>CM076580.1:98707771-99060123 GCA_034641835.2 Pinus albicaulis | reverse complement strand
AACCCCATTTTTCGCCTTTCCTTTGGGTGCAGGTTTGGCCTACGACGAAATCACAAGGGCTATTATGGTTTGGCAAATCGGTACACATGTATGTTCCCAAAAAACCCTCTACGCAGTTCTTTTTTTTATTTGTATCCTTGGTTTTGAGGGTTATTGACAGCAAGGCCACCCTTGGCCCTGGTTTACCTTGGTCCCAATCCTCAATGTGTGTGTAAATGCATCCAAAGTTTCATGCCCAATCATTTCCCAATCTGGGCAATCTCACACTTGTTCTCTTTCTTCCTGAGCTGGCAATTTTAATAAACAGGTCTGGTAATTTTTAATATCTCAATTCAAAGAATTGAGATATTAATTCAACATTCCCTTTATAGCTATAACCAAAATAATAAGGCTTCCACACCATGCGCATTAAACCCTCGGTATTTTAACTACGCGCCTAATCACAATTCATGTGGCCCCCACTTCGCATATTCAAACATTATACGCACACCATAATATCTCAATGTATATAATATATGCAATTTGTTCACACAATAACTCAACATCCGTAACGATTGACCACCAAATATATATACGATTAACCTTGTCATATAACCCTCTTCCCTAGTCCAGGCAATCTCTCAACCTCCCTTTGTTCTACGCTGGAAAATTTAACCAAATAAGTCTGGGTTAATTTAATATCTCAATTCATAGAATTGAGATATTAATTCAAAATTCCTCCATAGCTATAACCCGACAGTCCATTACGTGTACATGTATTAGACCCATCCACATATTTCATATTTCATATTGTGCCAACTAACCATTATACATAATATATCCATGTATATATTACGACGCCCTTCAATTATTAACAAAGTCCAACAATAATCGACATACCTTTATTACTCGTAAACCTTAATACATATTTGATTGGGCCCCACACATACAGTGGCAGAATGCATACATCGTACCTCGCTTATCGATTGTGCACCTTGTTTATCGTTCGCACATCTACAGCAAGCGACCACCGTCCAATGGCCCTTTCCCAGATCAACGGCATATACGCATATCGCTCGACATCCTGGTATGAACGTTAACGTGCGATGGCACGCTTTAAACAACGGTTTTCCAATTTCGTTCGGGAACGCGTGTCAGCAGCTCTATGGAATCGCTCCCAACTCCTAAAATACCGCTCACCGTATAAAGGTGGTGCGATGAAACCCGCCTTCAGCTCCAAACCACTTTCAATGTTCCTCCGAAGGGTTCCGCTCCTTCTCCACGCCAGGTTCCGCCTATTCAAATTAATGTAGCTCTAATGCGCCTTCGCTCCTCGTTATACAGTTCATATATTCAACGAATAAACATAACTCCACTATTTACCAGTTGGGATACACTGTCGACCGTATTAACATCAGTTCCTCTAACTATATGCGGAGCACCATTAATCCCCTCACATGGTTTCTTAATTATCACAGATTTCAATTATCCTCCCTCAGGATGCGTACATATATTCACACTGAACTTATTCAAACAAAGCAGATATACATTCACACATGAATTAACTCCACAAGACACAAATATACTGAACCATTTCTTATTTACACGATGGATTGATTTACAATTACTAGCTAGCCAAATCTTCAATATGATGGCCTTCTTCCCCCATGCAACACTCTGCAGGTACAGGCAAGTCTATGTGCAGGTATGTGCAGCTCTCTGCAGCTCTCTCTCGACTCTATCACAGAGGTTTATTTTTATACCATTACAATGGATCGCTTCAAATTCCTTGATGACTCACAAACCCTTCAATTCCTATTGTTACAATTTAAACTAACGCTATGATAGACTGAAATGGATTATCGCTTCCTATGCCCACTAATCATTCGGGCAATTACATTTCTCCCTCTAATTGAATAAAATTACTCAACTATGGATATTTACATGGGGAAAAAAAACATGAGGCCCCTCTTATGGTTATTTATGTACAAAAAGTGTCTTGGGTCCAATGCCCCTGCATCAGACTCCCCAGGTTCAAATGATTCATGATCTCTTGATCATGTGCTTCATCTTTATCTGCCTGGATCCCATACTTTGTTCTGCAAATGGTTATTTGTTGCAGCATTCTTCTTTCGCCTTCCTCCTGGCTTCCAAACTTTGTGTTGTAGCTTTCTACAGGCTGTACCTTTACATCCTCTGTCTGCTTTGCTTGTGCTGCTACTTCCTTGTTTCCTTGCTACTGCCCTTTTCTGAGGCATCTTTATCATTAATTTTCTTATAAATTCTAGTTCTCTGTCTAATCTTTCCTCTGACTGCTGGACACTTACTTTTGTTTGCTGCATTCTTATTTCTTCAGTTCTTACTGCTGCCCAAGCTCCTATGCTTACTGCCACCCAATCATCCATACCCTCTCTGCAACAGTAAAATTTATGCTCCTCTACTGGCAACACTTCAGCTTGTTGCTTCAGCACTCTCTCCAGCAACACTCCAAGCTGATGTTCTGTCATTTCACCTTCTTTTCTGAATATCTTCAACAAACATTCTTGCCATCTCCTTTGGCCAAAAAAATCATAAATATGCTGCAAATCAAGTTCAGCATCTTCTTTTTCTGCCCTGGCAATCTTCCGCAATTGTCTTCCTTATTCTTGAGTGACTCCAGCAATCAAATCAAGTTCTCTAGCCACTGCATCTTCATCTTCTGTCAGAGTCAAAATTTGGCTCTCCACTGCTGTAGCAGCCCCAATAGTCTGCCATATAGTCTTCTCTTTAATCCTCCCTTGGCTATTCGAACAAGCCAATTCTTCTCTGCTACCAATAGCAACAATATTTTCCTGCATGTGAGACATGGCTGTCTCATCTTCATTCAGTTTCTCATCCTTATTCTGCAACAACTCTTCTTCTTCTAAGACAACTCCAAGTAATGGATTGTCTTCTGCTTTGCCTGTCAACACAGCCACTTCACCAGTTCCAAAACCCCAAGACCTAATGGTTCCTACTGATGATCCAATCAGCAACTCTTTTCTATCTTCATCCCATTGTGTCTTCACATTATGCAACCCCCAATTCTGAAATTGAGGTCTTCTCTCTTGTATGGAATCCTGTTGATTCAACATACTCTCTAGCAGCTCAATTTCTCCATTCCATGTTTTAAAGTCTTCCACAGAATTCTCCTTCTCTGTCAATTGAATGCCCCATGCTGTCAACTCATCTCCATCACCAACAGGATCTGCATCCATCAAACATTTGTTAAAGCAAAGTCTACAAGGCCTCAGACCCTTCCTTTCTTCTGTCAGCATCTCATCATGCTGTCCCAACCGTCTTTCCTTCTCAACCAGCACATCATAATGCTGATTCCAATTCTTCAAACATTCCTTGAGACCATCAATTAGTCTCCCTTCTGCACCATCCTCTTCAAGGATGTCTCTTTGCTACAACTCATAAAAATGAACTTTTTCATTTTCATTCATCTATGTCCTTACCATCTGAACACCTTCTCTCTGTGGTTCTGTCCTCTACTCATGCCACAATCTCGGCATCTCTTCCAAGAGAACATCTTCAACATCTTCATTGTCTTCATTATCTTCTGTTGTCACTATCTCCTCAGTCCTCATCAGAATAAAATCCTGATTTCTCATCTCTGCAAAGACTCCAGCTACCTGTCCATCCTTCTCCACATGGCCCTTTAACGAAAGCAGCCTGTCATTATCAGCACTAATGACAAATTTATCTTTACCAGCTCCATTGAAACAATCTCTTCTACCAAATCAGGATTTTATGAATTCCTTCTGTTGCAGTAGTTCAATCTGTTCTTCATCTGAAAGATACTCATCATACTTTACTTGGCAACAATCAACTTTATCTGTCACATTTTCATCATGTGAACTATCTTCATTAACACCTGCATTCACACACAACTTGTCAGTTGTAAAAACATAAGACCTCATGGTCTCAATTGGTGATTTGATCACCAAATCTTTCTATTGTTCCAAGTCCTCTATCTTCTCCAGAGATTCTTCAATGGTTCCTTCTTCAGAGTCCTCAAGCTGTTCAACCTCCAGCTTCTGGCCAATATCACAACCTAAAGCCCTTCTGCTTCCAATATGTTGGAAAGCAGAATCTTCCTCCAACTGTGCATGGGCATCCTCAAAACATGTAGCTGCTCTATTTTCTCCCTCAATGACAACATCAGCAGTTTGTTCTCTCTCACCTGCTGTTCCTGCGAACATACACAATATGTCAGATGTAAGGCTCTTGGACCCCTTGGTCCCACTTGAAGCTTCAGTCTCCAAGTCTTTCTCCAGATACTCAATCACTCTGAGTATTTCCTTTTTCTTCTGAGCATTCATCATCTGCTCCTTCTTCTTTTGTAGCCTCTGCCACTTTACCTTCTTCTTCATGAGCCAACCAACTGTCTGGATTTCTTCTATCCATCTCTTCAATTCATTAATATCTTCCTTGATCTCAGCTAATTCTCTCTGCAATCCTTCATCTGCGGATTTCTTCTTCCTTGTGCCACTTGCTTTGGCATCTTCACACACTCTTCTGCTGTGGTTTCTCTCAGAACCTCTGCAATCTCTGCAGTCTCTGCTATGGCTCTCAGTAGCCATTTTCTTCTCTAGGAGTTCTTCACTCACAAGCTACACTAAGCCTCTGCAACAGCAAGCTCTCTTGCTGCAACTCACCTCACCAATCCCTTCCTCTGGATCCAGCTTTTGGAAAGTACTGGTCCCCTCTCCTTGGAACCTTCTGAGCACTCTCTTCTGCTCTCTAGGCTTCACTCTGCAACTTTCTCAAGAACACCCCTTTTCTTCCTTCATCCAACCTCAGTTGGGAATTATTTTAGGTTTTTCCACACTCTTTATGCACTCAGAATCCCTTGCTGGACTCTTCTATCACTGCTCTCAAAGCTTGTGATCTACTTCTGTTGAGATGTCTTCCTCAATTGCTTGCACTCTGTATTCTGCAAACAAATCCTTCCAGCCAGAGTTCAAATAAGGCTCATCATCTCAAGATCCCTGACTGATATTGGTTTTTTTATTTTCTTTTCACCTGCACTGCATCTACCTGCTGCAATATTCTGTCTTCAAATCCAGACTCTTCTCATCTGGAGACCTTCACTGCATGTCATATCAAATCTGCAATTTTCTCTATTAAACAGATCCAAACATCAACTATTTTTCTGGTTCAGTATATGTGCATTTCCAAAATAAACTTTCCAACGAGCTAATCAAATTCTGGCTCTGATACCACTATGGTGCAAGGGTAACCCCGCTTTACCCACATTCCCGATTCACTTTGATTCGACCTCAACTGTGTGTAAATGAATCCCAAAATTTTATGCCCAATCATTTTCCCAAGTTCGAGCAATCTCACAATCTCCCTTTATTCTTTGCTAGCAATTCAACACTTAATTCTGAGAGTGTTAATATCTCAAATCTCATAGATTTGAGCTATTAATTTCAAAGTTAGCATATGTATGTAACATCTCAGATTCACTTCTTTTCCGTGGGAGCTCTACTATCAACCAATGGTCACTGTCACGCTCATTCGCGTCCTTGATATGAACCAATCATACCATATAGACCTTCTCTACTAACCAAATGTCATTCCACCATGATTTCTTCATGCGTACTGTAATATATCAATATATATTACTGTATGGAAGCGCTATGACGACAACCCAATAACTCGGACCCCAATCTCATTCAAAGACTCGACCACACTCGGGTTAATACCATGGTTCGGATTCACACGACTATTCACTTTGTAACCGGATACTTTGTATAATTAAACACATGCCATTACAACCAATGGGCCCACACATAAATATATCAACAACCAATCGAATACATGTATAATAATTGGCTATCCTTCGCGCACCTTTATTAAACTTCGGGCAAGTCCGACACACGATCACCGTCCGATGTCGAGCCTCCAGATCAACAGTCTATATCAATATCGCTCGGCATCTTTAGTCGATGTATAACGTGCGATGGCACGGTTTAAACGACGGTTTTGTTATTTCGCTTGGGGACACGCATTAGGCGTCCTATGGAATCGCTCGTGACTCCTCCAATACCGCCTTCCGTATAAGAGTGGTGCGATGATTACCACCGTTCGCTCTAAACCACCCTTACTGTTCCTTACTCCAGGTTCCACTATATCGTGCAAGGTTTCGTCAAGCACAATTCCATTCTGTCTCCACTCTCACTGCAGCCAATACACAGTTTCTCGTTATACAATAAAAGGTTATTTTATACTCTGACGCAGAGTTCCACCATACATAACTCTTGTGGCTATGGTTACAGTGCTCATCCCCACAGAGCCTATTCGCGTTGGTCCTTATACAGTGGTTAGTGAGATTCGGTTTCGTTTACGCAGAGCTCACTACAATCTAGGCATGTACAATTAAACCACAACATCGACCAGAAGTCGAGTTCTTCAACTAAATACAGAGCACAATTTATCCCATCACAGGCTCTTAATTATCACGGATTCAGATTATTCTCCACCAGGATGCATGCATATATTCACACAGAACTTATTCAAACAAAACAGATATACATTCACACATAAATTAAATCCACAAGACACAAATATACTGAAACATTTCTTATTCACACAATGGATTGAATTACACCCACTGGCTGCCCAGATCTTCAATCTGATGGCCTTCTCCTCTATTCTACACTTCTATGCAGTTCTCCACACAAGTCTGTGCAGGTCTCTGCAGCTCTACAACCGAGGTTTATTTGTATACCATTATAATGGATCGCTTCAAATTCCTTGATGACTCACAAACCCTTCAATTCCTACAGTTACAATTTAAACTAACGCTATGACAGACTGAAATGGATTATCGCTTCCTATGCCCACTAATCATTCGGGAAATTACATTTCTCCCTCTAATTGACTAAAATTACTCAACTATGGATATTTACATGGGGAAACAAAACATGAGGTCCCTCTTATGGTTATTTATGTACAAAAAGTGTCTTGGGTCCAATGCCCCTGCATCACATATGTTATCAATGTTTTTTGAATTTTTTTAGCCATTGCGAACAATTACCATGGGCTATGTTGTTTCAGATGTAAGGCTATATTTTCCAATTTTTGAAAAAAAAAATTAATTTTATATTTATATATATTTTTAACTAGGCAAGTGATGTGTCTACAAGGGAGATATATTGATTTTATTCCCCTGATCGATTAAACTTCTAGTTCATTAATGAATGTTATATATTTCATGTTTTTCTCTGCTTTAGGATAAAATGTGTTGTACTCCTCTAGGGAACAAGGATAAATAAAGGGAGAGGTATAGTAACATATCTTTATCTTTGCATTTCGGAATACTATGTGAGTGTCAAATAGTTATAGTTAAATTTGTACTTATAATAAGGGTTTTGGGTGACTCTAGGTATTTATATTTTTTTATTTTTAATTTAATTATAAATTTTGAAATATTTTGGAAAAATTGATGAAAAAAGAGTTAATTTAGTTGTTGCAATGGCCATAAAATTTCTAAAGTAATTTTAAATTTATAATGAAATTAATATAAACACTTTTTTTGTAAGCTTCGTTAATATATTTTCATTAATACTAAAATATATTACAATGAGTGTTCTTCATACACTAAATAAGTAACATGGGAGATCATATCTTCAACTAGGGATAACCACAAAACTCCATTACTCTCAAAGGTAAAAAATTACCAAGGTGAGACTACCCTGAGCAAATGCAAAACAAGGAAATTATAGCAGAAATATTTACAAACCCACAACCTCCATTCCTCTCTGAAATACACCCAAACAAAAGTAAAAAAATTTGTTCAACAATAAGATTTCATCAACCCACTGTCTTTGTTGACAATCCATAAAAAAAGCTTGGAATAAAAACATATACCAAGTAACAGTAAGAACTAAAGTGATAACCATGGTTGATTGTTAGTCTGATATGATGACGGGAGAGAGAGAGAGAGGAGAAGAGTTGGCGTAAGTAGACGTCCTAATAGGAGCATTGATCAGTGCAAGAACCTCTTCCTGCTAATGAGAGTCGGTATCTGATTCAAATACCACAAAATGCTCAACCCTAACGAGCCTGACAACAATTTCATCCAATTTGTAGCAAGTGTCCCTTAGAATTCTCTTGATTTCCTCCTGACCAGTAAAAGACTTGTAACTTCCAACATGCTTATCCTGTATGACCATACTTAACAGTGTATCCAACTAACAATGCAAACTAATATAAAGGAGGAAATGAATCCTTCTCTTACGGAATTTCCCTTGATCTGGAACCCACTTGGCCTCCAATATCTTAATCAAAGAAGTATATACAATCCCCAGCTTCCTTGGCCTATAAGTGAATAATTTCCTTCCTCACTCTGAGAGGAACTAAGTCGAAATGGTTGGCCATGAACTCCCATCCAAACAAGAGTCAGCGTCGCGATGAAGATGAACTTGGAGCTACACCACGGTAGCTAGGAAGTATTTCTTGAGCAGCCATAGATGTATATAAACTTTGGACATGAAGGGGAATGAAAATTATCAAAAGAAAAAGTATGAGGATACACAATGTGAAGGGAGGGTAGGGTCGTTTCACCAAGAAAACAATGAGCTTTATAGAAAAAAGAGGGACAAAATTATGTGGCCAAAGAAGGCAGATTAGGAATCCATGATGCTTGCGAATAGAAAACAACATTGACTTCCTTGAACCCAAAACTTTGAACGGACGAAGAGCAAGAGAGAGTAGAAACTCTAGGGAAACTCTAGTTCTACCTGAGCAATAAAAAATATCAAAACCAAATGGAGAAGGTACCGAGTGATCGTACTTCGGAAACCAACACAAGGTAACCAAACGACATTCTGGTAGGGTCAAAGCTTTGAGGTGATGCAATGGGTAACACGAAAACCAATTGGAATGTAAGACCAAACCTCGAGTTATGTTAAAAAATCACAAAGAACATTGACCCTTATAGTAATTCACCAAATGACTGAGCCACAAAAATACCACTGAGTGATTAAACTATGAAAAAGTGCAATAAATCAAAAGAGAGTGATAAGAAACCAAACCACCCTATGGTCTAGAAGAGACCACCCTTGTCATCCATGCACAACTCAATGATTGTAATTTTTCACCAGCAAAAACCATACCATAAACATGTAGCCACCCTGGGACCTTAACCGTGAATATATAGTAGGGAGAGGACGTGAGACGTGAGAGCCATTTTCTGAAGTATAGGGTGTGAACATCATGGTGAGATAGGTGTAGGACAAGGCACAATCCTTAACTATCCCAAAAAACTTAAGAATAATATGCTCTTGACTGAGCTCTACCTCTGTGTCAATAAATTATATGCACGCGACCAATCCACGATGAGTGAGGCTACCCATCTCAGGAATTAAGGAATGGAGTTTGTTGTCAAAAAGAGTTTCGTACCTGGATCCAAATGCAGCCACCTGCATGCATTTAAGTCGACAAGACCAGAGTGGGTGATAAAAGATTTATAAACTATGAGAATGCCACTTGAGGAGCATGAGCTGTCAGGTGAAGAGAAAGGATCTTGAAATCCAATAAATCGTAAGCTATAGGAAATTAAATGTGGTGGGGCAGTATATGCCCACCATTACATTTAAACGATCTTGGAAACCAATAAATCATAAGCTATAGAAAATTAAATGCAGTGGGGCAATATATGCCCCTTGTTAGATTTAAATGAATTTTTATTTAACGATGAGCATATACTGCCCCACCACATTTAATTTTCTATAGCTTACAATTTATTGGTTACCAAGGATCTCAAGCCAAAACCTGCCACTCCATGTGCCATAAGTTTAATCGACATGTTAATCATGTTGTCCGACAGAAAACTTTGATTCCCATCAGGGAGAAATCAATATAAACAATTTTAAAAAGATAGAAATATAGTTATATTCAATTCAATGTGCTTGGAAATATATATTGTGTATAAGGGGATCTAGTACCTTCAACTCGTGGTCACTAAAAATATGATTGAAAAGAGAATTGTAGGGAGCAATTCGATTGATTTCCAATATAAACTATTCTTCACAAGCAAGGATAGAGTTGGAAAGTCCAAAGATTTTAAATAATTTAATTTAAGGTTTTAGAGAGATTGTTTTATATTTAAATTTATAAATTTTCATACCCATGATTTGTTAACATATTAACGATAGAAATTTAATATTTAAATAATTTAATTTAATTTTTTGAATTAATTTTGATTATAAATTTGGATATTTAATTGAAATGGAATTTTATATTTGAATTTATGTTAATTGTAGGTTGGGGTATTTGATTGATATTATGAAACAATATAGTTTTTCACTAAAAATTTCGTTTCACTACATTTTGAATGTTTTTATTATAAGAGAAAAACATTAAGTGCAAGTTTGATTTGGTTAAAGATTAGAAAGTTTAGATGACGATGGAGTTCAACACACAACAAAATTGCGTTGAAACTGGGATATGCCCATGATAATTTAATGGGGCCCCTACGCTTGTGGATATAGGGAGACATCTTGCTCCCTCCGTCGATCTTTGGGACAAACCCATGTCTATTTCCTTCTCATTGGTGGATGTAGACTTTATTTCTGAGGAGGATATTTTTGAAATATTCAAAATCAAAAGCTCGGAAGAATCACACCTTAGTGAAAAATCAGGAGTCCCTAATGGCACATATCATGTTGGTTTCCAAGGTGCCTGGGAGCTTATATGAGCAATTGGGATTAACAAAGGCACATGTTAGAAGGTTTCCGACAAAGTTTATTTTGAAATGTTTGACCAATATTTTCACTTGGGGTTTAGTGAAGCTTACAGAGTGTAAAAAATATTTCTTAAGCTAGGCATAGTTCCTAGGTATGTTGTGACAATATTGAGTTGTGTGCCTATTGATAAGGATGAAAACAAACAAGCTAAACAAGGTATTAGGGACCTCGATTTTGAGAAATACCCAATTTTTAGGTCCTTGTCTAGTGGATCCTCTATGAAGGGTGGAAAATGAAGATGCGGCTCCTCTATGAAGGGTGGCAATTGAAGTAGGAAAGAGAGCTCAAATATTATGGCATAAAGAAGCACACCACCATCTCTTTAGTTTTAGGTATGAAAGGAGGTGACAAGGGTAAGGGGGAATCCTCTAGTTCAAAGCCCATGTCTTTCAAGGAGGCACTAAGGATGGATCCTTATTCTCAGTCACATAAGGATCTCTTAGGTTAGGCTTTTGTGGTGGAACATTCTTTGGGTGCCTCAACGCTAGAGGTGAATGATGCCAATAAAAATATAAGAATGGATTTTGGCCTTCAACATCTTCCCTCTGGGATTGGGTTCACTAGAACTTGTCCTAAAATATAGAGTTGTTATTTTCTTCTAAATGATTTTTCATGGATTTCTTTAAAATTATAGAAGACGAGAAGAGGGATTTTGACCAGGGACCCTCGTTTAGGGGCCATGTTGTTCTTTCTTTTTTTCCATGGTTTCTGAAGTTTAATCCTCTCACCATGGAGTCTCTGTCAGTACTTATTTGGGTTAGGCTCTTAAACTTACCTCTTCAATGGATTTTCCTAGAGACCCTAGAAGATATTGATGACTCTATAGGCCGTTTCATCAATGTAGATAGTGATAGGTTGTCAAAAGGTTTCATCTCTTTCATCTATATGTGTGTGGAAATGTACTTCAAAAAAAATTTAGCGAGCAAAGTCATCCTCAAGTGGGAGGGTGAGGAGTATACCCAACAAGGCATATTGTTTCCTTCATCTAGGAAACCATATCTATTCATTTGCTTTATTTT
The DNA here is from genome assembly GCA_034641835.2 of Pinus albicaulis. Classification (NCBI taxonomy): domain Eukaryota; kingdom Viridiplantae; phylum Streptophyta; class Pinopsida; order Pinales; family Pinaceae; genus Pinus; species Pinus albicaulis. Next base: position 99,048,344 of record CM076580.1, on the reverse strand, counting down.
GTTTTATTTTTTTCAGACATATTTTAGATTCTCAGCCTTGACATCAGATGTTCCTCTCTTTGAGACTCATTTATTTTGTAGTTGTGACAATATTTTTTAAGGATATTAGGGACTATTGAATGCACTCAAAATTTCTATGGCATTGTAACTCTCTTTCATTATATCAATGGAAGAAATTTGTTTTTTCCTCTTTGAAAAAATTTTACCCCAAGGTGTTTGAAAGAATATCATTCTCGAAATATTATAAGGAATAAAATGGTGACAATATTATAATAGTCTTAGAAAAAAGATGGTTATGAAAGTGTAAATTATTGAATGATAAAAGTTCAAATATTTCTAGAATAATACTCTAAAGAATATGATAAATATAAGTTACTTATATTTTTAAATAAAAAAATAAAATAAACATTTTTATATAAAAAAATAATTATATTTATATTTAAAATTTTATATTAATCTTAAAAATATATTTTAAGAAAATATGTTAGCATATTATTTAGCTTTCTCAAAAATGAATATAATTTTTTTGAAATATATTGAATTTAAACTTAGTTAATTGAAATTTTTTAAAATATTTTAAGCAAATAAGAACTAACTCAATTGTTTTACCTAATTTCTACGAATGAAACACAAAAATACTTCCAAATTGCCCAATGAAATAAGAATAGAAATATGAACACACCTTATCTTAGAAGCACCGTAAAAAGTGGATAGATATATGCGTGGATATATTTTTAGTGTTCTATGTTAATCAACTCGAATAAACAAATCATCCATGTCCACTAAAATGATACTCTAGAAACTAATATCATTAGAATATATAAATTTGGGTGTCTAGCAATTATCCTGGATGGATAAAGAAGAATTTTTTTCCATCCACTTGTGCAACTAATTTTTATATGTATGTACACTACTACTTTCTTATTAAACATGACTAAGCGTAGCTCAAAACTATTTCTACTCACAATACTATGGTAGATTTTTTTGTTTTGTTTGTTTGAGAGTCCATTAGGGGAATTTTAAGGTCTAAAATGGGCCTCCTAAGGAAAATGTACAATCAAAATTCACTTTATGAGAACCAATCACGTTTTAGGGGATGACATTATCCCTAATGGTTGAGGTGGCATTGCTTGAGTTAAAGATACTTACTTGTCACATTCTCAATGGTGGATAAAAAATCATGGTTAACCATGGTAGTGCTCTAAGTACTTTTAAAGTCAAAGTAAAGTACTCATAATAAATGTCATTTCACACTTTTTGAATAAAAATATATTATTGTCATTTCATATTTCTTGAAAGAAACAATGCATATCCTTATACATTTATTATATTATTATATTATATTATATTATTTTTATATAGTATATTTTTTTTTCTAAATTTAGACTAATTCTATTAATGGCACAAAAAATTACATGGAGGCACCGTCCTCTGTGGTATTGGCCCAGCTATGGGGCATTCTCATTCTAAGAGCCTAAAGGCTACTTGTTTTCCAAACATACAGAAAATTAGCCGCCCACGCAGGGGAAACCGGCTCTTCAGCAGTTTCATATAACAAAATTAACAAAATTATCAAAATTTTAGTATACTCAGGAGTAATCCAAACATTGGGAAAACGAAAACCCAAAAACCTGCAAATTCTGAGCATGCTAAGGAACATGAGGAGAGGGAGGAGATTCTTCAACAATTGGGCACCTGTAAGCGTCCATATCTTCCTCCACCATCTGATGATCATCGTTGGTCTTGAATCTTCCATGTTTTTCAGCCGCAACATCCTCGCCTTCGCTGCAAGGAACCATCTGCTTCATGTCGGCATGCAGAGAGTCACCCTGGTTCATCTGATTAAAGAGGGGAAGAACAGCAGAGCAAGAGGGCTCTTCTTTGAATTCCACAGTGATAAAAGCTGTGATGCAAGGGCAGTTCAAGGAGCTCTGAAAGCAAAAATGGACAGTTTGCACCGGATTCAGGGGATTAGCAGAGGTGGCACAGGTATCGAGGGAGAAATCAAAGCCCCTGTTAGAAAAAGGAGTGCCATGACACCCACGACCACAACCTCTTCGGGTTGTAGGATAATGCCCAGTGAAGTACTTGGACGATGGAGAGGAGGAGCTGGATGGAGACGAGGAAACTTGACGCCTGGCTCTGCCCCAACTACTTCCTCTCCTGTAGTGCATACGCTAGTGAAGGCGAGGCATAATTGCAGGGTCAGGAAGCGTAGCAGAAGGGTGGACTAAATCAGTGAGCAGCGTCATAGAAGTGGGAGACAGGGGCGGAGAAGAGCGTGCAGGATAATCCATATCAAACCAATTCAAGCGCAAAGAGCACAGAGGACTAAGCGAGAAGTGCACGCCGGGTTCAAGATTTAAGCAGCAAAAAATCACACAGCGCCTCCCTGTGACAGTGCAGGAGCATGGCTCTGCTGCGATAGGAGGGAAAAGACTATGCAAAGGATGCGGAACAGGGACGAAGCAATCAGACACCATTTTATGGAAGAGGGCAAACAATTCTTGGCGGGCGAGGTGAGTTAATGCAGGAGGACGAGAGTGGCTGAGCGACTTAAATGTAGTCGACGTGAGAGCAAGGGTGGCCATGTGGTAAAGCCACATGCCAACCCCGCACAAAACCCAAAGGCGCCAACTAGTGAGCACCCGCATCTGGGGGATGGAGATATTGATGCACCAGAAGAGTGCAATCTTGTATGACTGTAGCATCATCAGTGTCATTCAGAGTTCCAGTGAAGAATGGAAGATTCTGATCAACGCCTTTGTTGGCAAGTCTGTTCGCTACCTTATTGGCTGTGTGCCTAACATGCATGAAGGATAAGGCTCGAGGGGCTTTAATCCAATGTTCTAACTGTTCCAGCCTGCTTAGAAGCCTCCAGCTAGAAGCAACTTTGGCTGCATTGGTACCCGAATGAATTCTCGTTGCTGCTTCTATAAGTATCTGAGAATCCCCTTTCACTTCAAGGGGAAATAAGTTATCTTTTTCTGCCATGCACATTCCTTGCCATAATCCTTCTAATTATGTTGCATTGTTAGTATCCCTTCCAAGAGAACCATAGAAAATGTGAACTATATTGCCTTTTGCTGATTTGAAAAGACCCCCAAAGCCTGCTAATCCAGGGTTTCCCTTAGCTGCACCGTCAAAATTCATTTTGAAAGATTTGGAAGGGGGAGGAGACCAGAAAGTGGGAGAGTTAGAGTGAGGAAAAGGAGGGTGAATGGAAGAAGTAGTGGGATGGATGGTGAGTTGCCAACGATCCAAAATGAGGCACTTTGATGGGTTAGTAGGCATGTATGAATCCTGACAGTTACAGAGAGCGATGGTTTCTTGCAAGTTGCTTTTAAGCTTAGACTAAAGAATATCGGAAGGAGTGCTCTCATTATTAAAAATTCGCTTATTGCGCTCCTTCCAGATAGTCTAGAATATGAAGCCTGGAAGTAAAACCCAAATAGCATTGAGAAAATTACTGTTGAAGGGTTCTGAAGGCCAGTACCGTAAGGTATTGAGAATGTCTCCTTTCCGCCTCCCCGTTCTTCTGCAACAGATAGCTAAGTTCTCCCATAACTGATTGGCTAGAGCGCAAGTGTCCAGTAGATGAGATATGGTCTCACCATGAGTGGAACAATTGGGACATCGAGAGGGGCCAATAAATCCTTTTTTCTATAGATTGTCCCAGGTAAGAAGCCTCTTCTTACTTAAAATCCATAGAAAGGAGGAGATTTTTGGCCATATACCAGGCTGCCAAACTTGGTTCCAAAGGTCATCTTTCTGAGCTGGCATTGGGTGAAGAAACAGTTGGTATGCTTCTTTGGTAGAGAAACTTCCACTAGGAGTGTAGCCCCATCTTAACTTGTCCTCCTGATTAGAAATTCTGATTCTTCGAAGGCTGAGCTCATGGTCTATGTCTGCATACGTTTCCTCCTTCCATTTTTCTTTCCATTGCACAGCAGGGAGCCGCTTTTGAAGATCTTCGGAAGGAGGCAGTTGCCAAAAGTGGTGAACTAGAGTGTTTGCAAAGTGCTGTATAGCAGTTTTCCACTTAGGTTTGTGAAACAAATTGGCCAGCTTGGGTTATTGCTGCCAAGAGTCTTCCCAAAATCTGGCTAAGGTTCCAGAATGAATTTCCCAAAAACTATGAGCTTGGATGAAAGTGTTGTGTTTTTTAGCTGTGTTCCAGATCAGTGAGCCTTGAGTGGTCGGATTTAGTCTGATGATATCCTCCGGGGTACTACCCGCTACATATTTTTCCCACCAAAGCTGAGCCCAAGGAGTGTGGGCCTTGGAGATCCAGTTCCACCATATACGGGCTCCCATTGTGAGGTTGCTATGCTGAGGATCCCTTATTCCAAGCCCACCCTCAGATTTGGGGAGGCAGACTTCGATCCATTTGACAAGAGCCCATTTTCTATTGAGTCCCGAAGATCCCCAGAGAAAATTTATTTGAATATTGTGAATTAACTTAAGGACCCATTTAGGAGTGGCCAGAATAGAGAAGAGATACAGGGGCATAGCCTGGAGAACAGACCTTATCAGGATTAATCTGCTGGCTATGTTGAGCGCCCTGTAGGTCCAAGAGGCGAGCCAAGCTTCCAACTTGTCATGGAGAGCTCTCCAAGAGGAATGCTTTATAGCAGAATCAATAAGGGGAGCTCCCAAATATTTTGATGGAAGCTTTTCTATTGAAAATCCAAGGATTCGAGTTATGTTGTGTTGATTGATGAGAGGAGTATTAAAGAAGAAGATTTGAGATTTTTCAGCATTGATGGTGGTGGTTGAAGCTTCAGAAAAGGTGTCAAGTAAGGATTTGAAATTTTGGGCTTCCTGGACTGAAGGATGGCCAAATAGCATATTGTCATCAACAAATTGTTGGTGAGTCAACGAAGGGTTATTATGCAGGGAGAGACCTTTAAGAGAATTGGTGGAGACAGCATGATTAATGAGACGACTGAGACCTTCTGCCATAAGGACAAACAAGAAAGGTGAGATAGGATCACCCTGATGGATACCTCTAGAGGGAGTAAACATGGAAGTGGGGTAACCATTCAGTAACATTGAGAAAGTGGGAGAGGAAATAAGATGCATTATCCATCTAGTCCAAGTAGGGTTGAATCCGAAGGCTTGGAGCATTTGGTTTATATAGTTCCAACTCAATTTATCAAATGCTTTAGAGAGATCTAGCTTGAGAAGCATACTTTCCTTCTTGAGTTTTTTGAGAGAGTGAATAGCTTCATGAGTTAGGATAATACCATCTAGGATCTGTCATCCTTCCACATAGCCTATCTGCTCTGGAGAAATGAGAAAGGGAAGAAAAGGTTTGAGCCTATTAGAAATTACCTTTGATATGAGCTTGTAGATGACATTGCATAGAGCGATAGGTCTAAATTTGTCCGGAGTGCTGGAGTTCTCCTCCTTAGGAACTAGAACTAAGAAAGTAGAATTGAGGGAGGGGAGGATCCAATGCATAGTGCGAGATTATTCCACTAGATCCCAAACTTCCTGATTGATTTGCTCCCAAAAGGTGTGAAAGAAATTTGCAATGAATCCATCTGGACCAAGATCTTTCTCATCTTTGAGCTGAGCCATTACTTGCTCCACTTCTTGCAACGTGATAGGTTTGAGAAATATAGTGTTGTGATCATCAGTGATGATCTTAGGAATATGCTAAGTGACAATCCAGATGGCTTGATTCCCGTCTCCTTCAGGCTCTTGGAGAATGGTGTTAAAGTACCCTTTGAGTTCTTTTTCAATGTCAGCATGATCCTCCAATATTTCCCCTTGACCGTTATTAAGAAAAGCAATATTGTTGTGCATTCTCCTTTGTGTAGTGGATCAGTGGAAAAATTTGGTGTTTTTCTCACCATCCTTTAGCCAGTGGATACAAGACTTCTGATGCCAGAGTGTTTCCTCATGTACTTTGCGCTCTTCTATTTTGGAAAGAAGATCTTTGTCCTGATTTGCATAGGCATCCGTCCTGCCTTCCATGATGATGCGTTGTTGCAACTCTTGCATTTGTTGTTCTAACTCTTTCTGGTGAGTGAAGATATTGCCGAAGCTTGTGTGATTCCAATGTTTTAGAGTGCACTTGAGGGCTTTGAGATTTTGTTGGAACTGATACATTTTTGATCCTGAAGGAGGATGAAAGTTATTCCAAGCTTCTATGACCACATCTTTGAAGTCAAGCTGATTGAGCCAGAAAGCCTCAAATCGAAAAGGCCTATTATAGCTAGTGCCAGGTTTGGACCATTGCAAAAGAATTGGCCAGTGATCAGATCCAGCTAAGGGCATGATAGAATTGTGGAAGTCGCCCCCCAGGTGGATAACATTATCAGATAGCGGGAAGCGATCTAGTCATGAAGCAATGTGTTGCGCTCCTCGACGCTTATTAGTCCAGCTGTAGATTCCATTTGAGGTGGGTATGTCCATGAGCCAGTTGTTCTGTATGAAGTCTTTAAACCCCATTCTATCCATCTCAAGATGATTTTTGCCTCCTTCCTTTTCTTCCAAATATGTAATCATGTTGAAATCTCCACCACAGATCCAAAGTGGAAATCACCTGGTAGAGTTAAGATATGTTAATAAGGATAGCATATCCATTTTTTTCTGTGTTTCTTACGGAAATAGACATTGGTGAGATGGTTGTGAGTGTTGGAGCCCACTAGATGAAAAGTGGATTGAATGAAGTGACGAGAAGCATGAAAATCATAAAGAGATATGACCTGAGGATTCCAAATTATTGCTAATCCTCCTGAAGCACCTATAGCATCTACTGTGACCGATCTACATCCTGCCCAAGACTTAACCAAAATAGCTTCCAGGGCTTTGCTGTTTCATTTTGTTTCCTGTAGGAAGACAATGGTTGGTTTGACTTGCTGAATCATATTTTTGAGCATTCTATTTTTTGAGGGACTATTGAGCCCTCTCACATTCCATGAAATGAGCTTCATGAGGAACTTTGGGGGATTTGATGAAAGAACTTGGTCAGCTTGGGGTACCTTCCAGATTCCACAAGCATTTCTCCAAAAATGATAGTCCTCTGTAGATATGTTTTGCGCCCTCTCTTTTTTTATTCTTTCAATACCTTCTTTCCTTCCTAGGGGCATCCTGCTTGAATACCTAGGGAGTTGTTTTGCTAAGCTCTGAAGAGAACTACTTCCAAGTTGTCAATTTGCCTAGGTGAAATCTTGTCGTAATTTTTCTGCCGGCATGTTGTTTCCAAGGTAAGAATATCCAGATCTCCCAAATCTATACTCTCAGGTTCTTCCTCCATATGGGTAGGTACATTCTGTTCTTCGTTGCTGCTGCTGCCATCTACATCCATATGTGAATCTCTTAGAACAATAGCTTTGTCCAGATCTGAATGAGAAGAGGAGGCTTGGGGAACTTCTTTACCAAATTTGGAGGTCGAGGGATAGGCACTAGATTTGGGGATATCAGAAGGCTGTGAAGGGGCAGAGGGTTGACCCATCTGGGCGTCTGAGGTATCCTGAGTTGCTAGAACTTCGAAGCTATTTCTAGTAACTGGCTTGTTTGGCTCGCTGGGGGAGGCAGGGGTTTTCTTGGAGTGTTTCTTTCTATTGGTTACTCTGGTAAAGCCTTCATCATCCTTTCCTTTATTAGAAGAGGGTGGGTTGGATGACTGGTTCAAAGGGAAATCCCGAAACAGATGTCCATGCTCATGAAATTTTCTACAATGGAAAGGTACATGCTCATAGTCAATAGTTTGGACCCATTCAAAGTCGTCATGAAAGAGACTTACCGAATCCGAGAGGGCTTTGAATAGGTGCATGTAGACACAGATCCTAGCATAGGAGGTATATATTCTCAGTTTGGTTTCCTCTGCGACTTTGATGAACTCTCCCAATCCATTTCCTATGTCTCTTAAGGTTTCCTCATCCCAATACTCTGATGGTAGAGAGTACATTCTGATCCAAATAGGTGCCCAGTTGAATTCCTCCTTGTCCGTATTAAATCTTTCAATCCAGTCACGTAGGTACAAGCCTGCAGAGTTGAAAAATTAAGGGCCACCGTCGAAGATACGGTTTCGGTCCTCAAGACAGTTGAAAATGGCTATAAAAAAACCCTTTGGACCAAGCTACAAGGTCACGTGACCTTTGGGCTTCCATTTTGAAGTTATACACCCTTGAAGTGCCTTTTCAGTTGGCCATAAAACTATGAAATTTCCTATGAGGGCGTGGTCTTTCATGAACTGAATATGACCATTCATGCGGTGACTAGGTAGCTCGATTTTGATTTTTTCGGCGGCAATCAGAATGCAAGTGTCTGACGATGCTTTTGGCTGAGTCGCTGCATATTCTTTGGCAGTGTTTTTGTCCTTTGAAATTTCATTAGCTGTGACATCCACATTTGTGTTGACCTTTGGTAGTATTTGATCAGAGGCATTGTTCACGTTTTGTCCTGTTTCCGTTGTTCTATCTGCAGCAATAGTGTTGACAGAGTTCAGATTGTCAGAGGGAGGGGGAGAGGATCCCGCCTCTCGAGGAGGAGTATTCATTGTGGCGTGATCAGAATCGAGGATGGGGAAAGGCTCACGCACTGGAGCTAAAGCTCGAATCGTGAGGGAAGGAGTTCATGCAGTAGCTTGTTAAGGTTTCAGAAACCTTAACGCAGAGCCAAGCTCTTTCAGATTGTTCTTAACATTTTTATATAGTATATTAGTTACATGTTATTATACAATTTAAATAGTATAAATTTCAATTAATAGCATATAATATAATTAAGAATTTATAAATTTATATTTATGTTTTATTTTAAGTTATTTAAGTACAAAGGAAAAATGCTTTAGTTGTTCAACAATAATGACTTTTTCTGGAAAAGCTCATTCTTATTTATAGTCACATCATACAATTTTTTTTATTAATTTTATTTTGGTACAACTTTTGAATTGAATTTAACTATGGTTACATGGATTGTGGCGCAAAAAGTGAATTGCAAATTCATAAATATTATTTTATTGATTTATCTATTATTTTATTATTTCCTTAAGAGCCCATTTTAGACCTCAAAATTCCCCTAATGGATCAATTTTGTATTGATTTCTTTGTCATCACGACAATGTTTCTCTTAGCTATCTATTTGACACAAAGATATACCAAATGGTATGAAATACACATAAGTAGTTCTCCACCTCATGGCCCTGCAAATGTAGTTTACATTTCTCCTATTGAATATGTGAATGAAGCTGACCAGGATGATTTTGATGGAGATTATCAAAGACTATGTTTTTTCATCCAACAAATTTCAATTTCCAGGCCTAAGAAACAACCACAGACGGATTCAAAAAAGATATTGGAAGGGGAGGATTTAGGAAGTTATACCAAGGAATTTTTAATTATATATGAGGCATGTTAGAAATTTGCAAACGGAAAATTCTAAAGTCAGTGATTTAGTCTTGTTATATGATAGTCAAGTGAAGGGTAAACCATGGAAATTAGGAATTGCATGGTTTGGATAGTGTGTGATTAAATACATATGACCTTCAAGAGCTATACAATTGAAGACATTGCAAGGGCATCTATTCAAGTCACTTTTCAATAGTGCCCAACTCAAGAAGTGTCTCTTAACAACAATAGTGTGTCTCTCGTGAAAAAATTTATGAGGCATGAGGAACATGGGTTGGCTTGAAAACCATGATGTGGCAGGCTAAATGATCAATTTGTAAAATTAGTAGTTTTCTTTCTTTTAAGGATAATTTAGCAAGTTATTACAAAAAGTAGTTATAAATTAGGAATAAAGTAACTGATGGAGCAGTTAGAGATCTAATAAAAAGAGAAAAATTACAATCAAGAAGACAATATTAATAGAAATATGGAACAAGAAGTGGATATACATAAAATATTAAATACTATGTTTGAACAAAATATGGATCGACATCATTTAAAGGATGTAATATGGAAAGAACACATAGAAATTTAGATAACACCATCAAGAATCTGACTCAACAGAAAAATAAAGAAGCCAACTCAATGAGAAAAAGAATCGTTTGATAGATCATAAGCATAAAGAACATATCAACAAGAAAGTTAATCAAGACAAAGAATTCAACCATGTATCAGAAGGAACTTCCAGAAAACTAGTCATAAATAATTGCCAAGCACACGAGTCTTATATCGCGGTTCACAAGAGACAAAAGCTTGAATTAAAAAATCAAAATATTTGAATACATCAATCCAATCATGACAAGTAACATACTTTAAAAGTCTCATCATTGTCATGCATAGGCCAGAAATAACCTCAAATCATTCCAAAATCATTCACCACTCCGCAAAGAAGGTGGCGATCAAGTGGCATGCATGTGTTATGTGACATTGGAGGATCAACTCAAAATTAAAAGAGACAATTCAAAGAATAAGAAGCAAGTGGAAATGGTGGTGCATTAAATTCTAATTCCATAAAATTCGATAACATATCGGGTGCACTCAACATTATCATAGAAATTTATTAAGTGTCAATTGTGATCCTAATGTCATTCCAGACATCCCAAGCCTCGTGATTTTCGATTTCAAAATCTTAGATTGTTTTAGGATTGCAGAATCCCTAAGTGATTTTGCATTGGCGAAAATAAAAGTTTTCTTTGAGAATGTTAACATTACAACCGAACCATGAACCAAGGCCAGGTCTAATCTTGCAGGAAAAAAAGAGCTTGAAGTTTGCATGCATTATAAAAAGCAAGTGTAATTAGATGATCCTTCTTGGGAGAAGCACTATGAGTCGTTTCCTTGATGGGACAAATAAGATAACCAATGGAATTCAAACTCTTGTGGTTGGAGAATGAAGTAATCCACGACATTCTTGGTGCCCTACTGATGGAAAATATGCACGAGATGACTGAAGAAGTTTCCAAATATGTGATAAGGAGATACCACAATAGGAAGTTCTTTCTCACCCAACCACAGTCAATTTAGGGGACCATAATTCACATGATTACAGAATTTCCATACAACAAAGAGAAGGTACCTAATACTACTAACTGTAACAAGTAGCTCACAAAATTTTATTGCGAAACATTTAGAAAGAATTCTTGATGTTTTGTAATCAGCCATGTCCAGGACCCTTTAGTAAGATAGACTTGTATGATTGTTTCTCTTTGTATCACACCTATTGATCAAGCTTTTGATGTCAAGTTAAACATGTTAGAAGCAATCAACGAGATGACAGCATCTGGGAAGACTTATAATTTAGCATAATACCTTGTGAGCCTCATAAAGAACAATTCTCAGGACCACCAGAATTTGGGTAAACACATTCACTTCCCTTATTTTATTATTCGATTATGAATGAAATCTAGCCCACTAGTTACAGAGACAAAATTGACTAGAAAGAATATGTTTCCCATGCATAATTTTAAGATTTTTTCACCTAACTAGTGGGTAAACGCTTGTCTTTGGGCCCCAATGAGTTATTCAAAAATTGGTTGTTAAATATCATGTTGTCTTTCAATAAGTAGAGGGTTCCATAGCATGTACATCGGGCATTACCACCCTGTTCGCATATACAATTATGTATGGATGTTACAAAAGTATGCTACAATAACACCACTTAGGTGGACCTGCCAGAGTTTCCTTATCAACCCAATTTTGAACATGTTGAGAGTAATCGCAACTAGTACGCTACTCCAACAGCAACAACAACAACAAATTTAAATTTGTAAGTGGACACCAAATGCTTTACACACAGTCAAGCCATCCGAGCAGTTTTTTACTACATTGACCCATCACATCTCATTACCGTTTTCACTCTCTACACATTTGTGTTTATTATGAAATAGTTGCAGCATTTCCATTTTTGTTTAAACCATTACCACCCACGCAACCTCGCCATAAATTATCGCACCAACCGCAATCCACGAAGACTGGCAGCCAACCAATCAAAACGTTTTTGCATCACTCGTTGCCCACGTCAACCTCATCTCAAATGGATGCGATAAGTTATTGAAGGTTTTTTGCATAAAGTTTGAAATCTTCCAGCGTGTCAAGTCTCCAGCCAATAGCAGGCATATCGCATCACTTGGGTGTACAGTTAGAAGCCCTAAAAATGGATGCGATAAACCATTTAAACTTTTTGTATTTTTGTTCTTTGAAATCCGCGAAATATGTGCTATAAGGTTTTAGACCTTGTTTAATACATTTTATTCGCCGCGACAATCTATGTTCTAAATTTAGGTTATATATATGATTTAACATATATATTATAAACAAAAAAATGTTTATAATATATATATATATATATATATATATATATATATATATATATATATATATATATATATATGCATTGTAATGTAATGCCATATATAGAGTGTATGGTTGTGTGTTAAAATAACAGAGAGCAGTGTGTGCAAAACATTATGTGTTAAAAGAGTAGAGAGCAGCAAGAGGAACAACGTTTTTTTTAAAACTGTGAATGAAAATAGAACAATAGTTCTAAGATTTATTTTGTAATAGCATTTCGCTGCACTAATGAAGAGAACAACATTTTTTCTTTCACTCCAATGATTTTTTTTTTTGTGTATCCATTTTTCTTTGTCTAAGAATAATATTTTAAATCTCTTTGTTTTAAGAAAGAGGATTTTTTTTATTCCTCTGTGTGTTAGGAATTAGCAAAAATTCCAACATGGTATCAAAGCTAATCTAGGCTCTCAACATTTGCTGAAGAAGTTGTAGGAAAAGAGGAAGAAGACTGTTGAAGCTTTTTTCTCCAGCAAAGTGAAAGAGTTTTTTTCAGCAAGTTAGGTATTTATTAAAAAAACAAAGTTAATGTTTGTTTTAAGAGTACAGTCCAGAGAACTGTAAAAGAGAAGTCTTAAGACTTTTTAGAGATGGAGGTTATATCTCCAGCAGTGAGAAATTTCATTTAAATACACAGTCACGTTTTTAGCATAGTTCTTCAAGGCTAGCAATGGTAGGATCCAGCACAACCATGAGTATGGAAAATACTCAACTCCCATAGTTCAATGGGAAGAACTATGACTATTGCAAAATCACAATGAGAGCCCTATTTGCATCTCAAGATTTATGGGAGTTGGTTGAAGATGGATTTGAAGAACCAACAGATGAACAAGAATTTAATGCCTTGACACAGGTAGAGAAAGAATGACTCAAAAGCCCTCTTCTATCTCTTTCAAGTAGTGCATGAAAGCATATTTCCATTAATTGCGGCAGCAAAGAAGTCCAAGGATGCATGGGATACCCTCCAGACAACCTATCAACGTATGGAGAAGGTAAAGACAACAAAGCTTCAATTGATGAGAAGAGATTTTGAAGTCATTTGCATGAAAGAGTCTGATATAATAGACTCATCCTTTATGCAGTTGATTGGGTTGGTTACCCAAATACGGTCTCATGGAGAGAGAGTTGAAGAAAGAATAATAATGGAGAAAATATTAAGGAGTATACCCTCAAGATTTGATGTGATAGTAACAACCATTGAAGAGACAAAAAATCCCTCATTGTTTACTGTTGATGAGCTTCATGCATCCTTAATGACACATGAACAAAGACTGGATAGAACAACAAACTCCTATTTGGAGCATGCCTTCAAGACCCAAATGTCTTTGGGAAGAGGTAGAGGTCGAGGTAGATCAAACTACCAAGGTAGAGGTAGAGGCAGAAGCCAAAGTAGAGGAGGAAGAAGCAGCCCAGCAAATACAAGTGGAAGGGGCAGCAACCAAAATCAGAACCAAGGCCAAGGCAATAGCGAGCAAGGTGGACAAAATCAAGCACATGGACAAAGGTATGATAAATCCCAAGTCTAATGTCATTACTGTAAGAAGTATGGGCATTATGCCAATGAATGTAGGAAGAAACAGAATGACATGGGTAATAAACCCAGTGCTATTTTTACTAGGGAATCTCAGAGTCAAGAGAATTCGTTTTTGGCATGTAATATTGTTGAAGAGAAAAATGAAGAGATATGGTTTTTAAATTCAGGATGTAGCAACCATATGACTAGAAACATGACAATGTTTTCTATGTTGGATGAAAATGTGAAGTCTCAAGTAACGTTGGGAACAGACAGTAAAGTCTCTGTTATGGGAAAAGGTAGAGTAAGAGTTTTAACAAAGAAAGGAGAAAAGAAGAGCGTATATGATGTATATTATGTACCAGGTATGAAATTTAATTTTTTAAGCACTGGACAGCTCATTCAAAAGGGCTACAATGTATTTTTTGTGAAGATGATGTACGCACCATCATGGATAAACCAGCAAGCAAGCTATGCATTGCACAAGTGAAGATGACCAGCAATAGAATGTTTCCTCTCAAAATGAGAGCTGATTTGAAGAAAGGATTTGCAATGGTAGTTGTAACTCAAGAGACATTCCAAAAGGAAGCAAAAGATGAAAACTGGTTGTGGCATTTGAGATTTGGACATCTCAAATTTAGAGGTCTGAATTTTTTACACAAAAAGGGAATGGTAAAGGGATTACCATTGATTGAGAAACCGAACAGCCTTTGTGAAGGCTACATCTTGGGCAAATAACACAAAGAAATCTTTCCATCAGGAAAGAGCATAAGGGAAAAAGCATTGTTAGAAATTGTCCATTCAAATTTACGTGGACCAATGCAAACACCATCATTAGTAGGCAACCATTATATGCTGACCTTTATTGATGATTACACAAGAAAAACATGGGTATATTTTTATAATATATATATATATATATATATATATATATATATATATATATATATATATATATATATATATATATATATATGGTAATGTAATGCCATATATAGAGTGTATGATTGTGTGTTAAAAAACAGAGAGCAATGTGCACAAAACATTGTGTGTTAAAAGAGCAGAGAGCAGCAAGAGGAACGACGTATTTTTTTTAAATGCGAATGAAAACAGAACAACAATTTTGAGATTTATTTCGTAACAGTAGTTCGTTGCATTAATGAAGAGAACAACATTTTTTTCTTTCGCTCCACTGATTTTTTATTTTTTTTTGTGTATCCATTTTTCTCTGTCTGAGAAAAATATTTTAAATATCTTTGTTTTAAGAAAGAGGATTTTTTTTATTCCTCTGTGTGTTAGGAATTAGCAGAAATTCCAACAGAACAACTAATTGACAAATTGTGTTGACAATCGAACAAAATTTTCCATATCCCTCCTGAAGTCCTAGAATCATATGAGGAAATTATGACCCCGCTCTTTGATGTTGAGTTGGAAGAGGAGGCATAAGTTGTATTATATTTGCAACACTTTAAGGTTGACTTGTCAATTTCGTTCGTTAAATCATCACATAAATCTAGTCGAAAAGAGTCTTATAGTCCTAAGGACACTTCAACTTCTTTTGAGTGAATTTGGTGAGCAGAGGTGTTATCATAAATCCATCTAAAAAACCCTCAAAAGCCACAATAACTTGATGAATTTATTCAACATGTGATTGAATCTACCAAAGCAAAAGCCCAAATTGTAAAATGACTCTGAAAGAAAAAAATGATTTCATCCGTCGACACAAACATACAACAAGCAATAGGAAATTCTAAGGATGCTTTTTTGGAGAAGATTTGATAGGAGATGCAAGAAATTTATCAAGCTTCATCAAGTCAAAATCTTGTGTAAAATGGTACTGCCATTAATGGGAAAAATGACAAATCTACATAGAAACACGATGATGTGTTGATATAGATTTATATTAGAGTTTTAAGTTTATATTAAACATGGTTAATGTTTTTATTTATTTTTTGTCAAGTTCTTTGAGTTTTTTAGAGCATGCATCAGGTTTTACTTATGACTTTATAAACTGTGACCCAAGAGTATCTAAGTCGTCAAAATCACCCAGGGATCGCACCCGACCTAGGCTACACCAACCCTTAACATGGCTAGATGTTTGCCCATGGAGTTTGGAACTTGTGACCTTAATATCGCAGAATGACTTACTAGTACACCCCAAAGCCATCTATTCTAAGCCACCTAGCCTTATAAAATAAGTTAATGGAAAATTTGAATATCCATATTTACTATAAAATAAAAAATTTTAGTTAATTTATAAATTATTAGAATTCTTAAATTTCGATCATATATATTTAATGTAAAATCTTAATTAATGTTGCTCATTCTTTAAATGTGCATTATAAAATGTTTTGCAATATTTAAAAAAAAAATTATATCACTTAAAAATTATATCTCTTTTTTAATAATTATATATTATTAAATAGGATAAAAATATGTAGACAATAAATAAAATTTGGCTAAATAGAAAAATAATTTTTTTTTTTAATCCAATTTTTTTACAATACTAAATTAAAATTAATAATATTTACAATACTAAATTAAAAATAATAATATTTATTAATGTTATTGAAATGAGTTAGAGTTGATAAATTCAATCATTTTTTTAATCTTCGAAAATAAAAAGAAACATTTATTATGAAATATTTTCTATAAAACTTTTTTATAAAATAGTGAGATGCTTTCCTACCCAATATATGATATAGATGCTTTTATGTTAATAAATATAAGATAAAAAAAGAAAATGAAGATCAGTATGATAATAATGATTGATTTCCATTAAGATTTGTGTGGTTTACTGATCTTACAAATAGAAAGGTAGGAGGGTAAAAGTTTAATGAGATTTTTTTAACATTTTATTGATTTATTGTGATAAATATTTTGATAATCAGATTGATTATGAATATAAAATGGATTTAATAAAGGAAAATGCTTTTATTTTTTATTTTTTAAATAATAAAAGTATCATATTGTTTCATCTCAGGGTGTTTATGAGAATTGTTTATGAAAATTGATAAAGAACTTATTTCACTACTATAAAGCTCTCATGATAATTAATTCTTATATTAATAAGATTTATTTTCTTCATAATACTAATTAAAACAAATATATATTTTTATTTTAAAAATTATGATTAATAATTTCATTATAATATCTTAGTTTCTTTTTATACTCTATCTTTGCCAAAATTTCCTTAACCCAGGTAGAGATTTTGGCTAGAGTTAGAATTATTCCCATGCGTCGGAGAATTTCTATCTTCAAAGTTTTACGGAGGAAAATGGTCACCTTCAATCTTATTGGGAGGAGATCGCCGTTTTCGTTGCTTCCATCGTCACTAAGTTGATTATTAGTACAAAGTTGATTATGACTATGGAAATGTCAAAATCCCCATACAGCACTAAAAGCCAAAGCAGGTCCGGAAGCAGGAAAGATCGTTTCAAGTTTCCTTCATGATATTTTGATAATAATGCGGCCAAAATTGTGATAGACGCTTACGTGCAGGTCACGTTTTCTCTTTTCTGATTTTATAAATTAAATTTGATTTCCGAATCTGGAACGTCAGGCCATTCGATTAATTTAACTGGATTTATAATGGACACCTCATGAGAGAAATGGGAAACCATATATATTCATATAATAGACAGACTTCTGCACGCGCTGCAACGGCCCGGATAACTGGGATACCGCGTACGCAATAAAATAGAATTGCATTAATAATTTCCAGAGTTTTGATTTTTATATGTTTTAATGAAAAATAATTGGGAATCATAGAATTTTTAAGATTGATATATATCTATAAATTTATATAAAACTCTTAAATTATAAAACTATTAATATTAATATAAAACTTTAAAATGATAAAAATATTAATATTAATATAAAACCTTAATATTATAAAAACAACTCTAAAATTATGAATCCCATAACCCCCATAATACAAAAATTACCCAGTTAGTTTAATCAATTTGAATACAAGAGGTTGTGATTTGGGTACCATGAATTCCACATTATTTGATTTCATCTTAAAAGATTGATCCACTGCCCATAAAAAAAATTGCCACAAAATCATTGAAGTATCTATCTATTTTGATCAAGTAAACAATTCAACATTGTCAAATCAAATCAATATCTTCAATTTAACTCTCTTCAATCAAACATTTTCACACTAATAAGTAATTTCCAATCTCAATTCAATTAAACTTTTATCTTCAATTTAACTCTCTTCAATCAAACATTTTCACACTAATAAGTAATTTCCAATCTCAATTCAATTAAACTTTTTCACCACCATCACTATTGATAATGCTATAGTTAATGCTTAAATTTAGTTTTATTTTTTTCTATAAATTAATATTATTAATATTGGTTCGTGTATTATGAATATAATTAAAATTAAAATTAAAATTTTAAATATAAATATGAAGTATGAGTCATTTACTCAAAAATCCCTAATTATCCAAATAATTAAAAAAAAAATCAATCACCCACTTATTAAATGAAAACACCAATAATAACTACTTAAAAATAAATTGCAAATCGAAGAATAAGAAACCTACATATTACATCCTTCTAAAACAAACGTAATATATAATAGTAGCGATCCACAATTTTCTCAAGTAACACATCATACTCTTTAGCCCTCTTGCATATGTCTAATACTCACACTTGGCTGAAAAGTAATATTTTCTATAACCATATTGGGTCTTTGAATCAGTGTTTGGGACTTTAAATCAGTGTTTGCTAGAATCAGTAAATTGAACTTTCGAATGATGTTAAAATGTTTTTATTGAACCATAGAAATTATACTTGCATTTAATTACTTTACATTGTGTTGGAAATTAGAAATAAAACACCAGATGGATATGTTTCTCTATCAATATAGAGAATGCAACAATATGCGGAAATAAAATTTATACACACAAACAGACATCGATTAAACACAGGAGAGGAAATCTCTTTGAAATTTATTCAAATCTTCTCTATATTCGATTCATTCCTTCACAGAAAATATATGGGATTACATTGGTTTATATAATGGGGTCGAAGCCTGAGGTTTAATGCTATTCAATGCAGGATGGAAATAAAACAATTAGATCGTCCTTCGCTCTGTTATGTTGTTTCTACACGAAAACAACGTACAAAAAACACATAACATTGAACCTGAAATATTATTGGTTCCAGATCTAAAAACACATTGTGTTCGGGCCTCCATCACAAATCGCATATCGGTGATTAGAACTTTTAACATGGCGCATATACGGGAAAAACATAAGACTTGCGATATGCGATGTGAGGTGGCACATATCACATCGCAACATAAACACTTTAACTTGTAGGTGCTTATCCGTTGAACTTCTGAGCCTGCGATGTACATTTTGCGGGTGCATCGCAGTGCAAACAAAACAAAACAACTTGCAGACGGCTTAAAAGGTAAAGCATAAAACTTGCGAAGTGCAGGCGCGCTAAAGGTTAAAACTTAAAATGTACAAAGTGCGGGCTGTGGGCGGTAAACAGCTAGAAGTATGACATTGCGAAAGGTAATTAATAGGTGGAATGTAATGTGGTAAGATAGGTTGTGGGTCCCACCAAATCGCATCGGCAAAAAGCTAAGTTTGGCAAAGTTCTTAAGATTTAAAGCTAAATGTTGGGAAGTGCAGGCGGTGATGCGGTAAACCATGGTAATTACAAAATGCGAAAAATAAAGGAATAAGTGGAAATGGAAAGGTTTGCATGGTTTGGTTAATGCGGTAAAGGTAAGGTGGGTCCTGCCGATATCGCATCAGCGGAAACATAACTTTGGTGGAAGGCTTAAGAGTTACAACTTAAAATTTACGGGTTGTGGTATGTGGGAAGATGATAAGTCAACGACGGGAAATAAAAATTAAACGTAGAGTGTCGGCTCAGTACTCTGTTTCTGCTATTTCGTGGAGATTGCATGAAAACGCTTGCGACCTTGGATCCTTCTCCTTGTCCTTTTTGCATCAAAAAATCAATTTAGGTGTGGGTTTCTACCACTCTTTATTCATGGAGGTGGTTGGGAGTATTTCCAACACTCCCCCTTAATCAAGATTGCCACCATCAATCATTCCGAGACATTGTCTGAGATAAACAAAACTTTTCTGTCCCAATGGACTTGTGAGGATATCAACAAATTGTTCTTCTGACCTACAATGTTGCAAAACAATTTCACCATTGTTAACTAATTCTCTTATGAAATAGAATTTCGCATCAATATGCTTTGTTCTCTTGTGGAAAACATAATTATTTGACAATGTAATTGCTGAGCTATTATTACAACAAAATTGTGGTTCCTTTGTCTTATTCATGACATATATCTCTCAGCATCCTTCTCATCCAAACTTCTTGACATGTTGGTGTTGTTGCTGCTACATATTCAGCTTTTGTTGTTGATAATGAAACTCTTGGCTGCTTCTTGGAAGCCCATGAAATGGCCCCGATCCCAAATGAAAAACATACCCTCATGTGTTCTTTTTTTCATCTACACTTCCAGCCCAATCACTGTCAGTGTAACTAATCAGTTTAAAATCATCAGTTGCGGAGTATAGAACACCATACTCCTTTGTTCCATTTACATACTTTAAAATTCTCTTTCTTGATTGCCAATGTGTCTCCTTGGGTGTCTCCGTGAATTTGGATATCATACTTACTGCATACATTATATCAGGTCTAGTTGCAGTCAAATACATTAGACTGCCAACCATGCTTTTGAACAATGTCAGATCGACATTCTTGCTGCAATATTCCTTGCTCAACTTCAACCCCGTGACAGTTGGAGTTGATGATGGCATGTTGTTTTGCATATTGAAACTTTTTAAAACTTCTTCAACATACATTTCTTAGGAGATAAAAATTCCCTTTTCCATTTTCATTACTTCTATGCCCAAAAAATATCTTAACAAACCCAAGTCAGTCATTTCAAAATCACTTTTCATGAATTCTTTGAAATCAATAATGAGAGAAACATCATTTCCTGTAAAAATCAAGTCATCTACATACAAAACAACTATAAGAATTTTACCGTCATTTTCTTTGATGTAGAGTGTGGGTTCACCATTACACTTGTCAAACCCATTGTCCACCGGGCAAGCATCAATCCTACTGTACCATGCTCGTGGTGCTTGCTTCAGCCCACAAAGAGCTTTCTTCAAGTTACACACCTTGTTTTCTTGGCATTCTATTTCATAACCAGGAGGTTGTTCAACATACACCTCCTCTTTTAGCACTCCATTCAAGAATGTTGACTTCACATCCATTTGATAAACTTTCCACTTTTGTTGAATTGCTATGGAAAACACTGTCTACACTGTCTCCATCCTTGCAACTAATGCAAAGGTTTCCTCATATTCTCTTCCTTGCTGCTGCTTGTAGCCTTTCACAACTAGCCTTGCTTTGTGCCTTTCCATATTTCCTTCAATGTTTCTCTTGGTCTTATAGACCCACTTCACTCCAATAACTTATTTTCCTTGTGGGAGGTCCACTAACTCCCATGTGTCATTATTTTCTATTGCTCATATCTCTTCATTCATTGCTTCAATCGACTTCTCTTTTTTGACTACATATTCAAAATGGATTGGGTCATCAACATGAAAAAATAAAGAAAATAAAGAATTCAAACCAGCATTATTATCATTTCTTCTTGCTCATAAATTTCACTTAAATTTTTAAATCTTCGTCTTCTTGTATTTGTTGTAGATGTGCTTGGAGTTGCACATGAACTTGAGGGAGTTGTTGATCCCTATGGTGTGCTTAGAGAAGCACTTCCTTGGTTTCTCAATGTTGGTATATTTCTTGCTTGTGGTGTGCTCTATTGAGCTTGTGTAGGTGGAGGAGGAGCCACCGTTGAGGAATTACTTTCTGCAATCAATTCCTCTTTGTCTTCATGTGAGATAAATGTCTTCACATTTACTGTCTTCTCTAAACTTCCATCCCAAGCTTCTTCTTCTATGAGCTAAAAATCTCTGCTGATTATTAATTTCTTGGTTGATGGATTATAGAGCTTGTAAGCCTTTGATTCGTCAATGTATCCAAGAAATATACATTTCTCCCCCTTGCTGTCCAAATTCTTCCTTAACTGATCCAGGAGATGTGCATATGCCACACATCCAAACACTCTCATGTGAGTGAAAAATTTATTTGTTCCACTCCATGCTTCTTTTGGAACTCTGTTCATAACAGCTTTGGTTGGACATCTACTTAATATATAAGTTGCACAAGAGACAACCTATGCCCAATACTCATTTGGAAAATGCTTTGCCTTCAACATAATTTTTACCATGTCCATGATGGTCCTATTCTTTCTTTCTGCTACACCATTTTTCTGAGGTGTATACCTTGTGGTAAATTGCTTGTGAATCCCATGCTCCTTGCAGAAACGTAGGAAGTCTTTGGAGATATATTCTCCACCTTTATCAGTTCTCAAAACTTTTACGTAGTGCCCACTTTGCTTCTCAACAAGAGCTTTGAAGTGGTAGAATTGTTCAAACACTTCAATTTTCTATGTTAGGAAATAGACCCATGTCAACATATAATGGCCGCCAGCTAATGATGGTGTTTGCATTGGTCCACATAAATCTGAGTGGACAATCTCCAAAGGTGCCTTTGCCCTTATACTCTTTCCTACTAGAAATGATTCTCTTTTTTTTTTGCCCAAGATGCACTCTTCACATAGGCTGTCTGGTTTCTCTATGAGTGGTAATCCATTTACCGTGTCTTTTCTATGCAACAAATTCAAACCTCCAAAATTGAAATGTCCAAATATTAAATTCCATAACCAGTTCTCATCTTTCACTTCTTCTTGAAAGACTTCTTGTGTGACAGCTGCTACAACACCTCCTTCCTTCAAGTCTGATCTGATCTTGAGAGGAAACATCTTATTGCTTGTCATATGTACTTTTGAAATGAGCTTCCTACTTGGAGGTATATCCATGATTGTGCACACATCATTTTTAAAAAACACATTGTAGCCCTTTTGCATGAGTTGTCCAATTCTTAGAAGGTTACATTTCAGGCTAGGGACATAATAGAAATCTAGCATAAACTTCTTCTCTCCCTTCTTTGTCAGTGTGTTTACTCTTCCTTTCCCCATGACAAAGACCTTGCTATCAGCCCCCGTTGTCACCTTAAATTTTACACTCTCATCTAGATAGGAAAACATTGCTATGTTTCCAGTCATATGGTTACTACACCCTGAAACTAAGAACCATACATCTTCTTGTTTTTCTTGTGCTACATTACAAGCTAAAAGAACATTCCCATGGTTCTGATTTTCTTTTTTGAAATTTACACTAAGTTTACTACCCATGTCATTTTTCTTCTTTCTACATTCATTTGCATAATGACCATACTTTTTGCAATAATGAAATTGGACATGAGATTTATCATACCTCTGTCATTGTGCTTGATTCTGGCTTGAGCCTTGGATTTGATTCTGATTGCTGCCCCTTCCACTTGTGTTTGCAGTGTTGCTTCTTCCACCTCTGTGGGGGCTTCTTCCTCTTCCTCGATAGTTTGATCTTCCTCAACCTCTACCTTGACCAAAAGACATTTGTGTCTTGAATGCATGCTCCAATGAGGAGTTTTTTGCTTTGTTCAGTCTATGCTCATGAGACATTAGTGATGCATGAAGCTCATCAACTAAAAACTGTGAGAGATCCTTTGTCTTCTATGGCCACTACTATGGCATCAAACCTTGATGGTAGACTTCTTAAGACTTTATCCACTATTATCCTTTCTTCAAGTGTCTCTCCATGAGACCTTATTTGGGTAACCAACCCAATCACATGTGTGAAGAATGAGTATATGTTATTAGACTCTTTCATACAAAGAGTTTCAAAATATCTTCTTAGTTTTTGAAGTTTTGTTGTCTTCACCTTTTCCATGCCTTGATAGGCTGTCTTGAGGGTATCCCATGCCTCCTTAGACTTCGTTGCTACTACAATTCTTGGGAAAATACTCTCATGTACTGCTTGGAAAATATAGAAGAGGGCTTTTGAGTCCTTCTTCTTATTATCCCTCAACAAATCTCTTTCTACTTGTGCCAAAGCATTATATGTTGTTTCATCTGCCGGTTCTTGGAAACCATTTTCCACCAGCTCCCAAATGTATTCTGAGGAGAATAGGGCCTTCATTGTAATAGCCCAATAATCATAATTCTTCCCATTGAACTGTGGTAGTTGAGGATTAGTCAGACTTGTGTCTTATGTTGCCATCATGAATGTGTAAACAAAGCCTTCTCATTGTTGCTTCTCAAAATAATTTTTCAGCTTCTTCAGTAAAGAACATTTTCTTTCACTGAGAGCCTACACCTGCTTTGATACCATGTTGGAAATTGGAAATAAAACACCAAAGGGATGTGTTTCCCCCACAATACATAGAATGAAACAAGATGCAGAAATAAAATTCATACACATAGACAGACAATGATTAAACACAGGAGAGGAACTCTATTTCAAATTTATTCAACTCCTCTCTATATTCGATTCATTCCTTCGCAGAAAACATAAGGGATTACATTGGTTTGTACAAAATGGTCGAAGCTTGAGGCTTAATGCTATTCAATGTAGAAATGAATGTAAAACAACCAAATCATCCTCCACTCTGTTCTATTGTTTCTACACAAAAACAACGTACAAAAAACACATAACAACAACCTAAAATATTATTGGTTCTGGCTCTGAAAACACATCACGTCTGGGCCTCCATCGCAAATCGCGTATCGGTGATTACAACTTTTAACATAGCACATACATGGGAAAAACATAAGACTTACGATATGTGATGTGACGTGGCACATATCACATCACTCCATAAACACTTTTTACTTGCGAGCAATTTTTCGTCGAATTCCTAAGCTTGTGATGTGCACTTTGCGGGCACATTACATTGCAAAGAAAACAAAACAACTTGTGGGCGGGTTAAAAGGTAAAGCATAAAACTTGCAAAGTGCGGGTGCACTAAAGGTTAAAACTTAAATTGTGTGAAGTGCAGGCTGCGGGCGGTAAAAAATGGTAAGTGCGATATCGCGAAAGGTAAGGAATAGGTGGAATGTAATGCCGTAAGGTAGGTTGCAGGTCCCACCAAATCCCATTGGAAAAAACTTAAGTTTGGCAAAGCGCTTAAGAGTTGAAGCTAAATGTTGTGAAGTGTGAGCAACGATGCCGTAAAACCATGGTAAGTGCGAAATGAAAAAAATAAAGGAATGAGAATAAATGAAAATGTTTGCACGGTTTGGCTAATGCGGTAAAGGTAATGTGGGTCCCGCCGATATCGCATCGGCGGAAACATAACTTTGACAGAAGGCTTAAGAGTTACAACTTAAATTTTCACGCTGTAGTATGCGGATAAATGATAAGTCAATGGCGGAAAATAGAAATTAAATGCAGAGTGTGGGCTCGATACTCTATTTCTGCTATTTCGTGGAGATTGTGTGAAAACACTTGCGGGCTTTCCTGCAACAAAAAATAAATCTAGGTGTAGACTGTTGTCACTCTTTATTCATGGTGATGGTTGAGAGTATTTCCAACACATTACTTTCTAAATAAATAATATTAATTTTCCCAATGCCCCCTTTAACCTAAATCTACTAAAAAAAATATTCGACTTAGTAAATTGAACTTTCTAATGATGTTAAAATATCATTAATGAACAATATTAATTATACTTGCATTTAATTACTCTACACTTGAATTGATAATTTTAATTATCCCAATGACACTTTAACCTAAGTCTACCCTATTAGCCACCTATAAAAATTTGTCATATCGAATGGTGGCTAGATTTTTTTAGTCTTCAAGAAACAATTTAATTTTCAAATTGTGAGTTCTTGAAGCCTTAGTGATGTCTCTTTTTCCTTCAGGAAACCTTCATATGCTGTTTCCCTCATAACACTGAAAAAATCTACTAATTACCAAAGGAAAAGACTGTTGAAAATTCCCATTTTCCCTTATTTTTCCTTCTCCATTTTCCTTCTGCTTTACATCCATAAAACTCTTCATTTACCTTTCATTCCTTTGAAACTCCCTTTAAACCTTTGAAAATTCCCTTTGAAGGATTAAAAAACCCTTTTTCCCCTTCTACCGAAAGCCAAAAAAGCCTTGAAAATCTATTATTTTGGCCTAAAAAACCAATTTTTTAACTAAGGCCCTAAGCCCCTTTGGCCTTAGCCCCAAGCTCCTTTTTCTGCATAAGACTCGGAGCGGTGACCCACAGTTAAGCCCCTTTCGTGCAATCGCAATTGGGGTTTCTATTCTTCTTGTTACCTTTTGCCTTTAAAAAGATTCCGATGCGATTGGCCCCTTTTCTTCTAACTCCCGATTCCTTTGTCTTTTCATATAACCCTGAGCCCCGCAATCAGGCACTAAACACCATAAAAGCCCTCCCCGAAACAAACTTTCCTTTGTATTTTATTAAAAACCCCATTTTCCATGTTATAACAAAACCCAACAGTTCGTTCTTTAAATGAATGTCAACCGTTGATCTTCTCTATTGCCCCAAATCCCACAGTTCATATTGTTTCTCGTTTCAAAGCCACCGTTCCGCCTTTTTCCTTCTTGGTTAAATCTCCACCGTCGATCTAGTTTTTAGATCGACGGCTCTCGTTCCATTGGCTAATCGCTATCGCAAGTTCTTCTCGGCGCAAAAATCACAAGTCCCTTTTTGTTGTTCTGATGACATTCCATCCAATTGAATCTTAGCCGTTGATCCACTTCCATCCAACGGCTAAGATTTCGTCGCAACTTCGCCTGCAATTTTCCTCCTTTACCCCTCCGATTGAATATTAACCGTTGTTCTATTCCTAGATCTAACGACTCATATTTCATCGCATCGCAAAGCTTCTATGATGTTTCCCTTTTCACTCCTCCGATTGCAAATCTGCAATTTAATTTGGATCGTCGAATCCACAAGAACCGATAGCCCAGATTTAATCGCCCTCCACCTTCGACCCTCCTATCACTTTCCACCCACGCAACTTACCTTATCACGCTCTCATCTCCGCCATTGGATCTTCCCGCCTCTCATCCGATGGCCGAGAATCCTTTTCGCATTTTTTCTTCACCCGAGAGTTAATCTCTAAAAATTCCGTGAAATGGGTGGTTTTAGAAATCCACGTGTCAAGCGCGGACATATATCGCGTTCCAAAATTTAAAACCACTTTACTGCCCCAACACAACGCGAAAACCGCTGCCGGTTTTCCACTTACCACCTTTCTCCATTACACTACATCCTCTGATCAAATCTCCGCCCTCCGTTCTATTAATCCAATAGGCCAGATTTCACCTAATCATTGAACCATCGCCTTCCACCATTTCTCCTAGGGACTTCATCGATTAACCTCCGCCGTTGATCTCTATTGGCAGTTCTAATCTAATGGCCCAGAATCTTCCCGCATACAAAATATCATTTAACCCCATTACGCCTCTACTAAAGATGTTTTTCCCTTTTTCACTATATTTTCCTCCATTTTCATTATATCTTTTCCCCTCCGCCTGATAAGATCTTGGATTAATCTCAACCGTTGATCCACATGCATCGACGGCTCGGACTTAATCTTTCATTAACTCCCCCTACCGCCTCTCCATTATCCTCAGCACTAAATCCTCATCGTTGGATGCTTTCATCTAATGACTGCGATCTAACCTCAACCTCTGAAGCAGTCTATACCCAACTATGCAGGATTTTCTTAAATTTTCTTGTTTTTTGCAGGTTTTCAAGGTTTCTCAACTATTTTAAAAGAAAATCAAAGGCCGGGGATGACGATCCCCTAGGCCTTTATTCATCAAGAATATCATTCTACAGGGTTCAACACCATGTTTCATCCATGCCTCATGAGCACTGATGCCATTTTTAAACCCTCTGCGCGCTCGCAAAAGCAATGGAAACATAGCAATCATCACAGACAAAGAGTATCAGTCTGACAACATGAAATCAAAGCAGAAACCCATGTTTGAATATTTTAGCACATTTTTGAAGGATTAAGGCACACGTTCAGCAAATCAAAAGCCTAATCCATAGTTAAAGACATCATGAAGACCAGAAAACATAGATTAAGCCTAATCAGACCTAAAACACAAAATTCAAGTAAATTAAATGTGTTTTAGGGAAAGATAAAAGAAATTTATCAATCTGAGAATCCTTCACTGCCACATTAGAGGAAAATTTAATCCTCTCCAACTACAAAAAGCCACCTAAAGTCCCGCAGCAATTAAAGAAGGCATAGTTATTGTAGAACAGAAGATATTTGCCTTAATACAGTTGAACAGTATATTTCAAGCCAAAGGAACTTATTACAACTGTCAGCAAAGTTATTGCAAAGATAAGGAAGAGCCTTAAAGTCAAAAAATTCTCCTAAGTAGCTCAATAACTTAATGAAAATAAATTAATACAGAGGAAATATCAGAAACACTTCTCCATTGAGCCCTTCAAAGTCCGAGAAGCATTAATTGTATTAATTGAGCCTAAAGATCTGATTTTACATCCCACCTCCTCATTTATTCTATAAATACCTCTGTTGAAGATGAGGCAAAGGTTTGTCTCCGAATATCTTTTGCATGTAAATAGTTTTCTGAAGCTGCTGTAAGCGTTGTTTGTAATTGAAGATACCTAAGTTGAGATGAAAAAGATGTAGAGACCCACTGGACTTGAAGATTGTAACTAGTTTTAAGCATCAAATACAAGCTGATTTATGGGATCCTGGTCTATGTCAATGGTGATGTTTTTATTATTGTAAATTGTTATTTTATTTCTGTTTCCATTCTGTTCATCTTCTCTGATAAAGAACAACAATTATAGAGTTAGGATTTACTGTCAAAGGTAACCTACTCTCACTGATAAGCTTTATCTGAATGTTTTCTTCCAATTGTGTTATTTAAGAATGATTGAATACTATCCAAGCAGTCAAGATGTTGGTGTTCCCTTCTCTTACTATCTAATATTTACACATTGTTCTTGAATGTCATTTTCAGTATTTTCTAAGTAAAGTTGAACTAGGGAAGTCTATGGTTAGCCCTATCATCTAGTTTTATCTCCAAAGGTTGTCTGAAAATTTCCCTAAGAGTATGTTGAAAGCAATCTAGGTTCGAAGTCCTTACCTGATCTTAGACTATTCTTTGTTTATCTTAAGTGTTGTCTTGATAAGTTTACTAATTAAAGAATGAACTAGGGAAGTCTATGGTTAGCCCTGTCCTCTAGTTTTCTTCTCCAACAGTTACTTTGAAAAGTTTCCCTTTGAATATGCTGAAAGCAGGATAGGTTCAAAGTCCTTACTTGATCTTAAGTTATTCTTTTCATGTTTTAAATGTTTTCTATTGAAAGTGCATTGGAAGCAAGCTAGTTTCAAAGTACTTACCTGATCTTAGATAACTTTTATGTCTTTCTTAAGTGTATGCCGAAAGCAGGATAGTTTCAAAGTACTTACTTGATCTTGGGCCGCTCTTTGTTCTTCATCTGTTTGATTCCCTTCCTTCTTGTTTCATTCCATTCCATAAAATCAACTTTAAAGAGATCCTTTGACATAGATGACTTGCCCCATGGATCACTCTTGAACCTTGATGTTTCAATTAAATCCTACTATGACTCCATAGCCCAATGGATTGAAGTTGCTTCTTTCCTATCTTGTTAACTGAATCAATATTTCGCTTGCATATACCTTCACCCTTCATTTAGACTTCCTTCACCTTCATTTATCTTAGCCCAACCAAACAAACAAAACCTTGTTCTTCATAACTAGCCTTATATCACATTTCAAGCCTTAAAGATACATCAATCTTTGCACTTTATAGAGAGATCCCTCTCTAGATTCAGGAGGGCTAGATCCTAGAATCCCAAAGTGGTTCACATGTTGCCCCTGCAGTTTTAGTCTTTCCAATCTACTAGAATTATAGGTAGATAACATTCCGGTGACTCCACTGGGGAACTTCTGAGTAAAATCCTTAAAACACAGTACTCATCATTTAGTGTAGTAGAAGTAGCTCTCTTCAAGCACTACCAAAGCAATGGTAATCATGGTAAAACTTATTTGAATCAGTGACAAACTAAGGAACCCTTAGGATTCTCATAAGAGCTTATCAAACCTTGAAGGAATCAGCTAGCTAAGTCATAAGGGTAAACTTTCTTTTCCTCAACACCGTAGCTAAGTGTTGAAGAAGATTTAGAACACTCTTAGAACCCATAAGACTGAGACAACTCAGAAAAACCCAAAAACATTTCAGATTGGTATTCAAATAAACATGGTGGTGGACCATAAAACATTTTACCTCCAAAAGAGCTAAAAATTTCCACCTGGTGACTCCACAATCCTAAACAGACCTTAAGACTCCACTAGGAAACCCATTACTCTCATAACATCATAGAAACTCGGTCAGAAGACTTTAAGTATTAAAGTTTTCTTGTTTTAAAGATCAGTTAGCCTCCTAAATATTGTCATATTTGGTTAAAATTTTCTTGTTTTAAGTTGGGTCTGAAAACATAGGATAGTGGCTTCTAAAAGAATTCATACTAGGAGCCATCCTGATCCATACCCTCCTGAGATAGTTGACAACCCTGAAAGGATACTTAGGAAGTCTCTTAAGGCCACATCTTTGACTATTATCAGATCACTCCATAGAGCTAATTATGTCCCAGATAATCTTACAGCTCTACAAAAATCACAAGTTGACCTAAGAAACCCATTTAGAACCAGGTCACTTGATGATATAATTCAGATAGACTCTGAATCTCCACTTTCATTCCCAGACAGAAGTGAGCATCCTAGTAGCAGAGAAACTACACCACCTGACTTACATTTCCTTCATAATTTTGGTTTCTCCCATCCTAGATCTGCTCAATAATCTCTTGCTGGTCCATCCACATTTGTTATCCATACATCCACTGTCCAAACTTCACCATTCTATCAACCTCCTCCACTTGTAAACCCCCCACTTTTTCCACAACCTCCTATCATGGCAACATGGTATACCCCTCTAGTCCTTCCTTTACCCTTAGTCAATCTTCCACAGGACTATTAGTCCAAGATACCATTGTATGATGCCAGTGGTGCAGCTACTGCTTCACAACATGTGGATAAGATGAATGACTACTTTGACAGAAATGAGATTGATGATGACTCTGTCAAGCTTAGATTATTCGCTAAAAGCTTAGGGGGAGAAGCAAGAAAATGGTTCAAAGGCTTAACCCCTCACAGTATTAATGATCTTCAAGCCTTCCATCAGTTATTCTTAAACAAATGGGAAGTAAAGAAAAACCCTCTACAAATACTTTCGGACTACAATAATCTCCAAAGGAACACTGGGGAAAGTGTTCAAGCCTATTGTACTAGGTTTAACAGTGTGTATAATGCACTTCCCCCAGATCTAAAACCTCCACAAGGCTCAGCTCTAAACAAGTTTCCTGAAGGATTTGATCCTAAAATGGCTTATCAACTTAGAGAAAGAGATCCTCTGACTCTAGAAGATATGCAGAAAAGAGCTCTTGTTGTGGAAGTTAATCTAATGGAGAAAAGAGAAAGAATGAAGAATGAGAAGAAAGTATCATTTAGAGAGGAATCTGTACCTTCCACATCTAGCTCTAAGATGGAAAGAATGATGGAGGAGATGATGAAAAAGATGAGCTTACTTGAGAGAGCACAAGCTAGTGAAATCCAAACAGCCCCATACCAAAAAAAAGAGAAATAAATTCTGAAAGTGTGCAAGCTTAAATGCCACTCCTAAAAAACCCACTCCTAGTTAGTCATACAGCCTAATCATGACTAATTAGGTTTCAATTTACTGCTGATAGGCTAGCGAAATAGGTTTTCCAAACAGCTTAAACTTGGCTTATCAGTTAGGAAGATTAGGATAGAAGAAAAAGGTTCAAACAAGCTAAAAATATGAACCTATGAGTTTCAAAAGAAGCATGGCTCTAATCTATTTAATCTTGAGCCAAAAACAGAAGCAAACTGGTTCTAATAGGCCCAAAAATTGAACTAGCAAAGAATGTTAGACAGCTCAAACAAAAGTCAAAAATAGAGTTGAAGAAAAAGAAGGATGTTCTTAAACTTTCAGATCTTAAGCCTTCACATTTTGATTTAATTTTCTGCAAATAATTATCTATGTGCAACTTATTTTTATGCCATAGATCAACAACAAGTTGGACTGTTCAATCCTGACTTGTCTGTTTTTAAATTTTTTGTTTTAGAAATTAAAGAATAAAAATCTGTTAGACAGTCTAATCCTAACAGATAGTAGTTAGGTAGAGAAGCTTATGAACTCAACAGCTTAATCTGAGTTCATGGAGAAATAAGAAGTAGACTTAGACTAGTTGTTTTGTTTTCGAAAGAATAAAATGTTTGTAAAAAGAGTTTGGCTATCCAAATGCACTCTGAAAGAATAAAAAATCTTAGATCAGTAGGATTGGGTAGGTAGAAAGCTTGTTTTGACAGAATTCCATTATTTTTCATGGCTGCTAACATTGTCAGAGCAAAAAGAAGATCAGCAAAGTGAAGAAAGCTGTAGCCCAATGGATGAGGCATTGATCAGCTTCCAGAGAAGACAGGTCTGAAGTTCTTGATACCTTCTAAAAGGCACCATGCCCATGTGGAGCCACTCTTAACCACCTATAAAAATTTGTCATATCAAATGGTGGCTAGATCTTTTTAGCCTTCAAGAAACAATTTCATTTTCAAGTTGTGAGTTCTTGAAGCCTTAGTGATGTCTCTTTTTACTTCAGGAAACCTTCATCTACTGTTTCCCTCATAGCACTGAAAAAATCTGATGATTACCAAAGGAAAAGACTGTAGAAAATTCCCATTTTCCCTTATTTTTCCTTCTCCATTTTCCTTCTCCTTTACATCCATAAAACTCTTCATTTACCTTTCATTCCTTCGAAACTCCCTTTAAACCTTTGAAAATTCCCTTTGAAGGCTTAAAAAACCCTTTTTCCCCTTCTACTAAAAGCCAAAAAAGCCTTGAAAATCTGTTATTTTGGCCTAAAAAACCCATTTTTTAACTAAGGCCCTAAGCCCCATTGGCCTTAGCCCCCAACTCCTTTTTCTGCATAAGACCCGGAGCGGTGACCCACAGTTAAGCCCCTTTTGCACAATTGCAATCAGGTTTTCTATTCTTCTTGTTACCTTTTGCCTTTAAAAATTTTCCGATGCGATTGGCCCCTTTCTTCTAACTCCTGATTCCTTTTTCTTTTCATATAACCCCGAGCCCCGCAATCGGGCGATAAACACCATAAAAACCCTCCCCGAAACAAACTTTCCTTTGTATTTTATTAAAAACCCCATTTTCCATGTTATAACAAAAACCGACAGTTCATTGTTTAAATGAATGTCAATCGTTGATCTGCTCTACCGCCCCAGATCCAACGGCTCATATTGTTTCTCATTTCAAAGCCACCGTTCTGCCTTTTTCTTTCTTGGTTAAATCTCCATCGTCGATCTAGTTTTTAGATCGGCGGTTCTCATTCCATCGGCTAATCGCTATCACAAGTTCTTCTCGGTGCAAAAATCGCAAGTCCCTTTTTGTTGTTTCGATGCCATTCCATCCGATTGAATCTTAGCCGTTGATCCACTTCCATCCGACAGCTAAGATTTCATCGCAACTCCACCCGCAATTGTCCTCCTTTACCCCTCTGATTGAATATTGACCGCTGATCTATTCCCAGATCTAACGGCTCATATTTCATCGCATCGCAAAGCTTCTATGATGTTTCCCTTTTCACTCCTCCGATTGCAAATCTGTGATTTAATCTGGACCGTCGAATCCACAAGAACCGACGGCCTAGATTTAATCGCCCTCCGCCTTCGACCCTCCTATCACTTTTCGCCCGCGCAACTTACCTTATTGCGCTCTCATCTCCATCGTTGGATCTACCCGCCTCTCATCCGACGGCTGAGAATCCTTTTCGCGTTTTTCTACACCCGAGAGTTAACGTCTAAAAATTATGCGAAATGGGTGTTTTTATAAATCCACGTGTCAAGCGTGGACCTATATCACATTCCAAAAGTTAAAACCACTTTACCGCCCCAACACAATGCGAAAACCACTGCCGGTTTTCCGCTTACCACCTTTCTCCATTACATTACATCCTCTAATCAAATCTCCGCCCTTCGTTCTATTAATCCAACGGGCCAGATTTCACCTAACCATTGAACCATCGCCCTCCACCATTTCTCCCATGGACTTCATCGATTAACGTCCGTCGTTGATCTCTGTTGGCAGTTCTAATCTAACGGCCCATAATCTTCCCACATCCAAAATATCATTTAACCCCATTAAACCTCCGCCAAATATTTTTTTCCCTTTTTCAATATATTTTCCTCCATTTTCATTATATCTTTTCCCGTCGGCCTGATAAGATCTTGGATTAATCTCGACCGTTGACCCACATGCATCGACGACTCAGACTTAATCTTTCATTGACTCCCCTGACTGCCTCTCCATTATCCTCAGCATTAAATCCTCGCCATTGGATGCTTTCATCCAATGGCTATGATCTAACCTCAACCTCTGAAGCAGTCTATACCCAACTATGCAAGATTTTCTTAACTTTTCTTGTTTTTTGTAGGTTTTCAAGGTTTCTCAATTGTTTTAAAAGAAAATCAAAGGCCGGGAATGACAATCCCCCAGGCCTTTATTCATCAAGAATATCATTCTACAGGGTTCAGCACCATGTTTCATCCATGCCTCATGAGCACTGATGCCATTTTTAAACCCTCTGCGCACCTGCAAAAGCAATGGAAACATAGCAATCATCACAGACAAAGAGTATTAGTCTGACAGCATGAAATCAAAGCAGAAACCCATGTTTGAAGATTTTAGCACAGTTTTGAAGGATTAAGGCACACATTCAGCAAATCAAAAGCCTGATCCACAGTTAAAGACATCATGAAGACCAAAAAACACAGATTAAGCCTAATCAGACATAAAACACAGAATTCAAGTAAATTAAAGGTGTTTTAGGGAAAGACAAAGAAATTCATCAATCCGAGAAGCCTCCACTGCCACATCAGAGGCAAATTTAATCCTCTCCAGCTACCAAAAGCCACCTATAGTCTCGCAGCAATCAAAGTAGGCATAGTTATTGCAGAACAGAAGATATTTTCCTTAATACAACTGAACAGTTATTTCAAGCCAAAGGAACTTATTACAAAGATAAGGAAGAGCCTTAAAGTCAACAAATTCTCCTAAGTAGATCAATAAATTAATGAAAATCAATTAATACAGAGGAAATATCAGAAACACTTCTCCATTGAGCCCTTCAAAGTCCGAGAAGCATTAATTGTATTAGTTGAGCCTAAAGATTTGATTTTACATCCCACCTCCTCATTTCTTCTATAAATACCTCTGTTGAAGATGAGGCAAAGGTTGGTCTTTGAATATCTGTTGCATGTAAATAGTTTTCTGAAGCTGCTGTAAGCGATGTTTGTAATTGAAGATACCTAAGTTGAGATGAAAAGTTTGAAGCTGTAGAGACCCACTGGACTTGAAGATTTTAACTGGTTTGAAGCATCAAATACAAGCTGATTTATGGGATCCTGGTCTATGTCAACGGTGATGTTTTTCTTATTGTAAATTTTTATTCTATTTCTGTTTCCATTCTGTTCATCTTCTCTGATAAAGAACATCAATTATAGAGTTAGGATTTACTGTCAAAGGTACCTATGGGTCTACTGAAATATCACGAATGTTTTCTTCCTCTTGTGTTATTTGAATATAGATTACAGTTTATCCATGAACCAAGATGTTGGTGTTCCTTCTCTTACTATCTAATCTCTCTAATCTTTGTTTGTTCTTGAATGTCATTTTAGATGTGCTTTTCTAGTAAAGTTGAATTAGGAAGTCTAACATTGCTTTATCCTCTAGTTACCCAAGAATGATTGAGAATCATCAAAGCAATTCAAGATATTGATATTTCCCTTCTCTTACTGTCTAAGCTTTAAACATTGTTCTTGAATGTTATTTTCAGTATCTGCTAAGTAAATTTGAACTAGGGAAGTCTATGGTTAGCCTTGTCCTCTAGTTTTATCTCCAAAGGTTGTCTGAAAATTTCCCTAAGAGTATGTTGAAAGCAGGCTAGGTTCAAAGTCCTTACCTAATCTTAGACTACTTTTTTTATCTTAAGTGTTGTCTTGATAAGTTTACTAGTTAAAGAATGAACTAGGGAAGTCTATGGTTAGCCCTGTCCTCTAGTTTTCTTCTCCAACAGTTACTTTGAAAAGTTTCCCTTTGAATATGATGAAATCGGGATAGGTTCAAATTCCTTACTTGATCTTAAGCTATTCTTTTCGTGTTTT
Organism: Pinus albicaulis; assembly: GCA_034641835.2. Classification (NCBI taxonomy): domain Eukaryota; kingdom Viridiplantae; phylum Streptophyta; class Pinopsida; order Pinales; family Pinaceae; genus Pinus; species Pinus albicaulis. Next base: position 99,012,289 of record CM076580.1, on the reverse strand, counting down.
AAATGTTTTATATTGAAAGTGCATCGAAAGCAGGCTAGTTTCATAGTACTTACCTAATCTTAGATAACTTTTATGTCTTTCTTAAGTGTATGCCGAAAGTAGGATAGTTTCAAAGTACTTACTTGATCTTAGGCTGCTCTTTGTTCTTCATCTGTTTGATTCCATTCCTTATTGTTTCATTCCATTCCATAAAACCAACCTTAAAGAGATCCTTTGACATAGATGACTTGCCCCATGGACCACTCTTGAACCTTGCTGTTTCAATTAAATCCTACTATGACTCCATAGCCCAATGGATTGAAGCTGCTTCTTGCCTATCTTGTTAGCTTAATCAATCTTGCACTTGCATATACCTTCACCCTTCATTTAGACTTCCTTCACCTTCATTTATCTTAGCCCAACAAAAACAAACAAAACCTTGTTCTTCATAACTAGCCTAATATCACATTTCAAGCCTTAAAGATACATCAATCTTTGCACTTTATAGAGATCCCTCTCTGGATTCAGGAGGGTTAGATCCTAGAATCCCAAAGTGGTTCACATGTTGCCCCTGCAGTTTTAGTCTTGCCAATCTGTTATAATTACAGGGAGATAACATACCCAAAAATTTAATTCAATTTTTTAATTCTATTAAAAAAGAAAAAAACCTTTATCATGTTTGTTCGGTTCGGCTCCAGCAAACAATTAATTTGATATAATAACTGAAAAATGGAGTTAAAAAAAAAGTGAATCCAATAGTGTTTGTTCTTACTCTGAATGGTAATTCGGAATATTCTACTCCCAACACGACGTTCTCGTTTCCACTTTTGAAGAAATATATTCCTGAGATGAAATGATTTAAGGGAAATTTCAGTTTTCGAGCAATTTAATCACCATCACCGCAATGCCCTTACTGGAACAAATTTCTTTGTATCGGGGTTGGAGATTAAATCTGCGGATGAAATCAAGTTAGAGATGTTTAACAAAATGGCTAAAAATCAGAACCAGGAATTTGAAATCCACATTGAATGCACAATTAAGGAGGAAAATAACCATGTAAGTTTTCCGCCCTTCAACTCTCCAAATTACCACGAATTAACTTAATCTCAACCCTATTGGAGTATGGCAGGGGTTGAAATAACGCCTTATTTGGCCATTGTAACAGATCCTATAATAAGAAGAGGTCCTATCTCTACTGGTTGGGCCAATATTCACAAATCTAGATTTGAACTCGCACGCAATGGATTGGCGCGAGAGGATTAAAGGAAAGGAATTATTCAATTCCTCTAGAATGGCTACCAGGCAAGCGGAATAGAATGGAAGGAAGGTGGAAGAGAACGACATCATGGTAGGCACACGTATAAGTATTGAAGCGCCATGGTCTAACCAGTGGTTTTTCCACTTCCACTTACCAACAACTCTACAAATTAAAAAATATCCTAATGTTCAAGAAGAGAATGCTTCAAGAAATCATAGGTATCCACTAAGAATATTTCATTGAAATCCAATCCTATCCATTAATTAAAACAAATTAATGCAACCCTACATCAATAGCTTTGCCTAGACTCTCTCATTTCCAGCTCTTTCACTTATATATATATATATATATATATATATATATATATATATATATATATATATATATATATATTTTTGAAAATGGAGAATGCATTACTAACATGAAATAGCATATAAACAAACATTTTATATAAAAAGTTAATTAAATTTGTATTTTAATTTTTTATAAATTTTAAAAATGTATTTTGAGAAAATATATTAACACGTTAAAATGAATATAATTTTTTTAAATAGATATAATTTAAACTTATTTTATTACCAATTCTAAAATTATTTTAAACACATAAGAACTAACTCAATTGTTTCACTGAGCTTCCATGCATAAAATACCAATATATTTCTAAATTCTATAATGGAAATAATGGAGTAAATATTAAAATATTTTTAAAATGTATAATGAAAATAAAAAGACCCATAAATGATTGACCCAATATGTTTATTTCATTGGATCTATCTTATATAAATATTATAGTCACTGAATCTTAAAACCACACAGAGATATATAAAATAAAATATGATATATAAAATAAAATATTATGTGAACCTAGCAATCCAAATCTTAAAACCACATACAAAATAAATAAAATAAAATAAAAATAATAATACCACATAGCAATAAATAAAATAAAATAAAAATAATAATATGCTACAAATAAATAAAATAAAGAATGAATGACAATATTCGACACAGTATCTTAGCAGCCTTGTGAAAGTGGATCGATGTGCGTGTTGTCCGTTAGTAAACTCGAATAAAGAACCCATCCATGTCCACTATAATGACGCTATGCAAAATAAACCATCCATGAACACGAAAATGACGTTCTGCAAAATAATATCATTACGATATAAAACTGAGGTGCAAAGTAACGTTGGGAGTGGAGAATGTGCAAAATAATAATTAAGTAAAATAGATAGAAATTATAATATGTCTTATATTTTATTATATGAATTTAAAATTTTATTTTTAAATTCTAATTATTTTTAAATAAAATACAAATTTTAAAAATATTTTTTTGCATTTTATTTTTTTATAACTAAAATAAAATCAAATTATTACACATAATTTTTATTCAATTTTGAAAAAGAAATTATTTTCTTATAAAGTTAATATGGATAAATAATATAAACATATTTTTGTTTTTTTTTTCCCTTTAAACATTTTTTAATAATAAATTTTGGAAGATTATTTAATTCATAAATTTTATTCCAATATAAAATACAAAATCTTAATACCAAGAAAATTTCAAAATAAAAATACACTTTATTATTTAAAAAGATACTCAAATTATAAAAAATCATTAAAAAGTAAGATAGTTTAGCCTTATCTTTAATCAAATCAAAATTTCAAAATAATATATTTTAATTTAAAATAAAATAGTATATTTTTAATTTATGAGTTGTGATAAAGTAAAAACCATAAAATACATTATTTAATAATTAAAATACATAGACTATCTATATTAGTTGTATGATGAACCAAAATATCTTACATAGATAAACCAAAAACGGTCCTCAATATCTATCTCTATTACACCATTTTTTATTAAAACACTAAATAAGAATATCAACGTCTGTTTGAATGTGATAATCTCAGCTACCTAGGAAGCACTAAGAAAAAATCTCATATGGATACTAAAAATCCCTCTGAATGAAGTAAGAAAAAATCTCATATGGATACTAAAAATCCTTGTGAATGAATAATGTAGTAGGAAATAAAGTGATAATCTCAATGCAAAGACTACCAAGAGCCCCTAAATCACCTATTGCCATGTATGGTGCATGATACAAATTTATGGATGTCCTACCTGTAAGCTCAACAACAACTGCTGAGCCACTCTGAGATTAGTATCATGATGCCACCATAATATTTTCCTACAAGTCACAGACTTTTGTAAGCTAACAAGCATTCTTATTTATGTGATTTTTCAAGTTATATGGAGAATGAAACATAATAAATAATATTACACTTGCCACAAAATGGCAACTAATAACCCTTCACATCAATTCCAGCTTGTTTCAGGCCAGAACAAGAGATCAATCTGCTAAGTTGGCGATAGAATCAGAACCATATACTGCATAAACGTCAACTTATTAAAAATTGGTCTCATGCTGCAACTAGTGTTGGCCTCTTACTGGTCTTGATGCCCTTAATAGCTTCAACATAATCCTTTGCTCCAAATACTGCAGATCCTGCCACCAGCGTTGTGGCCCCACCTTCAATAACCTTGTAGGCATTTGAAGGAGTAACACCACCATCCACCTCAATCCATGGGGTCACGTCCCTCTCTGCACACATTCTGCTTAGCTCATCCACCTCAATCCATGGGTTCACGCCCTTCTCTGCACGCATTCTCCTTAGCTCTGGTATTTTCTTCACTTGACTTTCTATAAAGCTCTGCCCACCAAAGCCAGGATTGACTGACATAATTAAGACCAAGTCTACTACATCAAGCACATATTCTACACAACTTAAAGGAGTTGTTGGGTTCAATACTGCTCCAACCTTTGCTCCAAGAGACTTGATCTGATTTACTGTTCGATGCAAATGGATAGTGGAAGATTGCTCATAGTGGACACTAACAATGTCTGCAGCAACCTTGAAAAAATCTGGTACATGCTGTTACTGTTCGACAATCATCAAATGTACATCCAATGGAAAATCTGTCACGGGTTGTAATGCAGCTACCACCAGAGGTCCAATCGTTTGGCACAAAATGCCCATCCATAGCATCAACATGAACCCAAGTGCAACTAGCCAACTCCACAACTTTGACCTGGTCACCCAATGTTGCAAAACTTGCAGAAAGAATAGAAGGAGAGAAAATGATATCGGTTTTGGAGAACTTGTCAAATCGAGAAGATGCTTTCACTGTAGAGAAAAATTTCCTTGAAGAGGAAGAGGTCGCCAATTGGGGACATGCAAAGGCCATGTTATGCTTCTTTCCTAGGAACGGACTCCAGCAGACACCCACGGAATGGGTGCTCTGCGAACCCACCATGACGACCATGGTGCATATTGATGTTGTTGTTGTTGACATGCCTAAGAATCGATCTCTAGACCTCAAGGCAACAAAATGAAAATTAAAAAATGTGACTGGCCAAAGAATTTGGGAATTTTAAATAATGAAAAGTTATATGCCCTCAAATAGATTATTCAGGGCATCAGACTAGAGAAATCGCCCAACACATAGCCATACACAGGGAGTTCACTTATATATCAGAGAAATTTGAAAATCTTGATATTAATAAGATTCATATCGTTGTAAGATCTAAGACTTTTGTGATCGATAATGTAGATAGAAATGCTTTCGGGTTAATCACAATGATAGAATTAGGTCTATCCTAATTCTATCAATGTGATTAATCCGAAAGCATTTCTATCTATAAGATTCATATCATAGAGAGTTGAAAATCCTGATATTAATAAGATTCTAATAAATCCACGAAAGACCTTCGGTAGCTTTGTGAAGCTCCTCTTCGTGATTGTGTCTCGCTTGAATGACCATAAGTTATGTTTTCATTTTCTGCACACCTGCACCCTGTAGTTCTTAGCTATAGAAAAGGCCCATAAAACATTAGACCTTCTAAGCCCTGCTCCTTCCTCCCTGCATAAAATCAGAATCATAAATCTTGTGTTCCCTGAACACATTCAAGAATATTGTCTTATAATTCTGCTTAAAAGAAATGAGATAGGACAGTTATTAGGTTCCAGACTTGACTTCGTCCTACCCATTTTAATCCTCTTGCAGGGTTTAAATCATTCTAATAAGTAAAACTGTTGTAAGAGAAACATATGCTTATAATTTATTCAATTGGATCCAGTGCCGCCTTTTCTATTTTGTGCTTCCACCTTCTTTATGTATTGTAAATGATAAATAAACCTTATCCCTGCAACAAATAGAAATTAGTAAATTCCCCGCGTTTTCATTCTACTATGAGGAATGTTTATCTTTTGTTCTGCCTTCCACTGTCTACTCCAGCTCTATCCATGGCTCTCTTTAGATTCGAGGGTCCTAGAAGGGTCGCCGCGAGGAGATGGAGCAAGAGTGGGCAGAGGACTCTCTCCAGTTTCGAGGGTCCTCGAAGGGTCGGAGATGGAGCAGGAGCAGGCGAAGGATGGCCAAGACATAAACCTTATCCTTGCAAGAAACAGAAATTAGTAAATTCCTCACGGTCTCGTTCTACTCTGAGGAATTTTTATCTCTTGTTCCGTCTTCCACTGTTTGCTCTAGCTCTATCCATGGCTCTCTCCAGATTCGAGGGTCCTCGAAGGGTTGCTGCAAGGAGATGCAGGAGGAGCAGGGTGAAGACTCTCTCTAGATTCAAGGGTCCTCGAAGGGTTGTTGCAAGGAGATGGAGCAGGAGTGGGCGAAGGACGACCAGGACATAAACCTTATCCCTACAACAAATGGAAAATAGTAAATTCCCCGCGTTCTCATTCTACTCTGAGGAATGTTTATCCTTTGTTCCACCTTCCATTGTTTGGTCTAGCTCTATCCATGGCTCTCTCCAGACTCGAGGGTCCTCGAAGGGTTGCTGCGAGGAGATGGAGTAGGAGTGGGCTCAGGACTCTCTTGAGATTCGAGGGTCCTTGAAGGGTTTCTGCGAAGAGATGGAGCAGGAGTGGGCGGAGGACGACTTACTCACCCAATACTCTATCAATACATGTCAATATATCATTCGCTAAGGTGATGAGGAAGCTTTCTGATTAGGTGGGGTGAACACTGTTTGCCCACCTAATCTCATAAAGAAAACCCCTAAAAAAAATATGGGTGTCTAGTAATGACAATGGATACACAACAATAGTGTGTCATCCACGTGTGCAACTGCTTATTATATCTATACACTGCTAGTTTTCTCACCAAATATGGCTGACCGTAGCCCTAAACTATCTCAGCTAGTACTGTGGTCGATTTTTCAATTGTTTCTGTTTGATAGCCAATCAATTTCGTATGGAGTTATTTGTCATCACGGGGATGTTAATCCGCGTCTTAACTGTCTATCTGACATGGAAATATACCTTACGGTCTGAAAGACGTAAAAGCCTTTCTCCTCCTGATTACCCTGCGGATGGAGCCGAGATATCTTTTATCAGTGCGAATGAACCTGCGCAGGATGATGTTGGCGGAGATTATCTGAAGAATGTGGCTGCTCTTCCAACAATTTTCAGTTTCCAGGCCCTGGAGACGGCCACGGGCGGCTTCAGAAAAGAGATTGGAGGAGGAGGGTTCGGCAAGGTATACCAAGGCATTTTGACAGATGGTACTCCAGTTGCCGTGAAATGTATACTCGATCAGACGGGACACGGACAGCGGGAGTTTTGTGCGGAAACTGCCACCATATCGTGTATTAATCATTCCAATCTCGTGACCTTGCGTGGTTTTTGTGCCCAAGGCCCCCATTGCATTCTGGTCTACGATTTCATGGCCAACGGGTCTGTGGATACATGATTGTTTGCCTCAGAAAAACAGCTGGATTGGAAGACTAGATATTCCATCGCGCTCGACACTGCTCAGGGACTTGCGTACCTTCACGAGACCTCAGAATATTTTGTCGGATGAGAATTTGGAGGCGAAGTTCTCCGATTTCGGCATGGCAAGGTCTCTGAATAGAGATAAAGAAAGTCGCGTGATGACTGGGATGAGAGGGACGCCAGGGTACATGGTGCCTGAGTAGCTTTTGGATTGGGGAATCACTTACAAGGCCAACATGTTCAGCTACGGAATGGTGCTTCTCGAAATAATCAGGGGGAGAAAAAACATGGACCACTCTCAGGATTCGGAAAATTGGTATTTTCCTTCTATTTCTTTCAGGAAGGCCAGGGAAGGAAAAATGAATGAATTGATTCAGAGGAAAAATGAATGAATCAATCCACCTCAATCCATGGGTTCACGCCCCTCTCTGCACACATTCTCCTTAGTTCTGGTATTTTCTTCACTTGACTTTCTATAAAGCTTTGCCCACCAAAGCCAAGATTAACTGACATAATTAAGACCAAGTCTACCACATCAAGCACATATTCTATACAACTTAAAGGAGTTATCGGGTTCAATACTACTCCAACCTTCACTCCAAGAGACTTGATCTGATTTACTATTCGGTGAAAATGGATAGTGGAAGATTTTCACAGTGGACACTAACAATGTCTGCACCAACCTTGACAAAATATGGTACACGTTGTTCCTGTTCAACAATCATCAAATGTACATCCAATGGAAAATCTGTCACAGGTTGTAATGCAGCTTGCACCAGAGGTCCAATCGTAATATTTGGCACAAAACGCCCATCCATAGCATCAACATGAACCCAAGTGCAACTAGCCAACTCCACAGCTTTGACCTGGTCACCCAATGTTGCAAAATTTGCAGCAAGAATAGAAGGAGAGAAAATGATATCAGTTTTGGAGAACTTGTCAACTCAGAAAGATGCCTTCACTGTAGAGAAAACTTTCCTTGAAGAGGAAGATGTCGCCAATTGGGGACATGCAAAGGCCATGTTATGCTTCTTTCCTAGGAACGGACTCCAGCAAACACCCACATAATGGGTGCTCTGAGAACCCACCATGGCGACCATGGTGCATATTGATGTTGCTGTTGTTGACATGCCTGAGAATCGATCTCTAGACCTCAAGGCAACAAAATGAAAATTAAAAAATGTGACTGGCCAAAGAATTTGGGAATTTTAAATAATGAAAAGTTCTATGCCCTCAAATAGATTATTCAGGGCATCAGACTAGATAAAATGCCCAACACATAGCCATACACATGGAGTTCACTTATATATCAGAGAAAGTTGAAAATCTTGATAATAATAAGATTCATATCGTTGTTAGATCTAAGAATTTTGTGATCCATAATGTAGATAGAAATGCTTTCGGATTAATCACATTGATAGGATTAGGTCTATCCTAATCCTATCAATGTGATTAATCCGAAAGTATTTCTATCTAGAGGATTCATATCATAGAAAGTTGAAAATCCTGATATTAATAAGATTCTAATAAATCCACGAAAGACCTTCAGTAGTTTTTTAAAGCTCCTCTTCGTGAGTGTGTCCCGCTTGAATGACCATAAGTTCTGTTTTCATTTTCTGCACACCTGCACCCTGTAGTTCTTAGCTATAGAAAAAGCCCATAAAACATTAGACCTTCTAAGCCCTGCTCCTTCCTCCCTGCATAAAATCAGAATCATAAGTCTTGTGTTCCCCGAACACATTCAAGAATATTGTCTTCTAATTCTACTTAAAAGAAATTAGATAGGACAATTATCTAGTTCCAGACTCGACTTCATCCTACCCATTTTAATCCTCTTGCAGGCTTTAAATCATTCTAATAAGTAAAACTATTGTAAGAGAAAAATATGCTTATAAGTTATTCAATTGGATCCAGTGCCACATTTTCTATTTCGTGCTTCCAACTTCTTTATGTATTGTAAATGCTAAATAAACCTTATCACTGAAACAAACATAAATTAGTAAATTCCCCGCGTTTTCATTCTACTATGAGGAATGTTTATCCTTTTTTCTCCCTTCCACTGTCTACTCCAGCTCTATCCATGGCTCTCTCCAGATTCGAGGGTCCTAGAAGGGTTGTCGCGAGGAGATGGAGTAGGAGCGGGCAGAGGACTCTCTCCAGATTCGAGGGTCCTCGAAGGGTTGCTATGAGGAGATGGAGCAGGAGCGGGCAGAGGATGGTCAAGACATAAACCTTGTACTTGCAAGAAACATAAATTAGTAAATTCCTCAAGTTCTTGTTATACTCTAAGGAATTTTTATCTTTTGTTCCACCTTCCACTGTTTGCTCCAGCTCTATCCATGGCTCTCTCTAGATTCGAGGGTCCTTGAAGGGTTGCTGTGAGGAGATGCAACAAGAGTAGGGTGAAGACTCTCTCTAGATTCAAGGGTCCTCGAACGGTTGTTGCGAGGAGATGGAGCAGGAGTGGGTGGAGGATGACCAGAACATAAACCTTATCCCTGCAACAAACGGAAAATAGTAAATTCCCCGTGTTCTCATTCTACTGTGAGGAATGCTTATCCTTTGTTCCGCCTTCCACTGTCTGGTCTAGCTCTATCCATGGCTCTCTCCAGACTCGAGGGTCCTCAAAGGGTTGCTATGAGGAGATGGAGTAGGAGCGGGCTCGGGACTCTCTTGAGATTCGAGGGTCCTTGAAGGGTTGCTGCGAGGAGATGGAGGAGGAGTGGGTGGAGGATGACTTACTCACCCAATACTCTGTCAATACATGTCAATACTTTGCCCACCTCATAAAGAAAACCCCTCCCAAGTAAAAAAAATATGGGTGTCTAGTAATGACGTTGGATACGCTACAATAGTTTGTCATCCACGTGTGCAACTGCTTATTATATCTTATACACTACTAGTTTCTCACCAAATACGGCTGACCGCAGCCCTAAACTATCTCAGCTAGTATTGCGGTCGATTTTTCAATTGTTTCTGTTTGACAGCCGATCAATTTCATATTCATGAGTTATTTGTTATCACGGAGATGTTAATCCGCGTCTTAACTGTCTATCTGACATGGAAATATACCTTACGGTCTGAAAGACGTAAAAGCCTTTCTCCTCCTGATTACCCTGCGGATGGAGCCGAGATATCTCCTATCAGTGCGAATGAAGTTGCGCAAGATGATGTTGGCGGAGATTATCTGAAGAATGTGGCTGCTCTTCCAACAATTTTCAGTTTCCAGGCCCTGGAGATGGCCACGGGCGGCTTCAGTAAAGAGATTGGAGGAGGAGGGCTCGGCAAGGTATACCAAGGCATTTTGACAGATGGTACTCCAGTTTCCGTGAAATGTCTACTCGATCAGACGGGACACGGACATCGGGAGTTTTGTGCGGAACCACCACCATATCGTCTATTAATCATTCCAATCTCGTGAACTTGTGTGGTTTTTGTGCCCAAGGCCCCCATTGCATTCTGGTCTATGATTTCATGGCCAACGGGTCTGTGGATACATGACTGTTCTCCTCAGACAAACAGCTAGATTGGAAGACTAGATATTCCATCGCGCTCGACACTGCCCGGGGACTTGCGTACCTGCACGAAGACCTCAGAACATTCTGTTGGATGAGAATTTGGAGGCAAAGGTCTCCGATTTCGGCATGGCAAGGTCTCTGAATAGAGATAAAGAAAGTCGCGTGATGACTGGGATGAGAGGGACGCCAGGGTACATGGCGCCCGAGTGGTGTAAGATTTTTGGGATACAAGGATCTAGATTTGCAAAACAATGAACAAGCTTGCAAGAGAAGGAAGGAAGCGAGCAAGAATTGAGAATAGAATGAAATTTATTCTCCAATATTAGTTTTTGGAATAAATACATAAAATCAACTAAGTTAAGCTTAGTTGTACATGCAATAACTAAAGCTAACTGAAGCTAAGTGTGCTTTATCTTATCTTAATGTGTACATGTGCCACATGCAAGCAGTAAGTTAACTTAACTAAGCAAGTGCACATCACATGCAAGCAGTAAGTTAACTAAAGCTAATCTAGGTGCATGTACACCAACACATCTAGTCTAAGTGTGTTGGGGCCCTTGTTTTGAAAAACCTTGTTTTGAACGTTTTGAATTGAAACAACGGCTAGATTTTGGGGTTGCGGAACGAGGGCACATGGCAGCCGCAACCAAGTCGAAACCACATCAAATGGCGGAGCTACCAAGGTTGCGAAGGAACAGGCACATAGCGGAGGAAACTAGATGCATAAGTGCAGATAAGGAGAAGATACAACAGAAGAACGCAAGCGGAACACACAGATAATCAGAGAAAAGCTAGAAGCAGCTGAAGAAGGACATAAGAAGAACTAACAGTCGCGACAGCGGGTGAATAAATAGCCGTCACCCGGAAGGAGGAGAGGAAGGAGAGAGAGTGACTGAAGGAGAAGAAACGCATGCTGTAGCAGGAACCCAGATTATGGATGAGGTCTCTGTAGTTCCTACGGTTCTATTGATGTACATCTCTGTTCCGCAAGGCATATGTATCAGATTTGTAAGCCCATTGCAAATCTATGTAACTGTGGATTTGACCAAGAGCTTAATATAATTGTAGGTTACTGTCTATTTGTGTGATTCACATGCATGTGTGTTGGTTGAGATGCTTTAAAATTTTCATTTGCTTAGTATCTGTATGTTCTCTGAATGTTGTTGCGTATGTGATTCTATCTATGCAATCTAACCACTGATGAGAATGAGTTGCAGATCTGTTCCTTGCCACTGTTCTATTCCCCTTCTGCATTTGGTCGCGGCACGCCTCGGGTGAGACTCTCTACTCTCCAGAGTAGGGTGATAATGCTGGCGTGATCCTAGACTACAACAGATTCCTTTGTTGGCCACAACTCCTGAACCTGGGTCTTGCCCGCGAGACCTGATCACTCGCCAACAAACGGTTCCGTTGCCAGGACCTGCATGATATGAGGGGATCTAGACCAGGGTATCGCGGATCTTCGAAGGGGAGATACGGCAATGGTGGGATAATCATTTAGACCATTTCATTTCTCAGCAAGCGGAGTTGACTAAGCAAGGGGAGGCAGCGATCAAGGAACTCGTCCTTTTCTCAGATTTAGCTGGTGATACGTACGAAATTTTCTGGGGAAAGTTCCCTACCAACCTTTACAATTGGTTGCAGATGTTACAGATGAAGGTGCCTAGAGATGGCTCGCGGAAGATAAACCGCAGGTGGGCGCACGAAGATCTGGTGGCTCTGCATTGGTTGAACACAGAGTTGACCCGCGCGGTGGATTTTTGGGTGGAGACCATGTTGGAAGGATACATTGTGGAGTTTCCTGCTGAGTGCTATCAATCCTTCTCGAAGGTCGAGGCTATCTTCCGCTCCGGGCTCAGAGGGAAGCTGCTTAAGGAGATTCTGCTGTGGATTAAAGCTCTGATGGTGGATGAAGGGTTGATAGAATTCCACAAGACGAGTATGGAAGCGTAAACCACCGATGCTGGGGGAAGGGTTGAAGGGATCGATGCTACGTAGAGTGTGACGCGGGGAGTGGGGAATGGATGCTGAGGCCGCAAGGATGCTGAGGGAGCGACGTGCACATCGGCGGGCACAGATTGCCGATAGGTGGCGAAGAAGGGTGATGCAAGATTTCAAAAGATGAGGGATCGAGAGGAAGAATCAGAAGGAGGCGCCTCAGAGGGTAGGAATTATGTATGCGGATACCCAGGGACGAGAAGTGACCACTGTGGGAGTGCGATGGGTGCATGGGAGCCCAGCCAAGTGAGCAAGGGAGACGGTGGCTGACGAAGATGATGAAGGTATGCAGCCCGAGGAAAGTTTCGATGGTGAGTGGTACATTGTGATGCAGCAGTTGTTTCAAGAGCGGAAAAAATTTAGTTCTCCAGGCTGCCATACTCCCCCAATCTACATGGCCAGGATCCCTACCTTCCCCTGGTACTTTATCAACCTTTGAGTAATATTTTCATTAAATTTCAAGCATTGAGTCAATTGCACAGTAGTTCAGTGTCGACGGCGACACCCGTTAGTAGCAGCAGCACTAGTAGTATTACATTCCCGAGTGGAACAGTCATGCAACCAGGACCCGGAGGATTTATCCTGGTCAACCTGCCGCAAGTGAACATGGCTGGGTCTTTTACCCGGTATCCCGAGTTCTCGGGCCGGGGTAATGATGATGTAGAGCAACACTGGTATCTGTGCGAAGCCATTTAGAGGGCTCGGCAAACGCCGAATGCAGGGAAACTAATAGAGTTCCAAACCACGCTCAGAGAGAGGGCTCTGCGATGGTTCATCAAGTGGTCCGAGGCCCACCCGAATCCCGTCATTGCAGATGTGAAGCGGGATTTTTTCCAGGAATTTAAGCTTCCCCAAACGGACCAACAGGGCCTGTCTGAGCTCTGGGAAATTAAACAGAAGGAAGGAGAAACCGCATGGGAGCTAATGCGGCAATTCAAGGACGCGATCGGGAAACTCAGTTACCTAATCGATCCAAACCATCAGAGGGACTGGTTCATCAAGGATTTGCTTCCCTTGACGCGAACCCCCCTCACCCAACAAAATATTGACAATCTGCAGGACGCTTTGGAGCAGGCCATGAATATCGAGGCCATGGTGGGCTACCCTCAGGAATATCGGGGAGGGCCGGCCCCGCAGGATCCCTCCTTGGCGGGATTGCAGCATTAGATAGCTAGCCTGACCGAAAAGCTCAAGGAGATACAGCCGGTCAGACTAGCCAGGCTGAATGTTTGGTGCACTCACTACCTGGTCGAAGGCCATGTCGCAACTGAGTGTCCTCGGTTGCGTGGCGCGGGGGTGGGACCCTCGGTCGCGGCAATTCAAGGGGGGCCATCCACGGGGGGTGGCGCGGAACTGAATCCGCAGGGGGTATACCAGCCGCAACAGCCTTATGTGGGGTTCCCCTCCCAACTCAACCCAGCCACCACGGAGTATTGTGAGATTTTCCGGACGGTGGGACATCCACCTCGGATGTGCCCGATATTACAGAAGTATTCCAACGTGCCAAAAAACGTATATTGTGAGTTTTGCGCTTCCACAACTCAAAACACCGAGCAATGCCAGGCTCTCGACGCAGTCGCGGACCGGTTGGACCGACCCTCCTATAGGGTGAATGAGGCTCCTAGAGGAAGAGGAGGCGGGGCGTGCGGAGGCCGCGCTGGGGTTCGCGGGCCGGTGAAATGCTATAACTGTGACCAGGAGGGCCATGTGGTTCGCGAATGTCCCCTCCCTCGCCGTCTGTGGCGTTCCTAGTGTCGTGTAAACACCCATGCGACAGAAGACTGTCGTGAGCTCATCAAAAAGTGGGAAGAACGTGCACGGCAGAGGGGCACGAATTTGGTAAACGCCGAGCCGCGGGCAGCCGCAACTCCGACCATGCAGAACGTCGCTATTGTAACGAGGGGTGGTAAGAAAACAGGGGAGGACGCTCGTGGAAAGGAGCTGACACTAGTTGTCAGGCCAGCATCCCCGCACCGGATAATCAGACCAGAGGCACAGAAGAAGTATTTTCAGGAGGCGGTTGAAGCATTTTCTCAGCTGCGAAAAACGGAAGGCCTGGAGGCACCCCTGCCGACAGATCTTGGGCCACAGCATGCCCCAGGAACCCTGTTTGAAGAATGGCTCTAGCTATTCCTCAAGATTGTTGACATTGCTGCTCTGCAGCAGTAGCTCAAGTGTACATTGGAAGGGGCACTGCAGGGGAGGACAGGATTGGGGGAACCGGTGGACATAGCCCCCCAATCGGTGCAGCGCATCAAGTGAAATAAGTGACGAACGGGTAAATAATTCCGGCTCAATACGCAGGTTGAGGGATTCCAAATCAGCGACACCATGCTTGATTTAGGGTCTGACGTCAACATCCTGCCACGCAAGACGTGGGAGGCTCTCGGAAAGCCATGGCTGGCCTACTCACCCATCCAACTCAGAATGGCGAACCAGTACTGCATTCTGCCGATTGGCCGACTCGAAGGTGTCGAGGTCAACATTTCGGGGGTAAATACTTACACCGATTTTGAGGTTATTGATATTATGGGAGAAAAGGATCCTTGCCCCGCCCTGTTAGGCATTGATTGGGCTTTTGAGAATTATGCTATCATCGACCTCAAAAAGGAGCTGATGATCTTTGAAGATGGGGAGGTCCGGGTCACTCAGCCTCTCGACCCATATCAAGGCCCGAGGTATACCGAGACGGTGGATCACCGTGAGGATGCTCAGGTGATGGACCACCTCTACCGGATGACTGCAGGGAAGCGAGAAGACTATATTAACCTGACTACGACTGGCTCTGTTAGTTGGCGGAGTGTCCAGAGCTCAGAGCTGGGATCCGAACTCGCGTGGGAAGACTGGTAGCAGGGGGGTACGAAATTAGCACTCGGAGATGTGCTCATGTTGGCCGCGTCAGTTGGATTGGTGCTGAGTTGAGAGAATACCCCACCCTGTCAAGCATGCAAGCTGTCAATACCTTTATTACCAAGGTTGAGGACATCGTGCCAGAAGGGAGCAGACTACCCCTTTTGGATGTCGCACTACAGTCTACAGCAGCCCGGTGGTGGAAAAATCACCGCAATACCTTATCGCGGTGGAATAGTGTGGTGGATACGTTGTGGGCACGGTTCAAAGAAGATGAAGGCCCTCGAAGCAGGCAGCGATACTCTGGGACTTCCAATCCGCAGGACCACTTGCGGGCCTGTGAAGAGCAGTGGCAAGGTCTGGGCTACCCGCCAAAGCTATGGGTCCATCGGTTTATCCACTCTTTGGATACAATCCCTCAGGCTTGCTACTTGGAGGAAGAGCGGAAGCGTGGAACCCACTCTTGGCAGGAAGTTACGGACAAGTTTGTTTGGTGTTTCTCTTTCACGGGAGACACCGATTTGGAATCTCAGGCATTGCACGCTATCAGGGCGGTATTTTTTTTCCGCGATCCGCACACCAACGGCTGCACGCTGCCCGCCCGTCTTGAGGCCGTGCGAGATTTGGTTTGCCAAAGGATTGACGGCGATCCGGAGGACGATGGTCTGGAGGACCTGAGGCACCTGTATTTCGAAGAGAAGGAAGGCGAGCGGAATGTTAATGAAGAGCCGGCCATCGAAGGGGTCCACTTACGGCCACTGAAGACAAAGAAGCTAAACATCGGTATGGAGGAGAAGCCTAAGTTGGCTACAGTGGGCGATTATTGGGACGAAGAGACGACCAAAGAGATTTTCAGCCTCCTCTAGGAATATGAGGACTTGTTCCCTCCATCGGTAATAGATCTGAAGGGCATCAAGGGTGATCTTGGGGAAATGCGCATCGCGCTGAAACCGGGTGCCAGGCCTATGAAGCACTGACCCTACCAGTTGAACCCGCGGGTTAAAGAGAAGGTTAAGATGGAAATCGATAAGATGTTGGCCGCAGGTCTAATCTTTCCCGTGGAGGAAGCAGAGTGGGTGAGCCCTATTGTCATCCAGAATAATAAGGACAAGGCGGAGATACGGGTTTGTGTCGATTATCTTGGTCTGAACAATGCCTGCATTCATGATCGGTTTCCCACCCCTTTCAGCAACGAAGTGTTGGACCATGTTGCGGGGAACGAAGCCTACTCTTTCACTGATGGCTTTTCAGGCTACCATCAGGTGCGTATTGCGGAAGAAGATAAGTCAAAGACAACATTCACCACCGAATGGGGGTCGTTCGCATACCACGTCATGTCGTTTGGCTTGAAGAACGCTCCGGCAGTGTTTTCCTGGATTGTCATCGCCGCCTTCCAGGAGTACCTTCACAAGTTCCTGGAAGTGTACATGGACGACTGGACTGTCTATAGTTTATTAAAGAAACACGCTACCCTATTGCGGGTCATGTTTGATCGGTGTCGCCAGCTGCAGATTTCCTTGAACTTAAAGAAATGTATTTTTGTCATTCCGTTCGGCACGTTGTTGGGACATGTGGTATGCAAGCAAGGGGTCTGCGTCGACCCCGTCAAGGTTGCGGTGATCATACACATGGAAGCCCCCGAGACGGTGAAACAGTTGTGGTCATTGCTCGGACACACAGGATACTACAGGAGGTTTATCCGCAACTATGCCAGGATCACTGCTCCGTTAGAACAACTTCTGCGGAAGTCTGCAGTCTTTCAGTGGACGGAGGAGTATCAGGTAGCCCTGGACACCCTGAAGGAAAAGCTAGCGTCGGCGCCTATTCTAGTTCATCCAAACTGGGATAAGCAGTTCCATGTACATATCGATGCTTCCAATATTGCACTTGGGGTTGTCTTGGCACAACCCGACGATACAACAGTTGACCACCTGGTATACTTCACCAGCCGCAAACTGTCCAATGCGGAGAAGAATTACACCACGACCGAGAGGGAGGCACTGGCGATGGTGTACTCTCTTTAGAAGTTCTGCCACTATCTTCTAGGGGCAAGTTCAAGTTCTTCACGGACCACTCTGCCCTGAAGTACCTGGTCAATAAGCCTATTCTGGAAGGACGGATTTTCCATTGGCTTCTGCTATTTCAAGAATTCACGTTCGAAGTAATCGTGAAGCCCAGGAGATTGAATGTCGGGCCCGATCACCTATCCAGGTTGGAGACAGGGGGGAATGACGGCTCCCTCGATGATCATCTGCCAGACGCTGACCTCTTCTGAGTCGAAGCCGTACCAGATTACTTGGCCGACATTGCCGCCTATCTGACCATGGGGCAATGCCCTTAGGATTACACCCCGCTCCAGAAACGGTACTTGGTCGTCCGTGCCGCCGACTACCAATTTATCGCAGGGCAGCTATACAAACTGGGCCTAGATAAGGTTTTGCGCAGAAGCGTCCTTGACCACGAACGGGAAGCGGTAATGTGGGAATGTCACAGCGGTGTTGCGGGAGGGCATGTGGGTGCGAAACCCACCACAAGAAAGGTGCTCCAAGCTGGCCTGTGTTGGCCGACAGTACATACCGATTGTAAGGCCTATGTGAAGTGATGCGACGTCTGCCAGCGGACAAGAAGGCCCTCTCACCGGGACGAGCTTCCATTACACCCAGTGCATGTGTTGCGGCCATTTGAGAAGTGGGCTGTCGATTTTGTGGGCCCCATAGCCCCGGTCGCCAGACACTCCAAGGCCCGGTACATCATTACCGCCACGGATTACCTCACCAGGTGGGCTGAGGCAGCCGCGGTACGCGACTGCACAGCGGATACCGCCACCCGGTTCATTTTTGAGCACATCATTTGCTGGTTTGGCTGCCCGCGAAGTTTAACCAGTGATCAGGGTACGCACTTCATTATTGACACAGTCAAGACACTGTTGGACACCTTCATGGTTCAACATCACAAGAATAGCCCGTATCACCCGTAGGCTAATGGTATGGTGGAAGCCTTCAATAATATTCTTGAGAAAGGCTTGACTAAGATTTGTAATGCCCAGCGTGATGATTGGGACGAGCGCCTATCAGTGGTCTTATGGGCCTATTAGACTACGGTGAAGCACCTGACCAATCAAACGTCGTTCCAGCTCATGTACGGCCGGGAGGCTGTGATCCCCGCCAAGTTTATTGTACCAAGCCTTTTGATCGCCATGTCTCTGAAGTTTTTGGAAGAGGCCTCCCTCCAGGAGCGCCTCCATGAATTACAGGAACTGGATGAGGCCCGCTTCCTGGCCGAATTCCACCAGAAGATTCAGAAGGACTGGCAGAAAGCGTGGCACGACCGCCACATTAAGAACAAAACCTTCCAGGTTGGCGGCAAAGTTCTTTTATACGACAGCAGATTCCAGAAGTTCCTAGGAAAGCTACAGATGCATTGGTTGGGACCCTACTTCATTATCGAGATTCGCGATTCTGGAGCCGTTCGGTTGGCACAGCTGGACGGTACGGTTCTCCCTGGGTGGGTGAATGGCGCACGCCTGAAACCCTACTAGGAGTAGGTACCTTTAATTTCTCATCAATAACCCTCGCACCCGAGAGCACCCATAGCGTAGCATAGTTGAATAACTCTCCCGCAACCGGGATGAGCATAGGAGGTATTCTCTGTTCATAGGTAGTGCGTCAATAACCATTCAGTTGCGGGGTCCGCACCGCAACTGACTGTGGTCGGGGCGGTGCCGGTCCAGCGTGTCAGCCCTGTAGGATCCGTACTAGTCTCCACGTCAGTCCAGCTCAGTCCACCCACGTACTTGTGTCAGTCCGTAGGATCGCCTAGATCTGCATCATTAATTACCATACTTGGCAGTAACCGCGCCGTCATCATTTGGCCATCACCCGCAGTAACCTCAGCCATCACGTCCGCCCATTTTCCCATGCCACCGTCAGCAACTGTCACAACACTCATTGGCATGCGATTGATCGCACGATTATCGCAGAAAGAATGCCAGTAGGAATTAACTCGTTAGGGAGTCTCATCAACTCCACTCATGCCAGGTGTTGACATAACTTGCATGGAAGCCAAAAGCACGAGAATGCCGGACCCATTCGAATTAGCAAGTGCAGTTGCACCAGAGCCGTTGAATTCTCAGAACGCATTGCACTAGGAAAGGTGCCCAAGGCAGATTTTACAGGTCTATCAGCGCCGGGCCAAAATGCTGAAGGCCATCCTAGCCGTTATTGAACCAGAGCTTGACACTCGGATTCACAAGACCGAGTCCCTTGTGGGAAAATATGATAATGCAGCCTTGATTGATGCCAACCTCTCAAATGCTGCCGAATTTCCATCCCTCCAGCGGCAAGAATATATGGAGCACTACTTCACTGCAGCTGGCAACCCCGCCAGCCGCCTGTTGCCAGAGTTCAGGGGCCTTCAGACCTCGTCCCTGATGAAATTGAGAAATCTTCCGGTCTTTGGCACCACCGGACCAGTTCTGCAGTGTACACGCTTCCTCCTTAGCCGAATTCAGAATGGGTCCTTGTGGCTGACACAGGAAATTCCCATTCACGTCGAAGATATTCATCGCCTCACAGGGCTTTCGCAGATGGGCGCAGAGGTCTCAATGGCCCGTCAGACCTCCTCCAAGCACGCATGAAAGTTGGGCGATGCGGACCTCTATACCAAATATGGCACTCGCAGGGGGGGGAAAGGAGCCAAGATCAACCTCATTAACAAGCCCAAGATTCGATTCGCCTGTTACCTCATTTCCAGCAAGACAATGAGGCATTACACCAAAGGCGAATGCACTCTTGATACTATTTCTATTGTTGAACATTATGTCCAAGGCACCAGACTGAATTGGTGTTACTTCTTGTTAAAAGAGCTGTTCGATGCGTGCGAGGAGAATTATAAGCGTGCAACTACTTTTATTTATGGCTATTTGATTATTGCTTTTGCCATGTGGAAATGGCACACTCCACACATCCGGTTCCCAGCAGAGATCCCCGAGGGCCAGTCCCTCGTGATGAAATTCACTCCATGCCAGGTCTCAAATGACCCCAGTACCAAACTGGTGAATGTAGATGCGTTTCGGTCATGGTACCAGCTAATGACGGATGTGGTGGCATGCCAGCAACGGGTGCCCAGGAACCTGTTGGATGAATATAGCGAGCAAGTGTGGTTTGGGGTAAGTCACAAGCATACTTACCTCCGACCCGCTTGCGTTCCGGCAGACACCTTCCGAATGACGCCACTGAAATTTCAGTTGGATGATGCTACCTTCCATCGTGAAGTCTGTTCATGGCCGGGGGTCACGAAGCACATGTGGGACGGGCTCCCCAGATACAATTTTGACAGGATGGCACCGGTGTAATAGCCTGCCGAGACGGCGGTGGCAGCGCCATCACAAGAACTCCCCGAACTTCTCATCCCCATCGTCTACCACTTCAACAACCAGGTACGAAATTTCAATGTGGCGACCCAGATTATTTCTAGCGGTGCAACCCCATTTCCTTTATTTTCTGAATTTCAGCTCACTCGCTCCACTTCGCACCCCCATACTGCTCCGCTCACCTCCCCCATCCCCACTATCCTGTTTACCTCTGCTGATCCACTCACGACCCTGATGGGTGAGACGAGCGGGCCTAGGGATCCACCTGAGGCCCCTCAAACTAAGAGGGCCCGCACCACCGAGGCAAATCCAGTGGTGGACCTCACTGCTGATGATCCACCACCGCCCCCAAGCACCGGGGTACTGATTCAAGAGGAACCCCTTATCGACCCATCTAAATTCATCAACATTCGCTTGCCACATACCCCCACCACACTGTCCATCGCTCCATCCACCGTTCATCCGCCTGCCACTTCATCCGCCCCGTCTAATTCCTCGGCTACGGTGTCCAACCCCATGATCCGGGAACTCATGGGTGGGGACTGTGGGGCTGAAGTTGACTCTGGTGCTGCCACAGTCATACCACCGATTGACCCAGTGGTCGAACCCCACCCTCCTTCCACTGATATATTCACACAGCGGCTACGTACCGGGTCTGATTCTGCCGAGGTTCCGCCTGAGGCCACAGTCCCTCCACAACCGGCCCACATTGATCAGCAAGAACCGCCGGATCTGAATATGGTTGACTCTGCACATCCAGAGGCCATGCCCTTCTCACCTCTTGAGCATGTCACTCGAACAGTTGCCAGTGGGCAACCGTTGCCAAAGCGAATGCCGACGCAGAGAGATTCTGGGACCGCCACCTTCCAGCCTGAAAATCCAGCTCAGCTGTACCTACTGATTCAGAGGGCGGCCCAGCAGGCCGAGAGATTACATTTGGGACTCCAACAATAGTATGTCGAGCAGCAACACCAAATGGCTGCGCTTACTGAACAGTGTGACCAACTCCAAACAGCACAGGAGCAGATGGAAGCAATGATCACCAATGTCACCCGGATGTTCTCCGAGTTCTGGCCCTCCCTAGAGCCTCATTACCCCCTGCTGCCTCCCGAAATCGCTGCGGCCAGCCTCTCCGAGCAAGCTATCCACCTCCGCATCGCTATTCAGGAATTACACCGGGAGAATCATGAGCTTCGTGCAGCGATAGCGGCCCGTCCCGTGCCGGCCGAGCCCGAGGTCGACTATTTAGCCCAAGTGGCCACCAAGCAGGGCGAGGCAGCTTAGATGCAGGAAGCACTTCATTCCACGGCACGAGAGGCTCATCACCTCCTGAAGGGCCTTCAGGAATGCTCCCTGGCCCTCACCGTCAAGACCCAGCCGATTTCAGCCCAACTCCAACAGGTTTCAAGGGAAATTCAAGAGGCTACAGACCCCGCCAGGGTGGATCAATTATAGGCCCAGGCTGATGAACTTGAGGCACAGCTCCAGCACACAGAGGCTTGCTCGGCGGAGGCCAAACACGTCATTCGTGAGCTCCGGCCGTCCCTCCAATCTAGCGCCCAGGCCATACAACAGCTCGCAGCTGCAGCCGAGACCCAGATCAGCACAATGTTCGGAGTTGTCCCAACGCCCATCGAGGAGGCTGCTGTCACCAAGCTCGCTGAGGAAACAGACTCGCTCATCCAGGATTGGCAGCAAGCTATGTCGGCGTTTACTGAGCTTCAAGCTACAACGTTCGAAAGGGTCCCAGAGTTGGGGCCCTTGTTTGAAGAGCCACCTGAAGACACACATCAAGGACAGGAACAAGCTGAAGGCGCACAACAGGAACGAGCACAGGATGAAGGCACGCAGGGCGAACAGGGCACGGGGTCAAGCAGGGCAATGGAGGTAGAAATCGTAATTTGTGATTGACTCGGGGATGAGTCAAGGAACTGTGGTCGGGGCCTGTTGGGGCCCTTGTTTTGAAAAAAATTGTTTTGAACGTTTTGAATTGAAACAACGACCAGATTTTGGGGTTGCGGAACGAGGGCACATGGCAGCCGCAACCAAGTCGCAGCCACATCAAACGGCGGAGCTACCAAGGTTGCGAAGGAACAGGCACATAGCGGAGGAAACTAGATGCATAAGTGCAGATAAGGAGAAGATACAGCAGAAGAACGTAAGAGGAACACACAGATAATCAGAGAAAAACTAGAAGTAGCTGAAGAAGGACATAAGAAGAACTAACAGTCGCGACAACGGGTGAATAAATATCCGTCACCCGGAAGGAGGAGAGGAAGGAGAGAGAGCGACTGAAGGAGAAGAAACGCATGCTGCAACAAGAACCCAGATTATGGATGAGGTCTCTGTAGTTCCTAGGGTTCTATTGATGTACATCTCTATTCCGCAAGGCATATGTATCAGATTTGTAAGCCCATTGCAAAGCTATGTAACTGTGGATTTTGCCAAGAGCTTAATATAATTGCAGGTTACTGTCTATTTGTGTGATTCACATGCATGTGTGTTGGTTGAGATGCTTTAAAAGTTTCATTTGCTTAGTATCTGTATGTTCTCTGAATGTTGTTGCGTATGTGATTCTATCTATGCAATCTAACCACTGATGAGAATGAGTTGCGTATCTGTTCCTTGCCACTGGTCTATTCGCCTTCTGCATGTGGTCGCGGCACGCCTCGGGTGAGACTCTCTACTCTCCAGAGTAGGGTGATAATGCCGGCGTGATCCTAGACTACAGTGGATTCCTTTGTTGGCCACAACTCCTGAACCTGGGTCTTGCCCACGAGACCTGATCACTCGCCAACAAAGTGCATGTACACCAACACCCCCCCTTAAGCATAACTTAGGTGAGTGTGATGCAAAATGAATGAGTCCCGACAACACGGCCATTTTAGGTACCCATATACAATGCATAAAAAAAAAGAGGAAAGAGGGAAAACCCAGTGGGAAGAAAATCCCCCCTCAAAATATAATGCAAAAGTAGAGAAAAGACAACTGCTAAGTAGTCGTGTCCTTCACCCCAAGACGATCTCGCAGGAATCGAAACTTCTGCTCAGTGAAAGTCTTGGTGAAGATATCAGCAATCTGCTCGGAACTAGGATAGTACTGAAGATCGATGATCCCATCATGAATGAGTTCTCTAATGAAGTGCATGTGGATCTCGATGTGTTTGGCCCGCTGCCGCTGCACTGGATCTCTGCAAAACTTTAACGTACTTTGATTATCGTACCAGATGACAGTTGGATGATGGACACTGATCCCAAGCTCAGATAGGAAATGTTGTAGCCAAATTTCCTGAATAGTGGCATTGAATGCTCCTCTATACTCGGCCTCTGCTGATGATAAAGCAATGGCAGCCTGCTTCTTGCTTAACCAACAAATTGGGCCGGATCCCAAACTAAGTACATAGCCGGAAGTAGACTTGCGATCAATGGTGTCGCCAGCCCAGTCTAAATCTGTGAACCCAATGAGATTCAAAGAACAATTGGCTGCATAATGAATCCCATAGGTGATTGTCCCCTGGACATATCGAAGGATGCGCTTTGCAGCATTCCAGTGTAACTCATGTGGCTCCTGCATGTATCTGGAAACTGCTCCGACAGGATAGGAGAGATCAGGACGGGAGTGAGTGAGATAAAGAAGACTTCCCACAAGCTGGAGGTACAATGTGCAATCAACCAATGGTGTGTCTTTGCCATTCTCAAGCTTTATCCCTGATAAGAAAGGTGTGGCTGCTGGCTTGCAGTCACTCATGTGAAATCATGCCAAAAGATCTCTAGCATACTTTGGTTGAGAAATGGTAATCCCAGAATCACTCTGATAGATCTCTAGTCCAAGGAAGAAATTTAGCAAGCCCATGTCTGTCATAGAAAACCGCTTATGCAATGCAGTTTTAATGTTAGTAATGACAGAAGCTGAACTACCTGTTATCAAAAGATCATCTACGTAGAGTACTATGATCAACAAGGAGTCAATTTTCTTCAAAAAATAAACATTGGAATCAGATTTTCAGCGTACAAAATTTTGAGATAACAAATAAGAATCCATCTTTGCATACCATGCTCTAGGTGCCTGCTTGAGGCCATAGAGAGACTTCTTTAGTTTGCATACCAGAGATGAATTGTGCATGTATCCCGGTGGCTGCTCCATGTAGATTTCCTCCTTGAGATCACCATGAAGAAAGGCATTCTTCACATCCATATGATGCACCTCCCATCCTCTTGTTGCTGCAATGGAGAGAGCTAGCTGAATGGAATCCATTTTTGCCACTGGAGCAAAAGTCTCATCATAGTCAACACCATGTACTTGCTGAAAACCTTTTGCTACCAATCGTGCCTTATATCGACTAACTTGGCCATTTGATGCTTTCTTGGTCCAGTAAACCCACTTGCATCTCACAAGTTTGCGATTGGAAGGTAGCGGAACCAAATCCCAAGTCTGGTTCTCAATGAGAGAGTTATATTCCTCATCCATGGCGGCTTCCCAGTCAGGATGCCCATTTGCTTCTGCATAAGTTTGTGGATCAGATCCATGCATCATATAAGCATGCATGGGCATGGATGGCTCCATAGCTAAGAGTGCTTGCGGATCTTCCTCAAACAGAGGGATAGAGGCAGGATCATCAAGGATATCACTCATGCTGCGCCATTTTTGTGTTGAAGGTGGTCGAGAATCTTCCAAACTACATGCAGAAGTATGATCTCGATGTTCAACAACTAGTGGTCTAACAGGGGTCACAGGAAAAGACTCATATTCATCAGAATGTTGGTCTGAAGTTTCATATGCATACTCATCAATGAGTGGTGATGGAAACTTGGTAACAAGTTCATCTGCTGGTGCATGCAAAATATCTTCATCAAACTTTACACTCCTTTCAATAAAGAGCTCTTCACTGTGGATATCAAGCAATCTGTACCCTTTGACTTCATCAGAATATCCAACAAACATGCATGCTTTGCTTTGAGGCTCCAAAGCCTTTCTCTTCTCTGGAGGAATGCGGGCCCATGCTCGAGATCCAAAAATGCGGAAATGACTAACTTCAGGTTGCATGCCAGTCCAAGCCTCAAAAGGTGTTTTCCCAGTAACAGATTTATGAGGAGATCTGTTCTGGATGTATGAGGCACAATTGATAGCTTCAGCCCACAATTTCGACGGAAGAGATCTTGCATGCAACATGCAATTAGCCATCTCTTTCAAAGATCGATTTTTCCTTTCAGCGACGCCATTTTGCTGTGGAGTGTAAGGAACCGTATGCTGCAACTGTATGCCTGCTTCATTACAAATATTCTTGATATCTTTGTTGACATATTCCGTCCCATTATCTGTGCGGAGTATCTTGATGCGTTTTCCAGACTGATTTTCTGCATGCGCTTTGAAAATCTTTAGATGTTGAAAAACTTCAGACTTGAGTTTCAAGAAGTAAACCCAAGTGAATCTCGTGTAATCATCTATAAATGACAACACATATCTTGCTTTGCTCATTGAAAGCACCGGAAATGGACCCATGAGATCACTGTGTACAAGTTCCAAAGGTGAAGAGGCTCTCCATGCATGCCCCTTCTCGAATTTGTCTTGTGGATGCTTTCCAAGAGCGCATCCATTACAAACACCATCTGAAAATTCAATGGTCGGAAATCCTTTGACCATCCCTTGCTTACTAAGTTGTTGCATATATCTGAAATTCAAGTGCCCAAATCTCTCGTGCCAAATCCTACTTTCTTCATTTGCATGCGTAAGTAGCAAAATAGAATCTGATTGAGGAACAAAATCAGAAAATGTATACAAACGAGATTGATCATTTACCTTGCCAAATGCAATCTTCAAGTTGGTTTGCATGTCATAAATGCTCACGGAATCTGGGTTAAATTCCACTTTCCTTCCGTTGCCTGTGTGTGTCATCTGATACACTGAGAGAAGATTCACAAAAAGCCTTGGAATATGCAAGACATTTTCAAAACTTCCATCTTCGAATTGCACTCTTCCTTGTCCAGTCGCTGCAACTGCAGAATTATCCCCCATGAGAATGGGAGGACCTGAGTATGCATGTAGAGAAGAAAAGGATTCCTTTGAAGAAGCCATATGATGTGAAGCTCCTGAATCGATGATCCATTCTTGCGGTGCAGAATGAAGAGAAATCAAAGCATGCCCATTACCTCTTGGATCTGGTGCTTTTTCTCTAGACTTCTTCTTGGCATTCTCAGGAATGTGGTCTCCAAGATTGTGTTGCTGGAGTGTCTGCGCCATAAGATCTATAGTCTTCTTCATGCATGCAGATTCAGGATGAAAACCACGGTGGCAATAATTGCACATTGATTTCCCTTTCGTTCCTTTCCTTTCCTTTGAGCCAGATGATCCATCAGGGGGTTTGGGATTTCCTCCCTTTCTTGGATCAGGATCCTTCTTCCCTTTTCCTTTCTGATGGTCTTTGGAATTTGCCTTTCCTTTTGCATGCACAGTAAGTGCATGCGCTTTGGAATTTTTAAGTGTGCCCATTTTGATGAGCTTATCTTGCTCATGCATCAAAGACTGAATAAAAGAATCCAGTGAGGGCATCTTCCAAGCTGCACCAGTTGCAGATCTGAGTGTGTGGAATGTAGAGACGAATACTGCATACTCTGGACCAAGTTTTGATAAAATGGAAAGAATCAACTGATTTTCTTGCTTGGATTTGTCGATCCCGCATCCTTTCAGCTGAACCAACAAGGCTTTATACCTTGTGAAAAAATATTGAATGTTCTCAAAATTTCTCGGATCTAATGAGTTTAACTCATTTTCGAGAATGTGACCTTGCATTTCATCCTGTTTTCCAAACAATCCTTCCAAAATTTTCCGTACTTCATTTGGAGTTGAACATGATTCAACATGAAATAGCAATTTCGGAGAAATAGATAAACATAAGATGCTGAAGGCCTCGTCCATGCGATTGAAATATCTTGTTTTCTCCATTGCCGATGTTGGTTCAACTTCCGTTTCCATGGTTATTCGAAATAAGCCTCTACTTCTGAGATGAAGTTGAATCTTTGGCTTCCATTCGAAATAATTATATGGAGTAAGAATTGCCGATTGTGGAAACTCCAATTTAGACTCCATTCTTTGTTGTTGCTTCAATATTCTGAACCTACAAATAAAATTTCTTGTGCACTGATTACAAATCCCTGTGCTCTGATACCATGTAAGATTTTTGGGATACAAGGATCTAGATCTGCAAAACAATGAACAAGCTTGCATGAGAAGGAAGGAAGCGAGCAAGAATTGAGAATAGAATGAAATTCATTCTCCAATATTAGTTTTTGGAATAAATACATAAAAGCAACTAAGTTAAGCTTAGTTGTACATGCAATAACTAAAGATAACTGAAGCTAAGTGTGCTTTATCTTATGTTAATGTGTACATGTGCCACATGCAAGAAGTAATTTAACTTAACTAAGAAAGTGCACATCACATGCAAGCAGTAAGTTAACTAAAGCTAATCTAGGTGCATGTACACCAACACAGCTAGTCTAAGACCAACACAGCTAGTCTAAGTGCATGTACACCAACAAGTGTCTTTTGGATTGGGGAATCACTTACAAGGCCGACGTGTTCAGCGACGGAATGGTGCTTCTCAAAATAATGAAGGGGAGAAAAAACATGGATCTCTCTCAGGATTCGGAAAATTGGTATTTTCCTTCAATTTCTTTCAAAAAGGCCAGGGAAGGGCAAATGGATGAATTGATTGAGAACAGATTGAAATTGGGAAAATGACAGGAAATTGATGAGGCGATTATGTTGATAGAGACAGCGTTGTGGTGTATTCAGAAAAATTCGGCGCTTAGGCCTTCAATGGGAACGGTGGTGCGATTCTTAGATGGAGATTTGGAGGTTATGGATCCTCCGTTAACCTGCAATCTTCCATTCGGCTCGTTAACAGATGAGGAGACGGTCACACACTTGGACTGGGAAAGCAGGCAAAGAATTATCCTGATGTCCCTACAAATCGTCGAAAGTATGTAAATTTTCTCGTAGGGTATGTTATGGGTTTTTGTCGAATTTGTTTTAGCGATTGCGAAAGTGTTACCCCGCACTATGTGACTGATTTTTCGCTTTTTTAAGAATGAATGATTTTTTGTGAAAGATAAAATGTGTTGAGCTGCGTTAGGGTATGGGAATAAATAAATGGAGAGGTAAAGCAACATATTTTTGTCTTTGCTAGTATGCGAGTGCTAAATAATTATAATAAGTGATTTTCCTTATTTATAATTGGTTATTATTATTTTAATTATAAATTTTAAAATATTTTAGTTATTAGAGAAGGTAATTCAATTGCTTCACTCTTTTCTTTAAAATTTCCAATATATTCCTAAATTTTTATGAAATTAAACTAAAGAAACATAACAATTAAAGTAAACGCTTATAATTATATGCAAATCAATGCTATTGCAAATAGATATTGTGTTCATGTAAGGGGAGCATCAAGTGGTGATCGCTAAAAATATGATAAAAAACACAATTATAGCGAGCCATTTGATTCACTGCCATTATAAACAAAGTTGTCTAAGGAGATTGTTTCAAATTGAAATTTACTTTCTATATCCATGATCCATTAACATATCAATGAAAAATAATTTAATTATTTTTTTTTTTAATTTTAGATTGAGGTATTATATTGATATCACAAACAACTTTAATATTAGCATCATATTTTATATTATATTTATTTTAAATTTAAATAATCATATTTTTTCTTTATCGCATAAATAATTTTATTTTTTTTCCAGATATTTTTATTTATTGTATTCAAAAAGAAATTTATTGAAATTATAAGTTTTCACATAGGTCGAAATCACATGCATCGAGACTCCTAAAGTACATGCAAAACATCTTATATGGGTTTTGGACACACATTAGATTTCTGACTTCACAACCCTTGTCATAGCTTACACTAAGATTCACTCTTTGCAAACCTAGTCATAGCATACAAGAAGATTAACACTTTTCCACGCCTATTGATGATGATGATGATGATGATGATGGTTAACGTCCACTGAGACCAATCTTTGGTCTATCGGACCTAAAGAAAAGAGTTATTTAATTTGATTTAAGATTTTATTCCTTTTCTCAAAAAGCTTGGAAAGAAGCCTCCCGAGCTCACTATAATTTTGACATCTTAAAAGGCTAGGAAGGTCAGTATTGCAACAAATATTATGAAAATGAGCTCTAATGTGGTTGTACGCAGGGCACTCTAAGAGGAAGTGATTTTCATCTTCGATGTTCATATTCTCACAGAGATGGAAGATCCTTTCCATCCATGGTGTTTTAGGAACTGTCCAACGACCTGTTTCACTATGGAGCTCATGAGAGTTCGTTCTAATCTTGGCTATATTAATTTTCTTCTTTGAGCTAGTTAAAACAGAGAGATACTTTTGATCTTCTAAGGTGGGGTTGATGACCTCCTTATAATACCTTAATTTTCTTTTAGTTGCTAGATCTTTCTCACACCACATTTTTTCTTTGAACTTAGAAGTAACAATTTTTTTAATGTTATTGATGTTTTGCAATGCAACATTCTCGTTGATCTCCCAATGGTTTAACCAGGCCTTGGTGTCTTTATACCAACCTCGTTTAAGCCTTAGGTGGTTTTGGCTGGAATTTACAGCTAGCTTAGGAAGTCTATGGTCTCCTATGTTATTGAGCTTGTGCTTGTACAACAAAAGCCTAGTCATAGCTAGGCTCTCAATAGGGGAAAGACCCACTTCTATAAGGAGAATAAGATAGGGTGTATTACTTTTAATTTTAAGGTTATACGTTATAAAACGCTTCTGGATTTGCTCAATCTTTCTCCAGGATTCTCTAGAGATGTTGCAACCCCAAACCTCACATCCATATAAGATAATAGGAGCGACTAAAGTTTCAAAGAGGAACTTCTTTCTATCCCACATTACGAGGTTTGTCGTTTTACAATTATTTTCAAGACCAAAATAAACTTTCCACCCCCCATTAATCCTTTTCTGAATGCTATAGTTCTAGTTGAGCTTGTGATGAATATCAATTCCTAGCTACTTGTAAGAAGACACTTCCTCCAAGTTACTATTGTCATACATAAAATTAGCGTAAGTGTCCTTCTTGGATTTGATAATCATAACTTTTGTTTTGTCAGTGTTAACAGACATACCCATGGTAGAGAAAAAATCCTTAAGAAGTCTAAGTTGCTTATCAAGATCAGATGGGCACCTTGCGAGAAGAACAATATCGTCAGCATAGAGAAGAAGGATGATGACTATCCTAGCTAAGATCATGCCAGCACATCCTGCTTCCTCTAAACAACCTTCTAGCTTGTCGATGTAAATGCCAAATAGGGTAGGGGAGAGGGGGCAACCTTGTTTAACTTCGATATTACACTTAATATCTTTCGACCACCCCTCATTGCTCTTTAACTTGGCAATTACATTCTCGTATAACCTTATAGCAGCCGCTCTTAGCTCGAAAGGAACATTTAGCTCTTCTAATCTATTCCATAGGTTGTTTCTAGGAACCGTATCGAAAGCTTTTCTAAAGTCCACAAAGCAACAAAAGAGATTGGATTTATCATTGCGACATTCCTCCACAATGATCCAAAGTGTAATGAGGTGGTCCGTTGTTGAGTGCTGCCTTCTAAAACCCGCTTGGCCTTTAGCCCGCTTACCTTCACTTTCAAGCCAAATGCTCAACTTCTTTTCCAAAATAATACCATATAACTTGGCTAAGAGAGGGCTGATCATAATTGTTCGATAATTAGAGGGGTTATTTGTATCCCCACTTTTAAAAATAGGGATAATGAGGTTTTGAGTCCAAGGTTTAGGGAACCCTTGCTTGACCGCTTGGTTGAAAAGCTTGTGGATGTGGGGGATAAGGACATGACCTCCAATTTTTAAGATTTTCGCCTGGTAACCTTCAATGTCTTTAGCTTTCCCATTTTCCAGGCGTTTAACCCCAAAATCAATGTCTTCTAATGAGAAAAATTCTTTCGTTTTGAGCAGGGTTTCAAAATAC
This sequence comes from Pinus albicaulis, assembly GCA_034641835.2. Classification (NCBI taxonomy): domain Eukaryota; kingdom Viridiplantae; phylum Streptophyta; class Pinopsida; order Pinales; family Pinaceae; genus Pinus; species Pinus albicaulis. The sequence continues at coordinate 98,980,521 of CM076580.1, read as the reverse complement.
CCGACATTTGGAGATTCCTAAAGCTTTTTATGATAGGAATTCCAGTCGTGTAAAGCAATTTTATTATTATCTTTAGTTTTCCTAGTTAGAATCTGCCTCCAGAATTTCTTAGGAGCCACCTTAGAGAGGTGTAAGAGATTCTCTTGTTTTTTACGAATATATTGCCTTTTTTCCTTTTAGTTAGGGCTTTGTAGATTTTTATCTTGTTAATTTTGAGAGATTCATCAATAGCTTCCTTAATTTCTCTCCTCGCACTTTTACAATCTTTGTCATACCATGGGTTGGTTTTGCTATTTCTTTTATTACTTGAGACTTCAATTGAGAACTTGTTAATAGAATATGAGAGGGTTGTAGTAAAATTATGATAGAGGTCATCTATGTTTTCTATACTAGATAAAGGAAGAAAATTAGTTTTTAATTCATTTAGGAAGCAAATTAGTTTTTAATTATAATAAGAGATTTCAGTGATTGTAGGTATTTATATTTAGTTATTTTTAATTTAATTATAATTTTTAAAATATTTTGAAAATTTTGATGAAAAATAAGAGTGTCTACAAAATTTCCAAAATACTTTTAAATTTATCATGAAATTAATATAATTTTTTTTTGTAAGCTTCGTTAATATATTTCCATTAATAGTAAAAGATATTACAATGAGAGCTCTTTAGAAAAAAAATAAAAAAATAGCATGGGATATCATATCTTCAACCAGGGATAACCACAAAATACCATTATTATCAAAGGTAAAAATTACCAAGGTGAGATTACCATGAGCCAATGCAGAACAAGGAAATTATAGAAGAAATTTTTACAAACCCACAACCTCCATTTGACTCTAAAATAGGCCCAGATAAAAGTACAAAGATGTGCTCCACAATAACATTTCATTAACCCACTGGCTTTGTTGACAATCCATCAAAAAATGCATAAAAAACATATACCAATCAATAGTAAGAACTAAGGCGATACCCTTGGTGGATTGTTAGTCTCATCAGATGATGAGAGAGAGAGGATAAGAGTTGGCGCAAGGAGAGGTCCAAGCAAGAGCATTGATCACTTTGGGAACCTTTTGTTGCTCATGAGAGTGAGTATCTAATTCAGATACCACAAAATGCTCCACCCTAATGAGACTAACCACAATGTCATCCAAGTTGTAGCAATTGTCCCTTAGAATTCTCTTGATTTCCTCCTAACCTACAAACAAATTGTAATTTTCGACCTGCTTATCTCGTATTACCATATTTAGCAATGTTTCCGACTAATGGTGCAAACTAATAGAAATGAGGAAATTAATCTTTCTCTTACGGAATATCCCTGTATCTCGAACCCACTTAAGGTTATTGCCTCCAATATCTAAATCGAATAAGTATATACATTCCCCAAATTCCTTGGCCTGTAAGTGAAGAATTTTCTTCCTCACTCCGAGAGTAATTGAGTCGAAATGGTTGGCCACAAACTCCCATCCAAACAAGAGTCAATGTCGCGATGAAGATGAACATGGAGCACCACCACGGTAGCTAGGCAGTCTCTGTTGAGCAGCCATTGATGCATATGGACTCTAGACATGAAGGGGAATGGACAATCTCAAAAGTTGAGGGTCGAGGATATACAATGTGAAGGGAGGGTAGGGTTGTTGCACCAAGAAAAAAATGAGACCTATAGAAAAAGAGGGACCAAATTATGTTGCCGAAGAAGCCAGATTAGGAATCCATGATGCTTGTAAATAGAAAGAAACATTGACTTCCTTAAACCCAACTTTGAATTGACAGGGAGTAAGAGAGGGCAAACACTTTAGAGCAACTGTAGTTCTACCCAAGAAATAGAAATTATCAAAACCAAATAGAGAAGATACCTAGATACCATACTCCAAAAACCACCACAGGATAACCGAATGAAATTCCTGTAGGGTTTGAGCTTTGAGGCAATGCATCGGGTAACACGACCACCAGCTTGAATGCAGGACCAAACCCTGAGTTATGTAAAAAGAGCACAAAGAACATTAAGGTTTATGGTAATTCACAAAATGACCGAGCAATAAAAATACCACTAAGTGATTAAACTATAAACAAACACTAGAAATCGAAAGAGAGTGATAAGAAACCAAACCTCCCTTTGGTCCAGAAGAGAGCACCCTTGTCATCCATGCACAACTCGACGATTCTAATTTTCACCAGCATAAACCATACCATAAACATGTCTCCACCCTAGGACCTTAACCATGCATATATAGTAGGGCGAGGATGTGAGAGGTCAAAGCCATTGTGTGAAGTAAGTAGTGGGTGTGAGCATCATGGCGAGAAGGTGTAGGACAGGGCACAATCCTTAACTATCCCAAAAAACTTAAGGATCATATGCTCTTGAATGAGCACAACCTCTATGTCAAGAAATTCTCCGCTCACGACCAATCCACCATGAGTGAGACTAACCATATTTGAAATTAAGGAATGGACTTTGTTGCTAAAAAGAATTTCGTACTTGGATCCAAATGCACCCATGTGCACGCATTTAAGTCAACAAGACCAGAGTAGGTGATACAAGGGTTGTAAATTATGAGGACGCCGCATGAAGAACATGAGATGCTAGGTGGAGAGCAAGGCTCTCAAGCCAAGGCTTGCCACCCCATGTGTCATAAGTTTGATCAACATGCTAATCATGCTGCCCAACGGAAACATTTAATCATGATACCACCCCCATTGGAGAGATATCGATACAAAAAATTATAATAAGATACAAATATAATTATATTCAATTCAATGTGCTTGGAAATAGATATTGTGTATAAGGGGATCCAATGCCTTCAAGTGGAGATCGCTAAAAATATGATTGAAAATAGAATTGTAGGGACCAAATCATTTGACTTCCAATATAAAATATTCTTCATAAGCAAGAAGATATAATTGGCAATTCCAAATATTTTAAAATAAATTAATTTAAGGTTTTATAGAGATTGTTTTATATTTATTAACGATAGAAATTTAGTTTTTAAATAATTTGATTTTTTATTTTTTTATTTTTTGAATTGATGTTGATTTATATTTGGGTATTTAATTGAAATGGAATTTTATACTTGAATTTATGTTAATTGTAGGTTTGGGTATTTGATTGATATTATGAAACAATATATGTTTTCATTAAAAATTGCATTTCGCTACATTTTTCCAATGTTTTTATTATAAGAGAAAAGAATTAAGTAGAAGTTTGATTTGGTTAAATCTTAGAAATTTTAGACTACGGTGGAGCTCAACACACAATACAATTTTGCCGAAACTGGGATATCCCATGGTAATTTAATGTCCCCCTGCACTTGTAGCTATAAGGAGACATCTTTCTCCCTCTGTCAATATTTGGGCCAAACCCCTTTCCATTTCCTTCCGGTTGGTGGATGTAGACTTTGTTTCTGAGCAGGATATTTTTTAAATCTTCAAAATCAACAGCTTAGAAGAATCACACCTTAGTGCAAACCCGGGAGTCTCATGTTTGTTTCCAAGGGGCCTTAGAGCTAGTAGGGGAAATTGTGATTAGCAAAAGCGCATGCTAGAATGTTTCCAATAAAGTGTCTTTTGAAATGTTTGACTGATATTTTCACTTGGGGTTGGGGAAGCTTACAAAGTGTTTGAAATATTTCTTCAGCTAAGAATAGTTCCTAGGTTTGTTGTGATAGTCTCGAGTATTGTACCTATTGATAAGGATGAAAAGAAACTAGCCAAAAAAGGTCTTGGGGACCTCGACTTTGAGAAATTCCAAAGTTTTATTAGGTCCTTGTTTAGTGAGTCGCTTTTCATCCTAGTCAAAGAAGAATATTTTGTTGATTCGATTGCCAAAAAAATTCATAATATGATAGGGATCCCTGTGGGAGAGATGTGGGTCCTCTATGAATGCAGGCAACTGAAGATGGAAAGAGAGCTCAAATATTATGGCATAAAGAAGGACATCACCATCTCTTTAGTTGCAAGTATGGAAGGAAGTGACAAGGGAAAGGGGGAATCCTCTACTTCCAATCCCATGTCTTTCAAGGGGCACCTAAAGTTGGATCCCAGTTATCAGTCACATAAGGATCTCTTAGGTTAGGTTTTTGTGGTGGAACATTCTTTGGATTCCCCAATGCTAGAGGTGAATGATGCCATTAAAAATATAATAATGGTAGAATACAAAAAACATGTGATTATATATTATTTTGATGGCTTTTTGCCTTCAGAATATTCCCTCTGGGATTGGGTTGACTAGAACCGGTCCCAAAATATAGAGTTTTTATTTTATTATAAATTATTTTTCATGGATTTGTTTAAAATTCTAGAAGGCCAAAAGAGGGTTTTTGACTAGGGACCCTGGTTTAGGCGCCATGTTGTTTTTTCTATTTGGCCATGGTTTCAGAAGTTTAATCCTATCACCATGGAGTCTCTTTCTGTACCTGTTTGGGTTATGGTCTTAAACTTGCCTCTTCAATGGATTCGACGAGAGACTCTAGAAGATATTGGTTACTCTATAGGTCATTTCAACAATGTTGATAGTGATAGGTTGTCAAAAGTTTTCATGCTTTTCTTCTATATTTGTGTGGAAGTGGACCTCACACAAGAATTACCAGAAAAAATTATCCTCGAGTGGGAGGGTAAGGAGTACACCCAACCGGGCATATTGTTTCCTTTATCTAGGCAACCATATCTATTCATTTTCTTTATTTTTATTTTTTTTGCACATATTTTGGATGCTCTGCCTTGACATTGGATGTTCCTCTCTTTGAGACTGTTGTATTTTGTTGTTGTGACTATTTTTTCTGAGGATAATAGGGGCTAACGAATGCAATGGAAATTTCTCTGGCATCGTAACTCTCTTTCGTTATACCAATGGAAAGTTTTTTTTTTTTTTTTTTCTCTTTCAAAATTTTTTACTAGAGGGTGTTTGAAAGAATATCATTCTCGAAATATTATAAGGAATATGATGCTGACAATATTATAGTCTTAGAAAAAATATGGTTATGAAAGTGTATATTTATGAATATATGAGAAAATTTCATGTATTTATAGAATACTACTGTAAATAATGTGATAAATATAAATTATTTATCTTTTTAAATTAGAAAAAAAAAATTAACATTTTTATATGAAAAATTAATTAAATTTATATTTAAAATTTTATATTAATTTTTAAAATATATTTTAAGAAAATATGCTAGCATATTATTTAGCTTTCTAAAAAATGAATATAATATTTTTCAAATATGTTTAATTTAAACTTAGTTAATTGAAAATTTTTAAAATATTTTAAATAAATAAGCACTTGTTGGATATTAAACCCAACTTCGACTGAGCAGAAGGATGGAAGGATGCAGCAGCAGGAGTAAAAATTTGTTGTTGTTGTGTGCACTCCATCGCACACTTAAAACTTTGCAAATTTGATTTTTTTTGTTTATGGTCGTAGGCCTGTTTCTGAAATGAAGTTCTCGCTCACTCCACGCAATCTAGCTCTCCATCCCTGCATTAAATCACTGCACCAACCAACATTAATACAATCCACCAACCAAAATATTTACCACACATTTGTTTGAAGGTTTGAATACACCACGTCATAGTGGTGGAACCCATCTCTACCAATGTTGCAACCGCAAGCCAATCACGAGGCTATCACATAGAATGGAGCTGACGTGGACCAACCCCAAATGGATGCGATAAGCATTCATCAAATATGCCTAAGTTTTTTTGAAGTCCGCGCGGGCTCCACCTCTAGCCAATAGGAAGGTGATCACATAGTTTGAATGCACAGTCAGCAAGCTCATATTTGGATGCGATAAAACTAAAACTATTTTGCATAAAAAGTGTTGAAATCCATGAAAACATATGCATAAGGTTTAATGTCATGGGTTAAAATTTAATGTTTTTGTTTTGTATTAAAATGTTTTGTGACACTTTTAGTTTTTTTTTTAAAACTATGGGATATATATTATATAGTTTCATTACATATATATTATAAACATTAAAATGTTTATAATAAATATATAAAACAAAAAAGGTGCAATGTGTATTGTAATGAAAAGGCCCGAAGGCAAGTAAGTCATTGTATTTTTTTTAAAAGAAGACTGTGTGTTTTAGAACAGAGAGCAGTGTATGCTTGAATTGCCAGAAGGCTGAAAAATAGAGCATATGAAATATAGTGACTGTGTAGTGTATTTTTTGTAAGCCTGAAGGCAGAAAACAAAAGGAGACAGAGAGCAGATTTTAAACATTGTGTGTGCAACAATTAGTTTTTTTTTTAAAGCCATAACAACAGTTCTATGGAAATTTTGTAATAATTTCTCAAGCTTAATGAAATAGAATATTTTATGCATCTCTATCAAAATTGTTAAATGATTTGTCTGTGTTAGAAGGAGAGATTTTGTTTTCTTCCTATGTGTTTGGAATATTTTAGAAATTCCAACATGGTATCGGAGCTAGTCCAGGCTCTTTGAAGTTGTCAAAGAAGCTGAAGGAAGGACTTTGTTGTAGCTTTTGACCAGTAGAGTGAAGGCTCAGCAAAATAAAGGTATTTTACAGAAACAAAGTTTGTTTTGTATTTTCTTTAAAAATACAGTCCACCGAACTGTAAGAAGGAATTTTTTAGAAACTGAGTTTATTTCTCAGCAGAGAGACAGTTTGTTTAAAAACACAGTCAAGTTTTTTTTTAAAGCATAGTTCAAAAAGCTAGCCATGGCAGGAGCCAACACAAGCACTAGTATAGGAAATACTCAACTCCCACAGTTCAATGGAAAGAACTATGACTATTAGGCAATCACAATGAGAACCCTGTTTACCTCTCAAGTTTTAGGGGAGCTAGTTGAATATGGTTTATAAGAACCAGCATATGAAAATGCTTTTAATGCCTCAACATAGGCAGAGAAGGATTTACTGAAGAGTAATAGGAAGAAGGACTCAAAATCCCTCTTCTATCTCGATTAGGCAGTGCATGAAAGCATATTTCCAAGGATTGCAGCAGCCAAGAGGTCCAAGGATGCATGGGATACCCTCCAGACAGCCTACCAAGGCATGGAGAAAGTAAAGACAGAAAAGCTTCAATTAATGAGAAGGGATTTTGAAGTTATTTTCATGAAGGAGTCTGATACAATAGACTTATTATTTACTCTACTGATTGGGTTGGTTACCCAAATGAGATCTCATGGAAAGACAATAGAAGAAAGAAGAATAGTGGAGAAAGTGTTGAGGAGCTTACCCTCAAGGTTTGATGTGATAGTCACAACCATTGAAGAGACAAAGGATCCCTCAAAGTTTACTGTTGATGAGCTTCATGCATCATTGATGACACATGAACAAAGATTGGGTAGAACATCAAACTCATCTTTGGAGCATGCCTTCAAGACCCAAATGTCCTTTGGAAGAGGAAGAGTTCAAGGAAGAGGAAACTACAGAGGAAAAGGAAGAGGCAAAAGCCAAAACATAGGAGAAAGAAACAACCCTGCAAATACAAGTGGAAGGGACAACAATCGAAATCAGAACCAAGGCCAAGGAAATAGCCAAAAAAGTGGACAAAATAAAGCACATGGACTAAGGTATGATAAATCCCAAGTCCAATGTCATTATTGTAAGAAGTATGGCCATTATGCCAATAAATGTAGGAACAAACAGAGTGACATGGGTAATAAACCCAGTGCTAGTTTTACTAAGGAAAATATCATTCAAGAGAAGTTTTTTTTAGCATGTAACATGGCTGAAGAAAAGAATGAAGATATATGGCTTCTAGATTCAGGATGTAGCAACCATATGACTGGAAACATTTCTATGTTTTCCATGATTGATGAAAATGTAAAGTCTCAAGTAACATTGGGGACAGACAGTAAGGTCTCTGTCATGGGAAAATGCAGAGTAAGTGTTTTGAAAAAGAAGGGAGAAATAAAAACCATATCAGATGTTTATTATGTGCCTAGTATGAAGTGTAACCTTTTGAGCATTGGAAAACCCATTCAGAAAGGCTACAATGTTTTATTTGAAGATGATATATGCACCATCATGGATAAACCACCAAGCAAAAAATGCATTGCACAGGTGAATATGACAAGGAACATAATGTTCCCTCTCAAGATGAGAGCAAATTTGAAGAAAGGAGTTGCAATGGAAGCAGTGACACAAGAGACATTCCAAAGTGAAGCAAAGGATGAAAACTGGTTATGGCATTTGAGATTTGGACATCTCAACTTTGGAGGTCTGAATTTGTTGCATAGGAAATGAATGGTAAAGGGATTACCACTGATTGAGAAACCAAACAACCTATGTGAAGGTTGCATCTTGGAAAAACAACACAGAGAAAGCTTTCCATCAGAAAAGAGCATAAGGGCAAAGGCACCCTTAGAAATTTTCCATTCATATTTTTGTGTACCAATGCAAACACTATCATTAGCAGGAAACCACTATATGCTGACCTTTATTGATGATTACACAAGAAAAACATGGGTTTATTTCTTGAAATTTAAGAGTGAAGTGTTTGAGAAATTCTGTCACTTTAAAGCTTTTGTAGAGAATCAAAGTGGGAAGCATATTAAGGTCTTAAGGACAGACAGAGGAGGAGAATATATCTCCAAAAAATTTCTTTGTTTTTGCAGATAAAATGGGATACACAAGCAATTTACAGCAAGGTATACACCACAGCAAAGTAGAGTTGCTGAAAGGAAAAATAGTTACATCATGGACATGGTAAGAAGTATGTTGAAGGAAAAACATTTGCCAAATGAATATTAGGATTAAGGTGTACATTGTGCAGCATATGTGCTAAATATATGCTCAACAAAGAGTGTTATGAACAAAGTTTCGGAAGAAGCATGGAGTGGCATAAAACAGTTTTTCACCCACATGAGAGTTTTTGGTTGTGTGGCTTATGCACACATTCTAGATTAGCTAAGGAAGAAATTGGACAGTAAGGGGGAGAAGTGCATATTTATTGGATATAATGAAGAATCAAAGACATTCAGACTGTATAACCCATCCACCAAGAAGTTTTTTATAAGCATAGATGTACAATTTATTGAAGAAGTAGTCTGGGATGGAAGCATTGAGAAAACAATGAATGTAAAAAGTTGTTTGTCTCATGATGAAGATGAGGAAGAAATGGCTGAAATACATCCCTTATTAACAGCACCACCTCCACCAACACAAGGACAAAAAGGGACACCATAAGCAAGTATGAGAACACCCTTGAGAAGTGATGACAGTGCTTCTCCAAGCACATCACAAGGAGCAGATTTGAGTGCTTCTACAAGCAGAAGTTCAGCAAGTGAAAGAGGAAATAGATTCAGAAGTTTGAATGATATTTATGAGCAAGAGGCAGCAAATGAAGGTATGAACTGTTTATTTTCATTGTATTGTCATATAGATGATCCTATTCATTTTGAGGAAGCTATAAAAGATAATAAATGGATAGATGATATGGATGAAGAAATGAATGCCATAGAGAAAAATAAAACATGGGAACTAGTTTATCTCCCAAAAGGCAAGAAAGTAATTGGGGTAAAATGGGTTTATAAAACCAAGAGCAATGATGAAGGTAAGATTGAAAGGCACAAGGCCAAACTTGTTGTCAAAGGCTATAAGCAGCAACAAGGAAGAGATTATGAAGAAACAATTGCACCGATTGCAAGAATGGAAACAGTAAGAGAAGTGTTGTCCATAGCAGCACAACACAAGTGGAAATTTTACCAAATGGATGTGAAATCAACATTCCTAAATGGATAATTGATGGAAGAGGTATATGTTGAAAAACCTTTGGGATATGAGAAAGCAGGCCAAGAGCACAAAGTATGCAGATTGAAGAAAGCTCTTTATGGGCTGAAACAAGAACCAAGAGCATGGTACAATAAAATAGATGCCTATCTACTGGAAAATGGGTTTGATAAATGTGAAGGAGAACCCACACTATACATCAAAGAGAAATATGGTAAGATGTTGATTTTTGTTTTCTATGCTGGTGATGTTATATTCACAGGTAATGATGCTTACCTCATTGAGAATTTTATGACAGTCATGAAAGAATAATTTGAGATGACTAATATGGGATTGCTGAGATACTTCTTAGGAATAGAAGTAGAGCAAAATGAACATAAAATTTTTATTTCTCAAGTTAAATATGTGAAAGAAGTTTTGGAAATATTTAATTACTCCTACAGTGATGGGATTGAAATTAAGCAAATAAGACAGCAGCAAGGATTTTGATCCAAGTTTGTACAAAAGCATAGTTGACAGCCTCATGTATTTGACTGCAACTGGGCCTGATATTATGCATGTTGTAAGTTTAATTTCCAAATTTATGGAAAGGCCCAAGGAGGCACATTGGCAAGTAGCAAAAATAATTCTGAGGTATGTGAAAGGAACAAAGAGGTATGGAATTTTATACACCACTTTAGAAAATTCTGAATTGATTGGATATACTGACAGTGATTAGGCTGGAAGTATAGATGACAGGAAAAGCACCTCTGGATATGTTTTCCATATGGGTTCAAGAACCATTTCATGGGCTTCTAAGAAACAACCAAATGTGTATTTATCAATAGCAGAGGCAGAGTATGTGGTAGATACAGCAGCAGTATGTCAAGTAGTTTGGATGAGGAGAATGTTGAGGTGTTTGTGTCATGAAGAGGTAAAAGTCACAACAATTTATTGTGATAATAGCTTAGTTATAGCTCTATAAAAAAATTTAATGTTTCATAAGAGAGTGAAAGACATTGATACCAAGTATCACTACATCAGAGAGCTTGTGAACAATGGGGAAATTGTTTTACAACATTGCAGAACTGAAGAGAATTTTGCTGATATTTTGACAAAACCATTGGGGCAGAAAAGTTTTTATTACTTGAGAAAATGTTTGGGTATGCAAGAGAATGCAGCAATTTTTTTTAAGGGGGAGCATTGGAATATTAAACCCGACTTCGAATGAGAAGAAGGACGGAAGGACGTAGCAGCAGGAGTAAAAATTTGTTGCTGTTGTGTGCACTCCATTGCACATTTGAAACTCTACAAATTCAATTTTTTTTGTTTATGGCCATAGGCCTGTTTCTGAAATGAAGTTCATGGCTCACTCCATGCAATCCAGCTCTCCATCCATGCATTAAATCACTGCACCAACCAGCATTAATACAATCCACCAACCAAAATGTTTACCGCGCATTTGTTTGAAGGCTTGAATACACCATGTCATAGTGGTGGAACCCATCTCTGCCAACGCTGTAACTGCAAGCCAATCACGAGGCTATCGCATAGAATGGAGCTGACGTGGACCAGCCTAAATGGATGCGATAAGCATTCATCAAATCCGCCTAAGTTTTGTTTGAAGTCTGCACGGGCTCCACCTCCAACCAATAGGAGGGTGATCGCATAGTTTGAATTCACAGTCAACAGGCTCATATTTGGATGTGATAAAACTAAAACTGTTTTGAATAAAAAGTGTTGAAATCTACGAAAGCATATGCATAAGGTTTAATGTCATGGGTTAAAGTTTAATGTTTTTGTTTTGTATTAAAAAATTTTGGACAATTTAAGTTTTTTTTTTTTTAACTATGGGATATATATTATATAGTTGCATTATATATATATATATATATATATATATATATATATAAAGGTGCAGTGTGTATTGTAATGAAAAGGCCCGAAGGCAAGTAAGTCACTGTATTTTAAAAAAAAAGAAGACTGTGTGTTTTAAAACAGAGAGCAGTATATGCTTGAATTTCCAGAAGGCTAAAAAAAAAAGCATATGAAATATAGTGACTGTGTAGTATATTTTTTGTCAGCCTAAAGACAAAAAACAAAAGGAGATAGAGAGCAGATTTTAAACACTGCGTGTGCAGTAGTTAGTTTTTTTTTAAAAGCCAGAACAACAGTTCTATGGAAATTTTGTAATAGTTTCCAAGCTTAATGAAATAGAAGATTTTATGCATCTCTATCAAAATTGTTAAATGAATTCTCTCTGTTAGAAGAAGAGATTTTGTTTTCTCCCTATGTGTTTGGTATATTTCAGAAATTCCAACAACACTAACTCAATTGTTTTACCTAACTCTTAAGAATCAAATACAAAAATACTTCTAAAATGTGCAATGAGATAAGAATAACAATATGAACACACCTTATCTTAGAAGCAGTGTAAAAAGTGGATAGATATATGTGTGGATATATTTTTAGTGTTCTCTGATAGTCAACTCAAATAAATAAATCATCCATGTCCACTAAAATGATGATAGTAGAATATAGAAACCTGGGTGTCTAGCAATGATCATGGATACAGAAGAATATTTTTCCATCCACTTGTGTAACTACTTTTTATATCTATGTACACTACTATTTTCTTAGCAAACATGACTTAGCGTAGCCCAAAACTATCTCTACTCACAGTAGTAGGGTTAATTTTTCTGTTGTTTCTATTTGACAATTGATCAATTTTGAATTGATTTCTTTGTCATCACGGAAATGTTCCTCTTAAAAATCTATTTAACACAAAGATATAACTTATGTTTTGAAAGACGCAGAAATCGTTCTCCACCCAATGACCCTACAAATTAGTTAATATTTCTCCCATCGAATATGTGAATGAAGCTACGTGGGATGAGGGCGAAAATGTGAAGTTGGGTTACACTTTTGTGAGAATCAAGGGTGGAATTTTTTTTTCGGCAATAGTTCGGCCGAAATTTTGATAAAGTTCCGCCGAACTATTGGATAGTTCGGCCGAAATTTATGAGAAAATTCGGCCGAACTCGTTCTTTCGTTTAGATTGACGGCACACTGACGGCGTGGGAAAACAAAATTTTTGACGAAGATGGGAAAACTAGCAACAAAAGTTCGGCCGAACTTTTACTTTTCAAATAGTTTGGCCGAACTATTTATTATAAATATATCGCCCGTGAATTTTATTTTTTTCCTGCGTCTATGTTTATTTGCTTTGTTTCTTCGCGCATTTTTGTCTTTCTGCTCTGTTCATTGAATTTTTGCGGTGTTGCGTCTGTGTTTGTTTTCTCTGTTTCTTCACGCATTTTTGTCTTTCTGCTATGTTCGTTGAATTGTTGTGGCACTGCTGCTGGTCTGGGGCTGCTTCCGCTCTGTTGGTGATTATCTGCGGCGACGTCAAGCAAACTACCAGGTAAGCTCTTTATGTTGAGATTCAACAGGATGATGAGCTTAGTAAAAAGAGTCGCCTTCACTAAGTGGGCCCGCAGGCTATTTTTGGTACAAGTCTATTTTTAGACATGATGATCATATTTCAGAAGTTGCAGGATGCTATTTGTGGATGGTTGGTCAATTTGGAAAAATAGATGAAATTCTATTTTCAGAATATTGGGCGAAGTCTATGTATAGATCTTCAATCTAAAAATAGATGCATGTCGATTATTATTAGCTCTTAATAATAATCAGACTCTAAACAACAACTTATTCTCTTGGAGCACATCAGTTCAGTGCACAGATGTGGCACAACAGTTGACAGAAGGAATTATGCTATTCTTGAGGGTTTACGAGAGCTATTGCATGAAGTACTCAGTTAGAACTCAAGTGGCAGAGTTATGACACAGTTGGAAGAAGTAGTTATGGAGTTGTATTCAGTTTAACTCAGTTAGACTCAGTTGAGCTAGTTGTATCTAGTTTAACTTATTGACACACTAGTGAGAGTGGAGTGAATTAATTAGGTAATTAATTCACAAATAATAACTCATTAATAAACTGAAGAATACATCAGTTAACTACAGTGCATGGTAGTTTCAGTGGAGACCAGTGGAGAGATAGGTGAAAGGGAAAGATAGAATATCTGTTGTGACTATAGTGATGCATTGATTGCATCACACACTCAGTGGAGATGCCAATGAGGATTGCGCAGTCAAGGATGGAGTAATTCGAATTCATTCAGAGCTATTCTTCAGCAGAGATTTCGTAGTGTAGGCAGGCTAGCAGGTGGCAAAGATCGGTGCATGGATTCGCAAGATTGGGCCTAATTAGTGTATGATGATTGTACTGTACTGAGAGCTTGTGATAATCTTTGTATGCTGGTATGAGATTGTCATATGATCTCCATGTTACATAATATATAGTTAGGTTTTTTAGCTTCAGGCTTTCCCGGTTTAAAAAAAACTGTGTTATGTGCGATTGATAATTTTTATTTATGCTTCACATGTGTGTGCAATTAATTTTTCCGCAAAAGATTAAAAAGTGGAATAGATTCAGTATCTTGCATAAAGTTAAATAGTGTGAGATCAAGTGGATATTGGACATATGCATGCTTAGTGCATATAATTTCTACATGGTATCAGAGCATTGTTGATTGAATATTGCAATTGTGAAGTGAGTTTGTGCTGGTGGACAATTCGAATTTGCTACAGAAGATTTTTGGTGCTGAAATCGAGTATACATTGAAATGTTTTTCAACGGGTTGAGATTGGAGTATGCCCTTGATGGGAGCTCTAATTACATAGCCTGGAAGGACAGGATGGAGGTGGTGTTGGAGGATAATGGGCTGAAGGAGTTCATCGATAGCGATGTTCCTAAGTCGGGATCTAGCGATGCTGCATTTCTTGATGCATGGAAAAAGAAGACTGCAAAGACGAGGAAGATTTTGTTGGAAGGTGTGAAGGACCATATTGTGTATAGCCTTCACGAGAAAGCTACTCCATTCTTAATGTGGAAGGATTTTACAGACTTGTTCCAAAGAAGAAGTGACCAGAGGAAGTTGGCACTTAAAGACAAGCTCAGAAAAATAAAAATGGAGAAAGGCGACAATATTCCAAAATACCTCATGAAGTTTGTCCACTGCAAGGATGAGCTGGGAAGTGTGGGGGTTACTGTTGATGAAGAAGACTTGGTGAGCTTGGCTCTTTTTGGGCTTCCAAAGAGTTGGCATAGCTACGAAGACTCTATCAATGGATGGGAGAAACTACCAGGATGGGAGTGAATTTGGTCGAATCTTGTGTAGGAGGAGATACGGCGGGGTACCAGGGATGGATCTTCATCGAAGAATGAAGATGAAGAGAATTTCGCTTTGGCTAACAAAGTAAGGAAAGGGAAGGGGAAGAAATCTTCTTCAAAATCCGGTGTGAAAGGCAAGAAGCAGGACTAGTCCAAAGTGAAGTATTTTCACTTTCACGAGCATGGACATTTTGCCACTAACTATCCACAGAAGAAGAAGAATAAGCAGGCTGCTAGATCTGCAGCTGGAGAGGCCTTGGCCTCGCAATTTGAGCTGGATTTTTCTTTGATCGCATGCTTGGTTTCAAGCTGCATGGGATCGGTGTGGTATTTTGACAATGGTGCATCTTTCCATATGACGAGAGACAAAGAGTTGTTTAGTGACTTGGAGGAGAAGGACCTCCAGATGCATATAGAGATGGGCGATGATGGTTGGTACAGTGCGATTGGCATTGAGACCATTACCTTTGAGAGGGAGTCTGGTAATCCGTTCTTGTTGAAGAATGTCATGCGTGTTCCAGGTTTTAAGAAGAACTTGGTCTCAGTCGCAATGCTGGAAGACAAGGGTTATGATGTTGTTTTCAGTGAGGGAAAAGCATTCCTTCGACATAAAAAAACAGGTCAAACCAAGAAGACAGGGGTTCTAATTAAGAATCTCTACAAGTTAGAGGTAGATGGCTGCGCTACAATGGTGGGAAAAGCAGAAGAAGTGGTGAGCCGGGATGAGGGCGAGTTATGGCATAGGAGATTGGGCCATCTTCACCATGGCACTTTGAAGATTTTGTAGAAAATTTTTATTGGACTTCTCAAGGGTAGTCTTGTGCATTTAGATCAGTGCAAAGGATGTACAATGGATAAGTTTGTGAAGACCACCTTTCATGAGAAGGAGAACCGTGCTTCAGTGATCTTGGAGAGAATTCACACAGACGTGTGTGGACCATTCTCGGTTGCTTCAACAGCAGGACACTTGTATTATGTGATATTTTTTGATGATTATTCTTGTAGATGTTGGATCTTCTTCATGCAGAAGAAGAGTGAAATGTTCTCAAAGTTCTATGAGTTCAAGGCATTGGTGGAGAAGGAGTCGGGGAAGCAAGTGAAAGCTCGACGGAGCGATAATGGTGGTGAATACATCTCGGGTGAATTCAAAAACTTCTGTAGCAAAGAAGGAATTCGAAGAGAACTCATAGCGCCTCATAACCCACAAAAGAATGGGGTCGGAGAGAGAGAAAATAGAACGATCATGGGTGCTGCATGAGCGATGCTGCATGACCAGGGCCTACCGATGCACTTGTGGGTGGAAGCATGCAACACTGTGGTTTATGTGAAAAACCGTTGTCTTCATAGAGTACTTGGCATGAGTACACCCGAGGAAGCTTTTACTGGTAAGAAGCCTGATATTTCTCATTTGAAGATTTTTGGCTCACCTGTTTACATTCGTGTGACAAAGGATGCCAGGAAGAAGCTGGAGCTGACTACAGAAGTTGGGAGATTTTATGAGGTACACAGAAACACCCCACAACTATCGTGTGTATTTTCCAAACAGTCGGATGACTGTTATGCGACGAGATATAAAATTCAATGAGGTGAAAGCCATGAAGTTGTCGCTTGAGAGGGAGCTACACTTGCATGCGGAGGAGGAACTTCTTGTTCCCAAAGATGAGCCTCTGGATGTGGATCAGCCACATGAGGAGATTCATGGAGTGGAGGAGTCCACTCATGCAGAACCAAACATCAGAAAAGGCAAGAAGCGTACCACAGAAGCTGAGAGACTGAAGGTGGATGCGACACAAAATGGAGGAGTCCCTACATCACAACGTAGACAGAGACAGTCACCTAACCGATATACTGGATACATGGCTCTTATGAGCAAGTGTATTGTGACAGAGCCATCTTCTTTTGAAGAAGCAGCGCAGGAGCCCACATTGGTAGATGCCATGGTGGAGGAGTGTTGAGCCCCAAAGATGTCCTTTCCTTTCACCAAATTTCATTTCATTTCCTTTGGCCCTTATCAATTATAGGCTTAAAAGATCAATAGGATTGATTAAAGTCACTTTAGAAATGCATACAATGACTGACTTGCTATATTTTCATGGTTTTGTTGTTGTAGTAATTTTTGACTAGACTCAGCTACAGAATGCAGCCATTCTGTAGCTAGTCACCTATTCCGCAGCTATCTTCATGTTCACACAGGTTACAGGTGTCACTTAAAGGAAAAACGCATATGGTTGAATTCCACAACACTCCTACATCATTTCTTGCCCTCTATGAAGTCTGAGTAGAAATCTCCAAGTGGTTATGCACGTGGAAGAAATCAAAACTAAGAGGTAGACTTCTACCGAGACAAGAACTCTACAGATGTCTTCAGCAAAAGAATGAGGCCTCCACAAGAGTTCTAATTTGATTTTAATTGGGAAAGACACTTATCGCTATTTCTTCTCAAGGGTAGTTATGTATTTCTCTTATAATAATGAATCGGGAGACCGAGAGACAGTTAGCTAGATTGATGTTTTATTGTTAAATTTTCCAAGACCGTAATACTCTGTTTTTGAAGCATTTTCCCTTAATGAAAGAAGAACCACTTTAATACATGATCTGAGGCAATCTTGAGGAGATTTGTGTGCTAATCCAGTGGTAGAGGGCCCCTACTGCCCGAGAAGCTCTGTGCATATTATTTAGATAAGTAACTTTAGCCTTGTTTCATTCTTAATTTAAGTAGTTTTCTGAACTTTATGTTTTATGCTCACTTAAATCGGATGTTACAGCCAATCTTATTCTTATGAATTGTTCCAAAATATCACTAACACTGAATGAGACATAGATGTAGTATTTTAGAGCTTAGTTGCATTTTTTTGAACGTTATGTTTTTATGCTCACTCACATCAAACGTTACAGCCAGTCTTGTTCCTATGAATTTTTCCAAAATATCACTAACTCTGAATGAGACATAGCTGTAGTATTTTAGAGCTTAGTTGCATTTTTCTGAATGTTATGTTTTTATGCTCACTCACATCAAACGTTACAGCTAGTCTTGTTCCTATGAATTGTTCCAAAATATCACTAACACCGAATGAGATAGAGCTATAGTATTTCAGTGATTAGTTGCATTTTAGTTCATCTGTAAAACTCCGGAGGTTAATTGCACTCTAGTTCAGTTCTATCCACTGTATTTCAAGTTGGATTGATTGCATTCTAGTTCATTTCTATTTATTGTATTTCTAGTTTTATTAGCTAGTTGTACTCTAGCTCTGTTAAATTAGACTTAAAGGCCTTCATTATTTACAAACTGCTCTTGTTATTAATCTCCATTAATACATCATTATCACAGGAACAAGAATTGGTAATGTCATTTTGAAGTCTTGACTGTTCTGCAATTTCTCATAATTTTACAAATTGCCTCTTTCCAAAACTATCCCAAAATATTTCTAATCCTTGAATGAGGCTTAATAGTGACATTTTGAGTTGTAGAATGGATTAATTTTAGTATCATAAGTCAATTTACAGTAGGGTTCCTTACTATGTTGCAGATGATCTTTTCCAAATGTGTTCCAACAAATTTCTAACCATGGATGAGGTTTTCTTTGTGATATTGTAGGTTGTTGTTTACTTAGAAGAACTTCATTGCATTAAACTCATCCTTTTCTCAAGTTATTCCAATATATTACTAATGAATGAATTGGACCGAGTTCATGTCATGAGTTATTGTCAAGTTTTTCATTCTCTGTTCTTTAGTGCCATACATAGTTTAGAATAGATTTTGCTTTGTTTTAGTGTGACCAACAACTTCTCTTTACCAACACTTAGTTCTCTTCCTTTTAACACAAAACCACAAAACCAAAAAACACTAAACACAATGAATTAGGAAACAGATACCTAGGCACATATAGTGCACTTCACTTCAACAGTTTACTAGCCCTGGTTCACAATTTAGGAACATTAAGTTGAGCAGACAAGGATTATGACTCCATTGTCAGAAACAATGTTTGGGAGATTTTTCCAAGGCCGGTGGGAAAATCAATTGTAGGATTAAGATGGATCTACAATGTAAAGCAAGCTGCTGATGGGAGTGTCGAGAAGTATAAGGCAAGATTTTTTTCCTGGGGTTTCTCACGGATATAGGGGATTGACTAGGAAGAAACCTTTTCACCTATCTCACGGTATTCTTCCATACAAACCATCCTTGCTCTCTTAGTGAAGATGGGTTGGCACATTCATCAGATGGATGTGAAGACTGCGTTCCTTAATGAGATCATTGAGGAAGAGGTGTACATTGAGCAGCCTCAAGGATTTGAGATCTTCAGCAGCGAGTCGCATGTGTGCAGGCTCAAAAGAGTGTTGTATGGGCTGAAACAAGAACCCTGTGCTGGGTACACTCGGATCGACAGCTATTTCACTGGACTTGGATTCACCAAGAGTGAGGCAGATGCAAACCTGTACTAGATTATGGTTGAGGGTAAGCTTTTAATCATTGTACTTTATGTTGATGATTTAATACCAACAGGTGATGAGTAGTTGATACACTCATACAAGGCTGATTTTCAAAGGAGTTTGAGATGAAGGATTTCTGCCTCCTTCATTATTTCTTTGGATTGGAAATATGGCAGCAGGAAGGTGAACTATTTGTGTCTCAAGGCAATTATGCCCGGGAGATATTGGAGAAGTTTCACATGCAAGGCTGCAAGCCTATCGACACTCCTCTTCCAAGAAATTAGAAGAAAGATGATGCTACATCGGCAGAGGTAGTGGGTGCCACTGTATATCGATAGTTGGTGGGTTTGCTCATGTATTTAGTCAATACAAGACCAGACATATGCTATGCGGTGAACCAGCTTTCACAAGCAATGGTTAAGCCTACCAAGCTCTTTTGGAAGGCGGGCAAGCATGTCCTGAGATATCTCAGGGGCACATCTGAGTATGGGTTATGGTACAGGCAGACTGATGAGGTGAAGTTGCATGGCGTCACGAATGCAGATTGGGCAGGAAGCCTAACAGACAGAAAGAGCACATCAGGAGGAATTTTCAGTATCGGATCTACGACAGTTTCTTGGTACAGTAGGAAACAAAGATCCGTGGCACTCAATTAAGCGGAAGCAGAATAAATGGCAACAAGTTTAGCTACATGTGAGGCTATCTAGATGAGGAAGATTTTGGTTGGTTTGTTCGGTTCACATTTAGATCCCACGGTGATTCATTGTGATAATTAGAGTTGCATTAAACTCTCGGTTAATCTTGTGTTTCATGATAGATCTAAACATATTGATATCCAGTATCATCATATCATATATTGTGTGCAGCGGAAGATCATGTTGCTTCAGTACATTCCCACGGAGGATCAGGATGCAGATATTCTGGTGAAGGCACTCACTAGGAGAAAATTCGAATACCATAGAGGTAGGATCGGGGTGAAGGATAATCCCTATCTTGTTGAGAGGGAGTGTTGAGATTCAACAAGATGATGAGCTTAGTGAAAAGAGTCGCCTTCACTAAGTGGGCCTGAAGGCTATTTTTGGCACAAGTCTATTTTTAGAATATGTCTATTTTAAGACATGATGATCATATTTCAAAAGTTGCAGGATGCTATTTGTGGATGGTTGGTCAAGTTGGAAAAATAGATGAAATTCTATTTTTAGAATATTGGGCAAAGTCTATTTATAGATCGTCAATCTAAAAATAGATATGTCGGATATTATTAGCTCTTAATAATATTTGGACTCTAAACAGCAACTTATTCTCTTGGAGCACTTCAGTTCAGTGCACAGATGTGGCACAACAAATGAAAGAATGAATTATGCTATTCCTGAGGGTTTACTGGAGCTATTGCATGGAGGGCTCGGTTAGAACTCAAGTGGTAGAGTTATGACACAGTTGGAAGAAGTAGTTATGGAGTTGTATTTAGTTTAACTCAGTTAGACTGAGTTGAGCTAGTTGTATCTAGTTTAACTGATTGATACACTAGTGAGAGTGGATTGAATTAATTAGTTAATTAATTCACAAATAATAACTCATTAATCAACTGAAGAATACATCAGTTAAATACGATGCATGGCGGTGTCGGTGGAGACCAGTGGAGATATGGGTGAAAGGGCATGATAGACTATCTGTTGTGACTATAGTGATGCATTGATTGCATCACACACTCAGTGGAGATTCCAATTAGGATTGCGCAGTCAATTCATTCAGAACTATTCTTCAGCAGAGATTGCGCAGTGGAGGCAAGGTAGCAGGTGTCAAATATCGGTGCCTGGATTTGCAAGATTAAGCCCGATTAGTGTATGACGATTGTACTGTACTGAGAGCTTGTGATAAGCTTTGTATTCTTGTATGAGATTATCATATGATCTCCATGTTACATAATATATAGTTTGGGTTTTCAGCTTCAGGCTTTCCCGGTTTAAAAAAAAAAATTGTGTTATGTGCGATTGATAATTTTTGTTTATGCTTCGCATGTGTGTGCAATTAATTTTTCTGCAAAAGATTAACAAGTGGAATAGATTCAATGTCTTGCATAAAGTTAAATAGCATGAGATCAGGTGGATCTTGGACATATGCATGCTTAGTGCATATAATTTCTACACTTTCTGTTGTTGATTCTCCACCTATGCATAAGAGTTTGGATAGTTGAAATGTAATTCTGGGTTTAGATCAAGCTAAAATATAATTCTGGGTTTATTTGGCTCTGGATGGCACAGTATATATGCCATGTTTTTTTTCTCTCATGCAGCTTATCTATTTTATGATTTCAGAATAAGTATAATTAAACATTTTTAGCACAGTATATAAGCCATGTTTTTTTTCTCTCGTGCAACTTCTCTATTTTATGATTGCAGACTAAGTATAATTAAACATTTTTAGCTATGGAACGCTTTCTCAGTGTATAGTATTTTTTTGGTTTTTTTATGGATAAGGAAGGCCCTGATCTCTGCTCAATTAATATAAGAATGACCTGTTGAAGCCCTGAAAATCAGGTCTACAACAAGGGGGATACCCACCCGGTCCGGACCTTGGTTAGCAGCTCCTTTTCAGTTTGGTGTAGTGGGTCCGACTGGGGATAATGGGACCAGTTTCCCAATATGTGTGTGTGTGTGTTGAGAATTGATATTTCCTTTCTAAAAAGTTCCTAAGTGAAATGCTTTTATTCTATTTCTAATCTAATAATCATGCAAATTGTATTCTAATTAAACAGAAATATCTAATTCTAAAATAACCCAGGATGTAATCTTTCTATTTATGAGATCTAAAATGATTTCAGATAACAATTGGTAATAAAGATCATTCAACTGTTATAAGAAAAGAATTCAATAAAGATAAACTATTTCGTATAAAAAAGTTAGACGAAACAATTGTGAAAAACATATCGCATAATAATCTATTCATACATTAAGCATAAATAAATAGCTATCACCGCACAAAAGTGTCAAATGATAACTCGAGCATTCAAGAATCAATATATAAACAACTTAACATGAATATCACTTTAACACAAAGGCAGAAATAGTTAAGAGATAAAAGTACCATTTATAACTAGTTCTACTCATAAGCTTCAAGTAATAATGACTTATCTCTTCTTAATCCAACATCCACTAAGAGTACAAAAGTGCAAAATCAGTAGCAGATATTGAACACAGATATCAATAAATCTCGTTCCATTCATTCATCAAAACCTCCTTTGAGGGTGCAGAAGTGCATGTTCTGAGGACAAGTTTTTGACAAATTTCAGGACCCTTCTCTAAATGCATGAGAAGGGTTTAAATACTACTAACTAAATCTAAAAATAATTTATTACAAAAATGTAGGATACGGTTTAAAAGACCGTCCTCTTTTTAGGAAAAAATAAAGCAAAACTAGTACTAAATCTAAAATTAAAATTTAACAACTAACTAATTGTGAATCTGTTCTTTGGAATTGCAAGCGTTCAGCATTGATTTGAGAAGAATAGGCTGGCCAACTTCAGACTTTAATTGTCCTGTGAAAAAAGAATCGGCAAGAGCTGGCGCCATCTTCTCGGCAGAATTAATGATACACTTGAGAGTCATACATTGGCTGTGTGGTTTTACCAGACATGTCCAGTAAGAATCCCAATTTAACTTTGTTAATCCTTTAATTGATTCTGCCTTTTCTTGGGCTTTTTGTTTCCAGTCTGTCTGCAGTTGCTGTGCTTTTGGTAGGTATCCTGAAGTAGTTTCAGAGATCAGATTTTCCTTGTGTAAATTTTCATTTATACAATCAATAATATTGTTGGCTGTTGTGGTTGCTTCTTCTGCCGCTTGCTCTGCCTTCTTGATCTGTGCATCCCAATTATTAAAAAGTATTTCTTTGTGATTTTCATTAATTACAGGTGCACCTGCTCTTTTCCCCTCCTCTGTTTCTTGCCAAGCCAAATAGTCAGTAACTCTTTTTTCAGTTAAATCATAATCATGTCATAAGTCTATGACATGATTAGTGATTTTATCACTTTCTTCACAATAAGAGTTCCATTGTGATATTCTTTGGCATAATATTTCCTGTTGCTGCAGTAGTTGATCATTTAAGGAAATAGACTTTGTGACAAATTTTGTAAGCTTGGGGTCATATTTGTGCATCTATTGCATAACCTGTAGCTATTTCTTTTTTTCAGCCAAACTGTTTTGATATCCAATCTGCATTTGTTGAAAATCTTGCTGTAATTTTTCAAGTTGTTTATGAGCTTCATTGTTAGCATTGGCTTGTTGCAGCTGTTGTTGGAAGACCTGTACTTGATCTTCTTTATCATTTAATAATTTCCGTACCTCAGATGCTTTGTCAATGGCTGCAGAGGCATAAGCTCCTGTGATCTGAGATAATTTAGTGATATTTTCAGTTGGATCAGTGGTAGGATCTTACCATAAGACATCTAATTGTTTTGCATCATGAGAGAGCACATTTTCTAATTTCCTTTTCTTCCTTTGTCTTCTTACCGCAGCCTTGTGTTGTGGACTATAAAATACATCAAGAGGAGGAATTTCCTCTATCTTGAGCATGAATTCAGAGGATGGGGTTATGGAATATGTTCTGTTTCTGAAACATTCGTAGTTACTTCTGTGACTATATTTATTGTTGTCTGTACATTACTCACAGGCGTCTGTGTGTTTTGTCCTTCAATATTAATCAAATAATTGAATGTTTCCCATTCCTTATCTAATTCAGTTCTGATTGATGATTGTTGTACAATGAGAGGGGGAATATTTAACTGTGGAGAGGTTAAAATCTGTTGCTGTGAGAGCTCTTTAGACTGGGCAGTATCTCTTACTGACCCTTCACTCTTAGAGTGTTCAGAGGTTTCTCTTCCAGACTTTGACTTAGACCTGTTTGTACCTGAACTTCTACTGAGACTGATACTAGGAGTTCGTTCCCTTACGGGTTCCAAGCGTAATTTATCCAAAGGGATAGTAGTTAACCTCATTTCTCTGTATACTTTGAATTCTTGAAACTCTGCTGGAGGAAACCGTATTTGAGCCGAATGTATAATCTCTTTAAGTGTGCCTTTTTCTTGGAACATGTTATCAAAAAGATCTTCTTCTTTAGAAAACACTCTTATCTTGACTACAGTAGTGAAATTTTTAACAACATCATATGGGTCAAATGGTCTTCTTGGAAACTTGAACAAATGTAAACATGTAATATTGTTTACTTCTTTAAATGCATGACCAACATCAAATAATGAAAAGACCCCACAGGCCACAGGAAATTGCGGCCAGATAGCCTTCTTCTTGTCCTTCAACTCTTTAGTCAAACCTCCTTATCCGCAGGTTTGATAAGCAATTTCTCGAGCGATGAGTTTATCAGGAACATACAAAGGTAAAACATGAGGAGAAGCAAAACTTCCAAAAACCCTAACATATGTAAACAATTCTTCTCCAAATCATCTCGCAACAGGTAGGATGTCTACCTCTGCTTCAGGATAAAACCTTGGAGAATCTTTATCATACAATATTCTGTACAGGGGCAACATGATGGCATGACAAATCTTGTAAAAATAGGGAATGAACTTTGAATCCCACAATTCCTTGTGATAAACATGAGTGGGTAGGGGATGTTGAGTTGTCCATTTCCAACCCATTAACGGAAACTTTGAAACAAAATAGATTGAATCCATCACATAAGAAAATAAGTAAAAGGGAGGATAAATCCTTCGAGAAACAGTTCTTTTAGACCGATAATTCAAAATAGCCATGGCTAAGTGTTACACGAAATAATTTTCAACGCTCACCATGATTCCCCATCACTTTGTTGGAGGGCGCATTCGGCTTTAATGACGGTGACATAGCTTAGGCTTACTTTCATGGCATTTCATACGAACATGGAGATTTCATTCCCAGAAGACATCTCCTTGTAGAAAAACCCTTCAAAATAACCTTTTCATCCTTGGCCAAAATACTTTGTATTATACGCGCGATAGGAGAAATTCTTCAAAGAAGGGCACTTGCTTGCCAATTAGTGCTACAGTAAGTGTCGCACTCGTATCCCGGAGCTTAATAAAGGGTGTTTTTTAAAAATAAATGGCAGAAGATTGACTTTAACCAACTCCTGAATTGGTCTCTAAATTGAGTTGGGACGTTTGGCTCCAGAAGTCCATGTAGAGGAAGTAGTTTTCCACCTCTCATGGAAGCTTCCTTGAGGATAGGGCCAATCCCATGATTGTAGGGATCCCAACTCCTCTTCCACCATCTATATAAGCTTGTCATTTCCCTTTGCAAACTAATCTCCAAGAGCCTTCATAGCCTAAAGAATGCTGCAAGAGCTTTGATAGTCCTCATAGTGCCAAATCCATAGCAAGGAGATTGACGATCGAAGAGAGAGGCTTGTCCCCATTCCCGACAAGCTTTACCGAGACGTATTCTGCTGACGAACCACCGAAGGAAGGTTCAGCATCAAAGCCAGGTTGTATTTTCCTTTGTTGAATTAATGATAAGCGACTATTGGTTATGGTTCCACTCGTATTGTTCATTATGATCATGATTTGTGTCTTCTCTGACTGATACATAATTGCATATATCGGGTTTTACGCTTGTGTTTGTCGTATTTCTTGTGTGTGCAGGTGTTCGATTGCAGTGAGTGAAAGGATTGTGATCTGCCGGAGCAAGGAAACGGGAGCATCATCTTCTCTACAAACAACAACGTTGGACTTGAGGTAGGCCTTCTTCGCAATTTGGCTTATTTCAATTAGGAACTTGCGCCATAGCGTGTTACGATTGTTGCTAGACCCGATTTGGGCTAGTAGGGATCGCCTCTGTCCGCAGAGGGAATTTAACTCTACAACAAATTGGTGACTCCACTGGAGAATCGATGCCCCTAAATCCAGTAGAGGTTAATTACTGTGAAATTGTCGCTGCAATCGATGCTCCAAGGTACCATAGGTACAATCTACGGCATGTGAATCAATGGCAGGTTCTTCGCATTCGACGTGAGGTTTTCATCATTCGCCTCCGATCGAGTGATTCTACGTGTGTTCGACACCAGCTCACGGATTCACATGCCGTAGATTGTACCTATGGTACCTTGAGGGCCATTGTCATTATTGGTGGTACCTCTCGCGTCTGTTAACATCTTTCATCATTGGCTGGTAATCAGATGATGTTCTTGCATGTTCGACTTCAACTCACTCATTCGCATGCTTGAACTTGTATTTTGTTCGGGTCGAGATGGAGTGCAAGACCCTGGATTTTTTCTGTTGGAATCCAGGCTGCGATTTTGTGGATTATTATGATTAGTTACATGACTCATTCACTGGATGGCTACGACCATACCTGAGTCTATTTATTGATCCTCATTGAATGGCTGCGTCCATACCTTGGATCTGGATTATTGTATACTCTGTTATGGATGGCTCCGCCCATACAACATATATCATGTATTTGAGATATCAGTTGTACTTCTCTACGCAGGTTTTTTGACGGCGGTGTTTTCAGTTGGAAACGTTCTTGTAAAGCATTTCACCCCTCTCTCTTTTGGGCCTCATGCTTTAAGGGGCATATGTTACACAACAATTTGTCACCGTCCCTGCAATTCCCCATCCCGCACATTGGAGGGCTCATTCCGTGACCTGTGAGCAGTGACATAACCTGAAAACACTTTCATGGCATTCCCCTAAACATGGACTTTCATTCCCCTGAAGACATCTCCTTGTGAAAAACCCTAGAAATAGCCTTTTCATCCTTGGCGCGACTAGCCTATGTTATACCAGTGCCAATGGGGGAAATTCTTCAAAGAGGGCACGCCAATTAGCGCTCTGTCTCAAAGTCGCACTTGTGCCAGGCTTAATAAAGGGTGTTTTCTCAAAATAAATGGTGGAAGATTGACTTTAACCAACTCCTGAACTGGTCTCTAAATTGAGTTGGGACGTTTGGCTCCAGATTTCCATGTAGAGGAAGTAGTTTTCCACCTCTCATGGAAGCTTCCTTGAGGATAGGGCCAATCCCATGATTGTAGGGATCCCAAATCCTCTTCCACCATCTATATAAGCTTGTCATTTCCCTTTGCAAGCTAATCTCCAAGAGCCTTGATAGCCTAAAGAATGCTGCAAGAGCTTTGATAGTCCTCATAGTTCCAAATCCATAGCAAGGAGATTGACGATCGAAGAGAGAGGCTTGTCCCCATTCCCGGCAAGCTTTACCGAGACATATTCAGCTGATGACCTGCCGAAGGAAGGTTCAGCGTCAGAGCCAGGTTGTATTTTCCTTTGTTGAATTAATGATAAGCGACTATTGGTTATGGTTCCACTCGTATTGTTCATTATGATGATGAGTTTTGTCTTCTCTGACTGATACATAATTGCATATATCGGGTTTTACGCTTGTGTTTGTTGTGTTTCTTGTGTGTGCAGGTGTTCGATCGCAGTGACCAAAAGGATTGTGATCTACTGGAGCAAGAAAACAGGAGCATCATCTTCTCTACAAATGACAGCGTTGGACTTGAGGTAGGCCTTCTTCGAAATTTGGCTTATTTAAATTAGGAACTTGTGCCATATCGTGTTACGATTGTTGCTAGACCCGATCTGGGCTAGTATGGATCGCCTCTGCCCACAGAGGGGATTTACCTCTACAACAAATTGGCGACTCCACTGGGGAATCGATGCCCCTAACTCCAGTAGAGGTTAATTACTATGAAATTTTCACCACATCCGATCCTCCTCCTTCTCAACATGCTCCCTTGAGCATGGCTTTAGATATCTATTCTCAATCCCCATAGCTCGGTGAGGCCGACTCGCTTGATTCTCTTAAAGATATTTTCCCTTCTGACGAAGCTATTGTTGAAACAATGTCTCTTGAGGAGCTACCTTGAAGCGATGGACATCATCGTTCCTCCTTCATGCCCAGCCTGGGGGCAATGTCAGATTGTCTAGAGAATTTTGCATCTCAGGTTCCTACTCCGCCTCTCCAGATGCCTATATTGACACATGAAGTCCTTTCGGAAGGAAACCTGAGCAACATTACTCAAACCAATCCGATCGACATCTCCGTTAAACCTGGGATAGTTGAGAACATACATGTGGGAGTAACTTGTTCTCCTAATGAGATACAAGTTTATACTGATCTTTTTCGTGAATTCAGAGACGTGTTTGCTTGGTCCTATGACAAAATTCCTGGGATTGATCCCAGTATCGTAGTGCACGAGATTCATACCTACCCCGGTGCGAAACTCGTGTGCCAATGCCTATGCCCAGTGCATCCTCGCAAAGTCGCTGCCATTAAAGCAGAAGTTGAAAAAATTCTGAACGCGGGTTTCATTTACCCGATTCCCCTCACAGAATGGGTCTCAAACATTGTCCCTGTAGATAAGAAACAGGGCACTATAAGAGTCTGTGTCGATTACCGTGATATTAATCGAGCCTGTCCTAAGGACAATTATCCCACCCCCTTCATAGATCAAATCATCGACGAATGTGCTGGGAGTGAGATTTATTCCTTGATGGACGGCTTTTTCGGGTATAATCAGATAAATATTTTACCTGCCGATCAACACAAGACTGCATTCATCTGTCCGTGGGGTACCTTTGCTTATAAAAAGCTCCCGTTCGGCTTGAAGAACGCTGGAGCTACTTTCCAGCGTGCTATGTCTTACGCATTCCACGACATATGCCTTATCGTTCAGCCTTATCTCGACGATCTTCCGGCTCACTCAGCTCGGCAAGGGGACCATCCTGAACACCTCCGCTAGATTTTCCTTCGTTGTCAACGCTATAATATCCGGCTCAACCCTCATAAATGCGTCTTTTTCATGGATTCTGGCCATCTTTTGGGACTCATAGTCTCCAAAGATGGGATTCGCCTCGACCCTCTAAAAGTCGAGGCCATTGTCAATCTCCCATCACCCTCCTCGTTATATCAATTGCAGAGTTTGCAGGGAAAAGCTAATTTCCTTCGACGCTTCATCCCGAACTACGCGAAAGTTGCCAAAGGTTTCACGCGTCTTTTAAAGCAGAACTTTCCCTTTCGTTGGGACGATATTGCTCAACGAACCTTCGAGAAGCTAAAGACGTTACTTCTTAATGCTCCGTTGCTTCGTCCTCCAAACTATCACTGTGATTTCACTCTATATTTGGCCGTCGTGTTTAGCACCATAGCTATGGTTCTGGTGCAGGATGACGATGATGGAAATGAACAGGTCGTTTATTATCTATCACAGAATCTTCTCGACATAGAAACGTGTTACGCTCACGTCGAGAAACTAGCGTTAGCCGCAGTACACACTGTGCAGCGGTTTTGCCACTACATCCTGTTGCGTACAATAACCGTGGTTTCGGATTGAAACCCCATGACGTACATTTTATCTCGACAATTACTGGGGGGAAAATACTCCAAATGGATTGTTATCCTTTAGGAGTTTGACTTAGAGTTTACTACTACTAAGTCGACCAAATCATTGGTTTTTGCGGATATCATTTGCTCCCTCCCGACAGACTCCACCCCATCTCATTCCGAGGATCATATCCCAGACGAAACACTTTTCCTTATCAGCACTCGTGACCCATGGTACGGCAACATCATAGTGTATCTTCAAACATCAACGTTCCGGTCTGAGTTGACCAAAGATGCCCGACGTCGGATTCGGCATCAGTCTCAACCCTACCGCATTGTAGGAGATACGTTATACTGGGTTGGAGTAGATTTGGTGCTCCACCGGTGCTTAACACTGGAAGAGGCTGAAAGAGTCTTGAATGACTGTCATAGTGGCGCCTATGGTGGTCACATGTCCAGATATGCCACTTCCCAGAATATTCTGCGTGCAGGTTACTTCTGGCCGTCGATATTCAAAGACTGTATTGTTGCAGTTCGAAAATGTCATGCGTGCCAGGTTTTTCAGTGCAAGATGCGCGCGCCACCTCTCCCTCTGCATCGTGTCATTACTGTCGGCCCTTTTGTGAAATGGGACGTAGATTTCATGACGTGGAACCCTCATTCGTCCGGGGGGCATGCATATATAATCGTCGATGTCGACTACTTTACTAAGTGGGCCGAAGCGATGCCTACACTAGCCGCCGACAGTAAGACAGCTACCCAGTTTATTTTCAACCACATTATTGCACGTTTCAGGGTCCCTCAGGCCATTGTTACCGATCATGGCACTCATTTTTGAGATTACATGATGGCTGAGCTGACATCAAGATTGGGCTTACGACATGATAGCTCAATGCCATATTACCCGCAGGCAAATGGCCAGGTTGAGGTTGTGAACAAAGTTTTGGTCACAATGCTTCAATGGAAAATTAGTATTCATAAGTCCAATTGACATCTCCAATTGTTCTCAGCTCTATGGGCCTATCAGACGTCAGCAAACAGTGCGACCGGATTCACACCTTTTCAATTGGTGTATGGTATGGAAGCGACTCTTCCGGTTGAGTGAGAAATTCCTTCTTTAAAGTTGGCTGTGGAACTTTTGCCCGACACTTCTCCTGAGGAAGAAGGTCTCTTGTATTTGGAATGGTTGGATGAAACCCGCCGCTTGGCTGCTTTAGTCATTGAAGCACAGAAGAAGCGGGTCAAAGCCCACTTTTATCAATCTGTATCTCCACGTTCCTTTGTCGAAGGGGACCTTGTCCTCCTATACGACCAAGCACACGACAAACTTGGAGCAGGAAAGTTCCATCGATGTGGCATGGGCCCTACATTGTAAAACGGGTATTGAAAAACAGGGCTTATGAGCTCATTGATTATGAAGGAGTTCCATTGGCACAGCCTAGAAATGGGTTGTACCTCAAAAAATACTACGCTTGAAGTTATTTTTGGTGTGGTGTGTGTACATAGGTGTGTATATTCATTTGTGTGCATGTGTGGTGTGATGTGCGATGTAAGCATCTTTCTGCTGATCGGGTCTTCTTGATTGTGCAGATGTCTATTACTCTGTTTGTGGTTTCGCGGATGGTGCCTCCCGCAGTACCAGGAATCTATCCTCGGTAGCTTGGGTAATCTATGATCCTGCTGGTGAGTTGGTTAACCTGCAAGGTGTGTGTCTGGGTCCTGCTACAAATAATATCGCAGAATATAGTGCCGTATTGGAATTATTAACCGATGCTGTGGACCTCAGCATTCATGAATTACTTCTGTATCTAGACTCACAACTTGTAGTATCACGGCTTAATGGTCATTATTCAGTTAGAAACCCATCCATTTTACGTCTGTCTCTACGTATTCGTTTACTGGAGAGAAATTTTGATTATATTGCATATCAACACATACCCAGACCTATGAATAAATTAACAGATGCAGTCAATAATATGGTTTTAGATAGACATTTGCACAATTTATAAACAAAAACATCATCACACGTAAAGAGATCCATCCAGAAATTGGTATATATATGTGTGTGTGTGTGTGTCGAAATTTTTACATAGTGTGCATCACGTAAAATCAAAAAATATACATGTTCGTCTTAATACAACTGGAGACGACATGTCTCTCAAAAAATATGCAGAAAAATCCCTAGATTTCTAATCTGCATGGTGCTCATGGTAACAAGTCACCGCACGCACTAAGCATCTCAGTAGTCGGTGGAGGCGACTAGGCACCCCTATAGTGTGTCGCTGGTATGCTAGCGGAACATCTTCTAGCCGTGCATAGTTTTGGATCCCTGGGGCGATGCCCTCCAAGTTCTGGATCAGTTCGCCGCCTTCGCCACCCTCAGCCTGAGGGTCATGTACGGCATGGGTTCTCCGCACAATGGGCAACATGCCCGTGGGCCTCTCTGGGCCGACATCTGCATACACATAAAATTATTGTTAGAACGAACATGTATTACAAAAAAAAATCATAAATACATAAAAATAAAAAAGAGTATCATACCCAACTCCTCATCCCAATCCTCCCCCTCCAGGAGCAGAAGATCAGGATCTCCGGTGAAATCGGTCCCGGCATAGGGCCAATCCTCGACCACGATCAGCTATCGCCGTAACCACCCAAAGAACTCGGGTCTCCAAGACATCTGTTGACCTCCT
Organism: Pinus albicaulis; assembly: GCA_034641835.2. Lineage (NCBI taxonomy): Eukaryota > Viridiplantae > Streptophyta > Pinopsida > Pinales > Pinaceae > Pinus > Pinus albicaulis. The sequence continues at coordinate 98,948,166 of CM076580.1, read as the reverse complement.
CCTGACTTGGGCATAAGTGCTGCCCAACAAGCCATCCTTGGCTCTCTTGGTACCGGCTCAGCAACTATGGCCCCTTGGCCCTGGAAAATAGGTAGTCGTTCCAGGATGAATGACACCAAAATGGAACCGTATCCAAACTGATTTAGTTTTACTTGCTTGCATCTTGTCAGCTGCCTCTTGATATTGCTCGTCACTGCAGTAGCCCAATCGAACAATGTGGGGTTCATACACTCGGAGGCTAGTATGAGTTGGGCTTTGGTCACCTCATGTGGTGCCTGCGATCCTGAAGCCTGCATAATGGTGTGTAGCACTACTCTGAGTGCTATATCACGGACAGTGTGGATGTCCACCTTCCCGCTTCCCGACCCGATTCGTGCCCCTGGGCACACCCTCGCCATTACTTGTTCCATGTTTTCTCCGGAAGGTCTGCTGCTTGTCAAAATGGGTACTGGGCCTCTGCGCGACAACCCAGTGATGAAATATATGTCGGAAACCTCAAGTTTCAACACTTGGTCCCGGAGTTTAAATACTTCCTCATTTTCATCCCATATGCTGACCAAGTATTGTAGCAGCTCAGGTTGAGCTCATAAACATGGAGTAAGAAAGAATTTATTGAGTCCATAGTTCTTAAGTGCATTCATACAAGCTTCATTTTCCATAGCCATTTCATCTTCCTCCCCATGTTCCCTCTCCTTCCATTCAATAACCATTGTGCTTGGTTACCTACATCAACATGATCAAAAACACTTTTTAGATCTTTGTCATGCTTGAAAATCCAGATGGATGCCTCACTGTTTGGAAATCTAAAGCGGAAAATTATGTTGCGCCATTGGCGCGACCCCTTTGTGAGTAAAAGTCCATTGGCGCGGGTCCGTGCCCGATACTCGTGCCAATGGCGGAGCCCTAAATTTTTTTAAAATCTCCTCTAGAGATCGACTATGCAATGGAAACTCATAAAAAATGGATTAAAATGGAGCTTAAGGGAACACCTTTTACCTGGAACAAACGAGGAGCTGAATGACGTCCCGGATCAGTCGCAATCACCGCCGCAAGTTTGCACACAAGCAAACCACTGTTGCTTTCCAAGTAAGGTAAAAAGTAAAAGTAAATTTGTTTTACCATTTGAAGCCTATTTATAACTTTTTAAGTCAAAAATTAGGTTTTAAATGTCATTTTTCTCAGTATTTTAATATATTTTGTCGAAAATGGATTTTACACTTTCTTTTATGTGCAGCGACAAGTTTTTTGCGCGACTTGGGCAGTGATACGAGTTGTATTTTATACTTCTTCGGACTCGGTAAAAACACGAAAAAGTCATTTTGGAGTCATCTTTCAGCTCTTTTCTGACTCTCTAAACATGAAAATATTGCCGAGTCCCTTGTCGTTTCGATCTCATTAAAGTGGCCACGAAACGACATCTACCCAGTATATGTTTACCCCTTTTTCGGGTTGGGATAGATTATTTAAGAAAAAGGAATACCCTAGCCTATCGCGACTAGGAGGTTTTCTCAGGCATAGTTTTCTACCTTTTCGGATCTGAGAAACTATTTACGAAAAGGAACCTTTGGAGTTTACTTTTCCGCTGTCTTTTCAAACTCTCTAAACATGAAAAGACGTCGAGTTCTTCCTTTTTCAGACTTGTTAAACCCTAATGACATCGGATTCAATCGTAATGACGATATTCGAGTTTCTCCTTCCTAGGGCTCGTTAAATGTACTAGGATGGACTTTTATAACAAGCATATGGTATCCTCTTTAAGCTTGTGTAAAAATAAAGAGGTACTTGCCAGAAATGGTGGGGAAAATGGAACCAACATCATTGTCGTGTCGGCAGTATGTCGCTCTTGAACATGGCACTTGTCTGCGTTCGTGTCGGGTTGGGGACATCTCATCTCGTTTTTTCACTTACCACCGTGGGTTTGGGTAATCCCTTTTGACCTCTCATCTGCTCTTTGTCTCTTCATCATGACCTCTGATATGTTGATGTCAAATACTTCCAAATCCACTGTCGTGCTGCCGATATGTTCAAGAGAAGCTGACCTCTACAAATTTCAACCTTCCTCTGATTCTCATCTGAGCTTGATTCACAACATTATTTTCCTCTGTCTCGCATCGATGATGTGGGAAACACTATGGTCCACCTTCGATCAAGGTCACTTCCTGTCGACTTCAGCTCATTATCTAGGAAGTTGATCTAGAGACTCCCTTCTAGTACCTTGGAGCCTGCATGCCTCAATGAGCGGGTCCTTGGTCCCGACGTGTGGTTTCATCATTGACCTCTAGATCGAGTGTTTCTAGTTGTTCGAGGCTAGCTCACTTGATTCACGCACATGGGTCTATACCTATAGTACCTTGAGGGCCATTGTCATTATTGGTGGTACCCTCTTTGTATATGCAATTACTTTCGGCTTTCATCATTGGCTGGTAATCAGACGATGTTCTTGCATGTTCGACTTCAGCTCACTCATTCGCATGCTTGAACTTGTACTTTGTTCGGGTCGAGATGGAGCACAAGACCCTGGAATTCGTCTGTTTAGAATCCAGGCTGCGATTTTGTGGATTATTATGATTAGTTACATGACTCATTCATTGGATGGCTGTGACCATACCTAAGTCTATTTATCGATCCTCATTGGATGGCTGCGTCCATACCTTGGATCTGGATTATTGTATACTCTGCTATGGATGGTTGCGCCCATACCACACATATATCATGTATTTAGATATCAGTTGTACTTCTCTACGCAGGTTTTCCGACGGCGGTGTTTTCGGTTGGACACGTTCTCGTAAATCATTTCACCCCTCTCTCTATTTCAGGCCTCATGCTTTAGGGTATCTGTTCTCCCTGCAATTGTTACTTAGTCCCTTTTATTCCCCATCCCGCACATTGGAGGGGTCATTCGTGACACATGGCAACAAACGGTTCATGGCATTCCCCACAGACATGGACTTTCATTCCCAAAGACATCTCCTTGTGAAAAACCTAAAAATAGCCTTTTCATCCTTGGCATGACTTCAGCACGGCATGTTATACTGGCATGATGGGGGAAATTTTCAAGAAGGGCGCGCAGTGGCGTACATCTCGGTAGCACACAACTCAGGCTTAATAAAGGGTGTTTTTAAAAAATAAATGGCGGAAGATTGACTCCAACCAATTCCTAAACTGGTCTCTAAATTGAGTTGGGAGGTTGGCTTCGAATCTCCATGTAGAGGAAGTAGTTTTCCACCTCTCATGGAAGCTTCCTTAAGGATAGGGCCAATCCCATAATTTTATGGATCCCAACTCCTCTTCCACCATCTATATAAGCTTGCAATTTCCCTTTGCAAGCTAATCTCCAAGATCCTTCATAGCCTAAAGAATGTTGCAAGAGCTTTGATAGTCCTCATAGTGCCAAATCCATAGCAAGGAGATTGACGATTGAAGAGAGAGGCTTGTCCCCATTCCCGGCAAGCTGCAGAGACGTATTCCGCTAATGACCCATAGAAGAGTTCGATGTCGAACGGGGTTGTATTTTCCTTTTTTTTGAATTAATGATAAGAGACTGGCTGGTTATGGTTCCACTCGTATTGTTCATTATGATCATGAGTTGTGTCTTCTCTGACTGATACATAATTACATATATATTGGGTTTTACGCTTGTGTTTGTCGTGTTTCTCGTGTGTGCAGGTGTTCGATTGCAGTAGGAAAAAGGATTGTGATCTGCTGGAGCGAGGAAACGGGAGCATCATCTCCTCTACAAACGACAACGTTGGACTTGAGGTAGGCCTTCTTCGTAATTTGGCTTATTGCAATTAGGAACTTGCGCCATAGCGTGTTACGATTGTTGCTAGACCCTATTTGGGCTAGTAGGGATCGCCTCTGTCCACAGAGGGGATTTACCTCTACAACACTAAGTTATCAGATAATATCTTAGCCCAATCCACAATAGTAGCATTAACAATAGCATTCAATAACAGTAGCCATTCAGACGAAAAATTATTAATGTCAGGCTTTCCAAAAAGCCTACAGATCATAGCGACGGCAAAGAAATATTTACGGAGAAGTGAGAGAACGATACTATACATACCATGTTATCCTTCTTCAGTGGTTCATCTCTCCTGGACCAGTCCTTGGTGCATTCTGCCAGGTTTTCATTTTCTTTGGCAAACTTCTCCATGAACTGTTTGTTATACATTGCCTGTGGCTCCAGCAAATGATACATGAGTCTCCAATCTTGTGGAGTAAATGAGCCAATGAGATCTTGACCCTGAGTCTTAAACTGTCTGTGTGTAATATCAGTACTATCGAGTACCCATTTAACCATATCTGTGTATGGAATAATTTTAGGTCTCGCTGCTATCCGGTGCAAAAATGAACAAGCTAGCTCTGTAAGAGATGCTTCAGAAGACCCATGTGATCCTACAGTAGCCGTAACCTTCATTACTCTGGGGTTCTCTTCTTCAAGTAGATTATACATGCCCTCCCAAGTAGTGATACCAGCATCTTTGTTACAGGCGGTGTCTGTATATAGGGGCGTCATCTCTTTATCTTCAGAATTTGGAGCCTTGTCTTTCTTTCCCATAATACTCTGAATGCTGCTTTGTATAGTTCTCAGTTCTTCACTCCTGTAGTTCATGAATTAAGTGAGAATAATTATAGAAAAAAGGCGACGGGAAGGTTTTAAATGCTGAAAACGTATAAAATATACCACCTTACGTGAAATAACTCTTCAATCAGAACGAAACCATTTTTCATTAATGAGTGCCAACCAATTCATTAATTAACATTAAAGCGCATAACCAGGTCTCGATTTATGGAAAGATTTTTTCGTATAATGAGCCTTAAAATATCTGCGATAAGGCGATCTGCGATTTTCTTCGCAATATCGCAGATCGCAATCTCATAAAATTGCAATATCATAATAGCGCAATATCGTAACATCGCGAAATCGCCATATCGCAGCATCGCAAGATCGCAAGACATACCATATGACAAACATCTGTTGATATATTTTTATGCGAAACGCGATTTGCAATATATGTTATCACACATCGGTGATTTGAATTTTTCAGCGTAAGATATGACATTCAAAGCATGTGACACGATAATCATTCTTATAGTGCGTAATTTCACATCACAATCTCGCAATTTTTAGTGTTCCGCTTATAAAGAGGCATTCATTACATTTTTGCGACGCGATATTCCTTAAAGAGTGATTTTATTCTATGCTATCATAAAACTTAAGTTTTTTAGATTTTTCAAGGAATATTTTCCTAAGTCTATGATAGTAAGTTTTATTGAAGAAAGGAAAAAAAAGTACTAAAAAGAAATATTTTTTTTTTAATTTTTTGAATAAGGGTCCCCATTTATTTAGTATTAGTGATAATGCTAAATAAAAAGAGGGGGGGGGTTGTTGCTGGCCACAACAATTGGCGATTCACTCGGAAGAACCAGTTATCTCTGCTTTTCTTTTGAATTTTCTAAAATTTCAAAATAGAAATTTTTTCTAGAAAATCAAACTTTATTATAGAAAGACAAAGTACATTATGCTTCTATCTATCAATGATATTTCGTTTATTCTATATTCAACTTTGACTATTTACTTCCTCAAGCTAGTCCTTGTATCTACATCAGTCATTACTTAATTTATAAAGATAAAAAAAAAAGACATCTCTGTAAATCAGTTTTAAATATGCTCACTTGTTGTAGGTAGAGCCTCTGCTGCCAGCAAGCGTTTATAGCCTCGACAGGGTTACCTGTTACCCAGCAATGATCCTGTATCCTACTTAGAGAAATATACAATTTTCAAAGAGAAATCCATATCCACAGTTATTGCTTTCATTTTTTTCTTTTTTTTTTCTTTTTTTTAATCCTTAAAGAACAATGTCTTGGTTTGGTAGCCAATTTATGACAATGCCATTCACTTGATTTATAACTTTGTTGAACACGTTGGCTCGTGATGAGACCCCTTGCATTTCAATTGCAACAATCTTGAGTCATTGCCCTGTTGTGGTATGCAATATTGGCAAAGTCAACAAGCTATAATATCTATAATCATGATAAGTCGGCTCGTGATGAGACCTCTTACTCTTTAGGTTAAAGTGTGTCATTGGATTATTCCCTTAACATTGTAATTTTCTAGGTGGGGAGGAAGTCATTGTTTCCTTAAGATAGCTCTGGATGACAATGATAGAGTTTTTTGAAAAGAAATTTTCTATAGAGAATCTTCATTTTGTTATTGATACTTTTCATTGGACTGATATAAAACAATTTCTCACTAAAAGTTGTTTTTTATCAAAATTTTCAAAGTTGAAACTAGTATCATTTCTAGGTTTAAAGCTTTTAACTATATCTTTTAAATAATAATGATCAATTTTCTAGAATAATTCTATTTATACAAGTGAAAAAACAAAATCTAAAAGAGAATTTGTATCTTTTTTGTGAATTTCAAATGTAACCATTAACAATTGGTTTTATTATGAAAAATAATAAAAACTAATATACAAAATAGAAGAATGATCTCCTATGGAAAATATTTTTTGAGGATCTATCCATTAACAGGTAAAGACTCTCTTTTTCCTGTTAAATCCTGTAACATAAAAGTAGATGGACCTATGATCTCTGTGATTTGGAAAGGACCAAGCCACACTCATTGAAATTTTGTATGTTTCCCTTTTTCCTCATGAGCCTTGTCCCATTTTAAAACTAGATCTCCGACCTGAAAGTCCTTTCTGGATATTATGTTTGAATCAAAAGAAGCTTTAACTAATGCTTGGTGATGAGCATGAGTTATTTTGGCCTGTTCTCTTTGTTCTTCTAGCTTAATTATTTCTTGCTGTCTTAGTTGTAAGGAAGAAGTTGGTGCTTCATCAATATATTGAACTAAAGCCAAAGAAGGAATTGCTAGATGAGTTGGAAGAACCACTTTTTTCCCATAAACTAAATTAAAGGGAGAAGTGCCAATGGAGGCTTTCTGCGTTATTCGATCTGCCCATAAAGCATATATTAAAGACTTATGCCAATTTTTATGATTTTGATCAATGGTTCATTTAATGATTCTGATTAAGTTTTTATTTGTGGATTCAGATAACCCATTTCCCTGTGGATAATAATTGGCAGAGTATTTAAGTTTGAAACCTCTCTTGAGAGTAAATTCAGTCATAGCATTACCAGAAAAATATGATGCATTATCAAACATTAAAGCAGAAGGTAAACCAAACCTGGTGATTATGAACTGATCTATGAACTCGATGATATGCTCGGCATTAACAGTCTTGAGAGGAACTTCTTCTACCCATTTAGTAAAATAATCAGTTGTTGTAATGATATACCTATTTTGCTTAGAAGAGTGAGGAACGATCTCACCTATTATGTCCAATCCCCATTGATCAAAAGGTTGTTCAATGTTGACTGGTTGTAATGGCAATGATGGTTTCTTTTGTCTTCCAGCAGCGGTTTGAAAAACTTGACATTTCCTTACGTAGCTATGTGAGTCCTTGAATAGTGTGGGCTAGTAATAGCCTGCACGGAGGATTTTATGTGCAGTAGTATCTCCAGCATAATGTCCACCTGCTAGCCCATCGTGAAGTTCCTGCAAGACTTTTTCAGCTTCATATTTCTCAAGACATCTAAGGAGAACAGAATCATAATTCATTCTAAAAAGAACATCATTCACAAGCTGATATTGTTTAGCCTTTAACCTCAGAGCTCTTTTCTTGGTGTAATTGAGATTTGGAGGAGCATATCCATTCTTTAGATAAAATATGATATCAACATATAATGATTCAACATCGTTTAGGCTTACCTCATACATTTGTATCTCTTCAGATGGTTTCTCAGAAATAAGTGATGCTCCAGCTAGTATTTTGCAAAAGCCTTGACCTCTTACAATACTTGTTGGTTTGATTTCTACATCATATTCTTGTAAGGCAGTAAGCCAATTGGCTCTTTTCTCACCCACATCTTTCTGAACTAAAATATTTCTTACCGCTGAAAACGACACTATGATTTTTGTATGGGTTTTAAGTAGAAAAGGTCTGAAATATTTAATTGCTTTGAAAACAGCATAAGCTTGTTTCTCTACATCTGAATAATTCAACTCAGCTCCCTGTAAATTTGAACTGAAGAAAGCAATTGGGGCTTCTGCCTTGTCTTGATTTGCTTGAGTGAGTATCGCAGCATATGATTTGTTAGAGGCAAATGTATACAAAATAAAAGGATCGGAAAAATTTGGAGTTGCTAAAGATGGAGCATTAAAAATTGCTTGTTTGATCATATTGAATGCCTCATATTCGTTTTGGCCCCATTTCAAGTTTGAATTATTTTTAATCATTGCTTGTAAAGGAGATACAATTCTTGAAAAATCTGGTACAAATCTCTTTACAAAATTAATCTGGCCAAGGAAAGATTACATAGCTTTCTTGTTGTGAGGTAAGGGTATTTCAGAAATTTCCTTGATTCTGTCAGGATCAATATGAATTCCAGATTTTGACACTATGAATCCAAGAATTTTTCTTTCACTTAATGCAAAAAAAAAGATTTTTTGGGATTAAGTGAAATTCCATACCTTTGACAACGTTGAAAGATCTATTTTAAATCTTTAAGATGATTGCTTCATTCTTGGAATATACAGTTATATCATCCAAGTATATTACCACTGATTTGTTAACTAATCCCTTGAAAGCGATGTCCATGGCTCTCTGAAATGTAGCACCAGCATTGATCAGACCAAAAGGCATCTTTTGATATGCATAAGTGCCCCATTTGGTTCTGAATGTGGTTTTTAATTGATCATCAGGATGGACCAACACTTGGTTGTAGCCAGAGAAACCATCTAAGAAAGACATTAATTCTGATCCTGCAACTGCCTGTAATATTTGCTCCATAGGAGGCAAAGGAAAATTATCTTTTTGGCAGGCTTTGTTAAGATTTCAAAAGTCAATACAAATCTTAATGTCTCTGTTCTTCTTTCTAACAGGAACCATATTGGAAACCCATTTAGAATGTCGAACGGGAAAAATAATTTTGGCTTTCAATAACTTATTGAGTTCAGATTTGATCTGATTTTCTAAGTTGGGATGGATCTTTCTCAGCTTTTGTTGGACAGGTTTTTCATCATCTATCATTGGGATAGTATGTTGGATGATAGAAGTGTCATAAGTTTTGAGTTAATCATAGTTCCAAAAAAATACACTTTTTTATTGTTTCAAAAGACGAACATACGCTAATTTTTCTTCAGGAGCTAGACCAAGGCCTAGGTTGATATTCTGTGGTTTGGTATCAGTTCTTAGATTTACTAATTCATAATTCAAAGTTGAAATTTGCATTTTTGAATTGGTAGATCTTTTGAATCGATCTTTCAAATCATAAAGGTCTTCTAACTTGACTACTGACTTTGGCATAGCATTATTAGTGCTATTTTGTTGCAATTGTATGTCATGTTGGTCTTCATCAATTATCTGATTAGTGTAAGATCCTTCAAATGTGAGGAAGCTTACAATATCAGGATCATCATTGAAAATCCTCCAATTGGTAATGTTATCAGGAATCGAGGGTCTAAAGATTAATTCGATTGAAAATCGATCAGGGCTATAATCTTCTGAAGGAATGAGCTTGCAGGCTACGTTAGCTAGAAGGTCTGCACTAGCATTCTGGATTCTGGGAATTGATGAAATATTAAATGATATAAAGTGTTCAGTCATATCTTGAACTAAAGATTGATAATGCTTTAAATGACCTGATAAACAATGTATAGTATTGCATACCTGTTTGATTACAATTTCAGAATCTTCGAAAACTTGTAGATATTTGATGTCTAATCCGATTGCTTTGTATAATCCTTGGACTAAAGCCTCATATTCTGCGTTATTATTGGTGCAATCGAACTCGAGTCTGCAAGTTAGCATAATTTTTTTTTCCCTCTGGACTAACCAACACGCATCCTGCTCCTGCTCCTTCATTAGACTTAGAACCATCAAAAAATAATTTCCAAAATAAAGATTTATTTACAGGAGTATCTACAAAATTAATGCATTTAGAACTATCTGTTTGAGAAAAAATTTCTATTTGAGATAAAACAGAATGTTCTAAGTAAGGTGAAGTATGAGCATTGAAATTTCCTAAGAAAGAATCAACTAAATAATTTCCAATGATATTATTGTTGTATGCAACCGGTTCATTTTCTCCTTCCAGTTCTGTTACTATGTATTTCTGATGTCTTTCTTGTTCAACCTTTATCTGATTTGGTTTACCATTGTAAGGAAGCCACATGTGCGACCAATCAGTTGCAAAATATCCATGAAGTTTTTCTGGCCAATCTCTGCTAATAATTAAACCATAAAATTCTGGAATATATGCAACTAAAATGTCGATAATTTGACATAATTTTGGATTAGATGACAGCCTAATGGTAACCTGATTTAATTCGCCAATCACTTCAACTTGCGATCGATCTAACTGGACTATGCATACAGCAGATTTTTATGGTTGAATGTTCAACTTTGCACATATTGATTCTAGTAGAATATTAGATGAAGCTCCAGAATCCACTAAACAATTATGCAAATTTTTATTGAAAACTTCATAAGTAAGAAGAAATGGAGGAGTATGAGATCTCGACCTTCCTCCAATTAAAGAGATATTTTCTAGATCAACTTTACTAATCGCATTAGTTGGAGGTCTTCCCATCTCATTGGAAGCTTGAGATATTACAGGATCGGGCAAAGGTTTTTCTGGTACAGCATGCAATTCTTTTAAAAGTACCTTTTGCTGGTGTTTTAACTTTCTCAATTCATAAAAAGTGATGTTAGCCCTAGTATTCTTCATATCTTCTATGATATTATACTCCATTTCATCCGAAACGATCAGTGTTTTTGATGGAGTTGATAAATATGATTGGAATGGGCTAGTTTGAGTTGCTTTGGATGTTGTTTTCTTGGCTGCAACTTTATCCTTAGTCATTGAGCTTGCGCTCTTTGGCTTAGGAGTAGGTTGAGGAGGATCAAGTTGATTTCTACTTCTAGTACTAACCGGGGATGCTTCTTGATCTTCCTCTTCTGGGAGGATGAAATCCCACATACCTTGTACCTCTACAACTTCTTCTTCATCAGTAGTTTCTTCGGTAGCAGTATCCTCTTCTTCTTCTTCTGATTTAGCATTTGGTAGTTTTGAATTAGTTGAAGGGTTTCTTCTAAAAGGCTTGAAATATTTTTTAGAAGATGTTTCTGCCACTTGTTTCTTAATGTCAACCATTTCGTTGGACATGGTTTTCAAAACTTTCTGCAATCCTTCTAAATCGAATGGATCTTTCGATTGTTTTTTCTTGGGATCTTCCTTAAAAGTAACCTTCTTGGATTTTCGTTCTTCTATCACATTTTTCTTTTCTAAAGCAATGATATGTTTCTCTACTGCTATTGCTTCCTTCATATTATCTACTAAAGTTGTTTTGTTAGCCCTATCAAAGAAGATTGCTATGTTTGATGGTAAAGCTGAGATATACCATTCACTTCGCACTTCTTCACTAGGCTTGGAAGCAGTAGGAATTTTATTTAACAATTTATTGAAACGTGAATTAAAATCCTTGATAGGCTCTTTTGACTCAGCTATAAGATTAGATAGGTCATTGATCAATGTCGCTGTAGACCTGTCATCACCAAACTTAGTCAAAAATTGATCTTGGAAAATATCCCAACTAGTAATAGATCCAGATGGTAATGAGAAATACCATGATCCGGCTGCTCCTTGAAGAGTATAGGGAAAAAGTCGAACAACAACATCTTCATTAGTAAATCCATTGAGATTTATGGACAACATAAAGTTATTTATATGCTCTTCCACTAGCATGCCTGATTTAGGATTAAAATTAGGCAACCATTTTTTAGGATGGGCCGGTAATTGACTCAAGGGTGCAGGCATTAAGACTTCCCCTGGATTATTCCATGGAGATTGAGCCATCGCTAAACTGCTAACAGAGGAAAGTGCAGAAGATGATACCTGTGATTGGGAAGACAAGGATATTATGATTCCATATGATTGAGAAGGAGATGTGGAAGTTCCAGTAGACTGACGGACAATAGTCTGAAGTGGAGGGGTGGATGGTTGACTTCGTGGTGAAGAGGTTGAGATGGATGATGATGATGAAAGAGTCTCGCTATCAGACCCTTTGGGTGATTTCCTTGCTCTCTTCTTTGTAGGTAGAGGTAACTCAGTTGGCTGAATGCCAAGCTTTTCGCTCTGTAATCTGGTAAGGGGATGAGCGGGATTATATTGCGAAGTCACACTGCCTTGAGATCTATCAGATCTTTGAGGTGATATTGAAAATCATTGAAGTTTATGAATCAAAGATTCAACTTCAAGAGGTTCAATAGCAGATTCTTCTGAAAAGTAAGGGTTTGTGGCAGTGTCTGTTATTCTTTCGACTTCTGGTTCTAGATTTAAAAATTCTGAATGCGATGGAGAATTCGAGGGAGATGATGAGGGAAATTTACTCTCAGAATGGTATTTAGATTTTGACTTAATTTCCATTCATAGTTAGAGGCCCTCCTTCTAGCGCCAAATATGTTGAAGCCCCGAAAATCGGGTCTACAACAAGGGGGATACCCACCCGGTTCGGACCTTGGTTAGAAGCTCCTTTTCTATTTGGTGTAGTGGGTCCGACTGGGGATAATGGGACCAGTTTCCCAATATGTGTGTGTGTGTTGAGAATTTATATTTCCTTTCTAAAAAGTTCCTAAGTGAAATGCTTTTATTCTATTTCTAATCTAATAATCATGCAAATTGTATTCTAATTAAACAGAAATATCTAATTCTAAACTAACCCGGGATGTAACCTTTCTATTTATGCGATCTAAAATGATTTCAGATTTAATTGGTAATAAAGATCATTCAACTGTTATAAGAAAAGAATTCAATAAAGATAAACCATTTCGTATAAAAAAGTTAGACGAAACAGTTGTGAAAAACATATCGCATAATAAGCTATTCATACATTAAGCATAAATAAATAGCTATCACCATACAAAAGTGCTAAATGATAACTCAATCATTCAAGCATCAATATATAAACAACTGAACATGAATATCACTTTAACACAAAGGCAGAAATAGTTAAGAGATAAAAGTACCATTTATAACTAGTTCTACTCATGAGCTTCAAGTAATAATGACTTATCTCTTCTTAATCCAACATCCACTAAGAGTACAAATGTACAACATCAATAGCAGATATTGAACGTAGATATCAATAAATCCTGTTACATTTATTCATCAAAACCTCCTCTGAGGGTGCAGAAGTGCATGTTCTGAGGACAAGTTTTTGAAAAATTTCAGGACACTTCTCTAAATGCATGAGAAGGGTTTAAATACTACTAACTAAATCTAAAAATAACTTATTACAAAAATGTAGGATACGGTTTAAAAGACCGTCCTCTTTTTAGGCAAAAATAAAGCAAAACTAGTACTAAATCTAAAATTAAAATTTAACAACTAACTAATTGTGAATCTGTTCTTTGGAATTCCAAGTGTTCAGCATTGATTTGAGAAGAATAGGCTGGCCGACTTCAGACTTTAATTGTCCTGTGAAAACGGAATCGGCAAGAGCTGGCGCCATCTTCTCGACAGAATTAATGGTACACTTGAGAGTCATACATTGGCTATGTGGTTTTACCAGACATGTCCAGTAAGAATCCCAAATTAACTTTGTTAATCCTTTAATTGATTCTGCCTTTTCTTGGGCTTTCTGTTTCCAGTCTGTCTACAGTTGCTGTGCTTTTGGTAGGTATCTTGGAGTAGTTTCAGAGATCAGATTTGCCTTGTGTAAATTTTCATTTATAAAATCAATAATATTGTTGGCTGTTGTGGTTGCTTCTTCTGCCATTTTCTCTTCCTTCTTGATCTGTGCATCCCAATTATTAAAAAGTATTTCTTTGTGATTTTCATTGATTACAGGTGCACTTGCTCTTTTCCCCTCCTCTATTTCTTTCCAAGCCAAATAGTCAGTAACTCTTTTTTCAGTTAAATCATAATCATGTCATAAGTCTACGACATGATTAGTGATTTTATCACTTTCTTCACAATAAGAGTTCCATTGTGATATTCTTTGGCATAACATTTCCTATTGCTACAGTAGTTGATAATTTAAGGAAATAGAATCTGTGACAAATTCTGTAAGCTTGGGGTCATCTTTGTGCATCTCTTGCATAACCTGTAGCCGTTTCTCTTTTTCAGCCAAACTGTTTTGATATCCAATCTGCATTTGTTGAAAATCTTGCTGTAATTTTTCAAGTTGTTTCTAAGCTTCATTGTTAGAAATGGCTTGTTGCAGCTGTTGTTGCAAGACCTGTACCTGATCTTCTTTCTGATTCAATAATTGTCGTACCTCAGATGCTTTAGTGAGATTTTCAGTTGGATCAGTGGTAGGATCTTTCCATAAGACATCTAATTGTTCTGCATCATGAGAGAGCATATTTTCTAATTTCCTTTTCTTCCTTTGTCTTCTTACCACTGCCTTGTCTTGTGGACTATAGAATACATCAAGAGGAGGAATTTCCTCTATCTTGAGCATGAGTTCAGAGGATGGGGTTATGGGAATATGTTCTGTTTCTGAAACATTGGTAGTTACTCCTATGACTATATTTATTGTTTTTTGTACATTACTCATAGGTGTCTGTGTGTTTTTTCCTTCAATATTAATCAAATCATTGAATGTTTCACATTCCTTATCTAATTCAGTTCTGACTGATGATTGCTGTACAATGAGAGGGGAAATATTTAACTGTGGAGAGGTTGAAATCTGTTGCTGTGAGAGCTCTTTAGATTGGGAAGTATCTCTTACTAACCCTTCACTCTTAGAGTGTTCAGAGGTTTCTCTTCCGGACTTTGACTTAGACCTGTTTGTACCTGAACTTCTACTGAAACTGATACTAGGAGTTGGTTCCCTTACGGGTTCCAAGCGTAATTTATCCAAAGGGATAGTAGTTAACCTCCTTTCTCTGTATACTTTGAATTCTTGAAACTCTGTTGGAGGAACCGTATTTGAGCCGAATGTAAAATCTCTTTAAGTGTGCCTTTTTCTTGGAACATGTTATCAAAAAGATCTTCTTCTTTAGAAAACACTCTTATCTTGACTACAGTAGTGAAATTTTTAACAACATCATATGGGTCGAATGGTCTTCTTGGAAACTTGAACAAATGTAAACATGAAATATTGTTTACTTCTTTAAATGCATGACCAACATCAAATAATGAAAAGGCCCAATAGGCCACAGGAAATTGCGGCCAGATAGCCTTCTTCTTGTCCTTCAACTCTTTAGTCAAACCTCCTTCTCCACAGGTTTGATAAGAGATTTCTCGGGCAATGAGTTTATCAGGAACATACAAAGGTAAAACATGAGGAGAAGCAAAACTTCCAAAAACCCTAACATTTGTAAACAATTATTCTCCAAACCATCTCGCAATAGGTAGGATGTCTACCTCTGCTTCAGGAGAAAACCTTGGAGCATCTTTATCATACAATATTCTGTACAGGGGCAACATGATGGCATGGCAAATCTTGTAAAAATAGGGAATGAAATTTGAACACCACAATTCCTTGTGATAAACATGAATGGGTAGGGGATCTTGAGTTGTCCATTTCCAACCCATTAACAGAAACTTTGAAACAAAACAGATTGAATCCATCACATAAGAAGATAAGTAAAAAGAAGGATAAATCCTCTGAGAAACAGTTCTTTTAGACCGATAATTCAAAATAGCCGTGGCTAAGTTATCAAATAATATCTTAGCCCAATCCACAATAGTAGCATTAACATCAGCATTCAATAACGGTAGCCATTCAGATGAAAACTTATTAATGTCAGGCTTTCCAAAAAGCCTACAGAGCATAGCAGCAGCAAAGTAATACGGAGAAGTGAGAGAACCAGTACTATACATACCGTGTTTATCCTTCTTCAATGGTTCATATCTCCTGGACCAGTCCTTGGTGCATTCTGCCAGGTTTTCATTTTCTTTGGCAAACTTCTCCATGAACTGTTTGTTATAAGTTTCCTGTGGCTCCGGCAAATATACATGAGTCTCAAATCTTGTGGAGTAAATGAGCCAATGAGCTCTTGACCTTGAGTCTTAAACTGTCTGTTTGTAATATCAGTACTATCGAGTACCCATTTAACCATATCCGTGTATGGAAGAATTTTAGGTCTCGCTGCTATCCGGTGCAAAAATGAACAACCTAGCTCTGTAAGAGATGCTTCAGAAGACCCATGTGATCCTGCAGTAGCCGTAACCTCCATTACTCTGGGGTTCTCTTCTTCAAGTAGATTATACATGCCCTCCCAAGTAGTGATACCAGCATCTTTGTTACAGGCGGTGTCTGTATATAGGGGCGTCATCTCTTTATCTTCAGAACTTGGAGCCATGCCCTCCCAAGTAGTGATACCAGCATCTTTGTTACAGGCGATGTCTGTATATAGGGGCGTCATCTCTTTATCTTCAGAACTTGGAGCCTTGTCTTTCTTTCCCATAATACTCTGAATACTGCTTTGTATAGTTCTCAGTTCTTCGCTCCTGCAGTTCACGAATTAAGTGAGAATAATGATAGAAAAAAGGTGACGGGAAGGTTTTAAATGCTGAAAACGTATAAAATATACCACCTTACGTGAAATAACTCTTCAATCAGAACGAAACCATTTTTAATTAATGAGTGACAACCAATTCATTGATTAACATTAAAGCGCATAACCAGGTCTCGATTTATGGAAAGATTTTTTCGTATAATGAGCCTTAAAAGATCTGCGATAAGGCGATCTGCGATTTTCTTCGCAATATCGCAAAATCGCAATATCGTAGATAGAAATCTTGTAAAATTGCAATATCATAATAGCGCAATATCGTAACATCGCGAAATCGCAATATCGCAATATCGCAAGACATACCATATGACAAATATCCGTTAATATATTTTTATGCGAAACGTGATTTGCGATATATGTTATCGCACATCAGTGATTTGAAGTTTTTAGCATAAGATATGACATTCGAAGCATGCGATGCGATAATCATTCTTATAGTGCGTAATTTCACATCGCAATCTTGCAATTTTTAGTGTTCCGCTTATAAAGAGGCATTCATTACCTTTTTGCGACGCGATATTCCTTAAAGAGTGATTTTATTCTATGCTATCATAAAACTTAAGTTTTTTAGATTTTTCAAGGAATATTTTCCTAAGTCTATGATTGTAAGTTTTATTGAAGAAAGGAAAAACAAGTACTAAAAAGAAAATATTTTTTTTTAATTTTTTGAATAAGGGTCCCCATTTATTTAGTATTAGTGATAATGCTAAATAAAAAGGGGGGGGTTGTTGCTGGCCACAACATGACCTTTCAGTAATGATCTGTTACAATGTTCTTTCCCTTGATCTGTGCCACCAGCTGGTCATCATTAGGTAGCTTGAGATCATCCTTGGTCTACCCAGATTCAGTCAACAGGCTAACAAAACCATCCCCAGAAATGTCGATTAGCTGATAATCAGTGTCAAAAAATTCTTACTATTCCTATGGATCCATCAATTTCATCCTCTCTAGCTGATTCTACACTTGTCCATGGAAGTTTACCGCCCCTGTTAAGCTTATGCCATTACAGAGCCTTCTCTCGATTCCTCAACGCTGGAATGTGCAACCTTTAGTATTTTTTGTAATCACTTATGGTGTGGATAGACTGTAGCTAAACGGCCATAATTATGCTTTATATTTCATTACCTTTTGTTGTAAGGTGTATGTTGAATTTCTGGTAGTATGATATGAATTCGGTTGCTGCAGTTGTTACTGTTCCCGTGGATCCATCAATTTCATCCACTCTAGCTGATTCTCCACCTGCGCATGGAAGTTTACCACCACTGTTAAGCTTATGCCGTTACTGAGACTTCTCTCAATTCCTCAATGCTAGAAGGTGCAACTTATACTATTTTTTGTAATCACTCATGGTGTGGATAAACTGTAGCTAAATGGCCATAATTAGGCATATGAGGGTGAAGGGAACTTTGCTTTACAAGAAGAATGATTGAAATAGAATAATCTACTGCTGTAATGTGACTACATATTGTCTTTTTCAGATGTATTTCTGTATGAGGTGGAATCTGATCTTTTATACTCGATAACCTGTTATGAGTATATCAAGAGGATTTTGTATATGAACTGTTATCAATATATGAAACAGGGTTTTTTATCCCTTGAAAAAAGAGTTGAAATCATTCTAAATTCACATATGTTCAGTGGTGTCACTGTTTCACTTCCGATATTATGTTTCTTACCTTGATGAACAGGTGGAACTCTACTGGGAGGCCTCTCTGTTTTTTGACTCTATGCTCATACTGTCAAAGGCCGTTATATGTTATATGGGCTATACTGTATAGTTATTAGACTACATATATTCATATAGAACTTGAAAATAGTATGATGGAAACCAAACATAATAATTTATTAGGACATCACAACTTGCTAATTAGTTATTAGACTGCATATCTTCATATAGAACTTGCATATAGCATGATGGAAATGTGAACTTGCAAATAGTATGATGGAAATGTGGATCTTACGACTCTTCATGATTAATGCTTCTAGAAACCAAACATAATAATATATTAGGACATTCTCCTTTAAGTTGCAAATAGTATGGTCAAAATGTGGATCTCATGACTCTTCATGATTAATGCTTCTAGAAACCAAACATAATTTAATGTATTAGGACATGCTCCTTTAGGCTTGGTGGAATTACCTTTGCTTTTTATTTCTCTCTTACACACACATATATATATGAAGAGATGATCCCATTTTCTTTTTTGTTCATAGATAAAATTTCATTTAAATACAAGATTTATCATAATGTAAAATGATTCATTCCATATTATTCATAAATTTTTTCATAAAAAAATGAACCCTTTAAATGATGAACCTAGTTAATGGTTCTTCTTCATGAAGAAGACTACTTGATCTTTCAATTTGAATTTGATGATGGTCCTTTGTTATCTTTCTTGACTACTTCAAATTATTGACACAATCATATGCTTCTTGTTACTCCTTTTATTCCTTCCTTATATTGTATTCTCCCACTTAGATATTGTGTACTCTCCCACATAGATATTGCACTCAATTTTGATGGTCCTTTGTTATCTTTCTTGACTACTTCAAATTATCAAATTATTGACACAATCATATAGATATTGCACTCAATTTTGATGGTCCTTTGTTATATTTCTTTACTTCAAATTATTGACACTTGATCATATAGATATCATATAGATATTGCACTCAATTCCATAGGCTCTTCTTTGAAGTCAAATATATTGTATTCTCCCCATTAGATATTGGGTACTCTCCCACATAGATATTGCACTCAATTTCATAGGCTCTTCTTTTGAAGTCAAATAAGTGACAATAATTTACAAGAACTATCCCTAATTTGTTTCTCACATGTTCAAATGGTTCTCTAACAAGATAATTTACAAGAAATATTCCTAATTTTTTTCTCACATATTCAAATGCTTCTCTAACAAGAGGCTTTGTGGGTATGTATTTCATTTTCACTATTTTCTCAAAGACTTGTTGTGTGAGGAAGTGGTACTTTATGATGATATGTAAATAGTGATTGAAGGAAGTAGAATATTTTATTTTTGAAATTATTATTACACTTATATTGAAACACTTAATAGATATATAGATTTACCTTAATATCTTGTAGAGCCCATTTCATCCAAAACACTCCAAAAAACTCAAAAAGAAGTAACTGTACTATGTATTCCACTTCTATTCACTCAAAAATAAATTTACCTTAATATCTTGTAGAGCCCATTTCATCCAAAACACTCAAAAAGAAGTAACTACTATGTATTCCACTTCTACTCTAGATAGAGAAAGTAACGACTCTTTCTTGCTTAACCATTAAACCAAAGACTCTTCTAAGTAGAATTATACAGTGTCCACTTGTACTTTTCACAAGCCTAGTTGAATCTCTATAAGTTGTCAATGTAAATTTCTACTAGTAAATTTGTCAATGTAAATTTCTGAACTTCTACAAGTTCTATAAAATTTTCAATGTAAATTTCTTAACTTCTACAATTTCTATAGGCAGAGTCTGTAAAGGGCCAGGTAGCCTCTGGATCTCATCTTTTATGAAAGGTGACATATCTAGTAAATGCCCTTACAATCAATCTTTGGAATAGATCTAAATATAAGTTCTTCATTTTAATATCCATAAAACACAACCACTTTAAGGTAAATTGTGTACATGTGTCATTTCTCCCACAAACTAAAGGCTTCCTCCCATTAATTTTAGATGTGAATTCTACCATAAAATTTTTAAGTCAAACTTTAAGATAAACCATGCACATGTCATTTGCAATAAATGTCAATTTAATATCTAAATTCACATATGTTTAGTGGTGTCATTGTTTCATTTCCAATATTATCTTGCTTACCTTGATGAACAGGTGGAACTCTGTTGGGAGGCCTCTCTGTTTTTTTGACTCTTTGCTCATACTGTCAAAGGTTGTTATATGTTATATGGGCTATACTGTATAGTTATTAGACTACATATCTTCATATATAACTTGCAAATAGTATGATGGAAACCAAACATAATAATGTATTAGGACATCACAACTTGCTAATTAGTTATTAGACTACATATCTTCATATAGAACTTGCAAATAGCATGATGGAAATGTGAACTTGCAAATGGTATGATGGAAATGTGGATCTCAAAGAAAAGTCATGATTAATGCTTCTAGAAACCAAACATAATAATGTATTAGGACATGCTCCTTTAACTTGCAAATAGTATGGTTGAAATGTGGATCTCATGACTCTTCATGATTAATGCTTCTAGAAACCAAACATAATTTAATGTATTAGGACATAATTTAATGTATTAGGACATGCTCCTTTAGGCTTGGTGGAATTACCTTTGCTTTTTATTTCTCTCTTACACACACACACACATATATATATATGAAGAGATGATCCCATTTTCTTTTTTATTCATAGATCAAATGTCATTTAAATACAAGATTTATCATAATGTACAATGATTCATTCCATATTATTCATAATTTTTTTGATTAAAAAATGAACCCTTTAAATGATGAACCTAGTTAATGCTTCTTCTGCATGAAGAAGACTACTTGATATTTCAATTTGAATTTGATGATGGTCCTTTGTTATCTTTCTTGACTACTTTGTTATCTTTCTTGACTACTTCAAATTATTGACACAATCATATGCTTCTTGTTACTCTTTTTATTCCTTCCTTATATTGTATTCTCCCCCTTAGATATTGTGTACTCTCCCACATAGATATTGCACTCAATTTTGATGGTCCTTTGTTATCTTTATTTACTTCAAATTATTGACACTTTATCATATAGATATCATATAGATATTGCACTCAATTTTGATGGTCCTTTGTTATCTTTCTTGACTACTTCAAATTATTGACACAATCATATGATTTTTGTTACTCTTTTTATTCCTTCCTTATATCTATTCTCCCCCTTATATATTATGTACTCTCCCACATAGATATTGCACTCAATTTCATAGGCTCTTATTTTGAAGTCAAATATATTGTATTCTCCCCCTTAGATATTGTGTACTCTCCCACATAGATATTGCACTCAATTTCATAGTCTCTTCTTTTGAAGTCAAATAAGTGACAATAATTTACAAGAACTATCCCTAATTTGTTTCTCACATGTTCAAATGGTTCTCTAACAAGATAATTTACAAGAACTATTCCTAATTTGTTTCTCACATATTCAAATGCTTCTCTAACAAGAGGCTTTGTGGGTATGTATTCCATCTTCACTATTTTCTCATAGACTTGTTGTGTGAGGAAGTGGTACTTTATGATGATATGTAAATAGTGATTGAAGGAAGTAGAATATTTTATTTTTGAAATTATTATTACACTTCTATTGAAACACTTAATAGATATATAGATTTACCTTAATATCTTATAGAGCCCATTTCATCCAAAACACTCAAAAATAAATTTACCTTACCTTAATATCTTGTAGAGCCCATTTCATCCAAAACACTCAAAAAGAAGTAACTACTATGTATTCCACTTCTACTCACTCAAAAAGAAATTTACCTTAATATCTTGTAGAGCCCATTTCATCCAAAACACTCAAAAATAAGTAACTACTATGTATTCCACTTCTACTCTAGATAGAGAAAGCAACGACTCTTTCTTGCTTAACCATTAAACCAAAGACTCTTCTAAGTAGAATTATACATTGTCCACTTGTACTTTTCACAAGCCTAGTTGAATCTCTATATGTTGTCAATGTAAATTTCTCACAAGTAAATTTGTCAATGTAAATTTCTTAACTTCTACAAGTTTTATAGGCAGAGTCTGTAAAAGGCCAGGTAGCCTCTGGATCTCATCTTTTATGAAAGGTGACATATCTATTAAATGCCCTACATTCAATCTCTAGAATAGATCTAAATATAAGTTCTTCATTTTAATATCCATAAAACACAACCACTTTAAGGTAAATTGTGTACATGTGTCATTTCTCCCACAAACTAAAGGCTTCCTCCCATTAATTTTAGATGTGAATTCTAGACCATAAAATTTTTAAGTCAAACTTTAAGATAAACCATGCACATGTCATTTACCTCATGATCTTGTGTCATTTCTCCCATGTCATATATATTTTTTATTGAATTTGTTTTTTTTTCAGGGATAAGAAAACCATTAAATATGGTTGAAAAATGGAAATTATGCATAGAAGTTTCTTGCTATCCCAATCCAGGGAAAGCAGTGATTACATATGTGCTTTCCAATATTGCGACTAGCAAAGTCGTCCAAAGGAAAATGAATATACCAGGAAGAACAAAAAACAACGAGGCATATTATATTGGATTGATAGAAGGCTTGGGAACAACGATGGAGTATGGATCAAATGGAATTGTAGTTTTCACCAATTTTGAACTTGTGTGCAACCAGATGAATGGCATGTGCCAAGTTAAGAAGGAGAGGCTAAAAGAACTGCATGGAATAGAAAACAATATTGTTAGCCAATTTCAATTTTTTAGTATAAGGCATTGTACAAATGTGAATAAGATGTCTGCTGATCTATTGCGTGGGGCAATGCCAATTCATGATTCATCTATCAAAGATGAATTAGAATTATACAGAGCAATGCCAATGCAAGATTCATCTCTCAAATATGAATTGGTTTTGAGATGCTCTTCTTCAAAAATTCAAGATTCATCTCTCAAAGATGAATTAGTGTTGAGATGCTCTCCTTCAAAATTTATTGATGGACATTGTAACATATCTTGGATATGTGTGTGTTGTGTACTTATAAATGCGTCTTTTTTAATGACCATGTGCTTTTTTCAATTATATACCAAGTGTGCTCCCACCACACCATGTAAAGTGCAACTTGGTGAACTTCACATTTGCAACAAGTGGTGAACTTCACATTTTTATAAAATTAAAATGCGGGGACTTCAAATTTTTTTTGTTTAAATGGAGTTTGTTTAAATGCAGTTTCACTTCTTTTTTAATGACCATGTGTTTTTTTCAATTTTATACCAAGTGTGCTCCCACCATGTAAAGCACAATTTGGTGAACTTATCATTTTTATAATTTCTTTTTTGCTTAAATTGAGTTTCACACATCAATTATTGCTTTGAAAGTTGTGTTCTACATAATTTGTGTACACTAAATTACAAATTTATTTTCTGAAATTTATTTTGTGTAAATTTCCACCAATAGATATATATATCATGGAGGATGAACGACGAAGATCAACCGAATCCCATATGGGGGTTCAGGGATCGGGGGATGTTCACGATATTTAAATATAATCTTAAATCTCCATACATGTGTGTACATATGGAATTGATTTTTTATTAACTTTGTGAGTTAAATTAGTTGTTAATAAGTTTCATTTTTTATTTTTTAGGAGCTAAGAGGAGAAGGGTCTCTACTCCATCCATGGAGCATGCCCATGGTTCACCCAGTCATGGTATGGTTCATGCAATTTAATCAATGAATATGTACATGTATTTATATGTACACATGAATGTATTTTTCAATTGATTATAAATTTGTATTTGTTTATGAAGCTTCTCTCTCGTCTCGAGAGGTTGGTGGTGGTTCAAATTCCCTTAGAGGGCCATCAATGAGTGGCAGCAGGTTGCACGAAGGTGGTGATATTTATTCCCCCGGAGGCCAATAACAGCTTGTGGTGCTGGTTCTCAGTCGTTCTGGGTCTCAACAGTTTCAGGGTGGAGAAGATGCTAACCAACCACGTCGAGGTTGCCATCAATTTCAATATTTTTTTCATTGAATTTGTACAAATTTGTTTACATGTGTTTTTTCTAATATAAAAAATTTCATATATATTGATGAAAAAGTTGAAAATGTTCCAAATATTGGTCAAAATAGACGTAGGGCAGAACGCTACATTCAATAAGAAGGTTGTCTACCCACCACAACTTATTCGGCCGACATTTCTGATATACCATGGGAAACAAACATGGCGCAATGCACCTTACAAAGGTGTGAAAAACTTCATTCAAAATTGTGGAGAGATCTCGTGGCTTTGACTCTACCTGCTGAGAGTCAACAAAGCCTCGAAATAGTTACACATTCATTGGGCGAAATTGTAAATGTGTACAAAAATCTTGGGCCAACGACTGATACATTTGTAGAAGTGATGAGAAAGAGAAAGGAAATAGTAATGGGTCCCGATAAATGGGAGGATGTAAAACAAAGAGTTACAAAAGATATGGCGAAGTCAATGTTTAATTTCAAGGAAGGGCCAAAAAGAAAAATGCTGAAGGTGCAATATTTCAAGCACCCAAAAATAGCTCACTATTTGTATGATAGTCACCTTGCGGCCTATGGAAGGCTCCCATGGAACGATGAGGTTCCTGTTTATTTTGCACGATTGTTTTACGTAGATTTTTTTTTTAATATGAAACCCAACTACAATGAACTTCCGTCAGAATTTTTGGGTCGAGGGAAAGGTCGATTGTATGACCATAAGGGCGCTAAGCGAGATGTGGAGTTGCCTCGCCCTGAGCCGCCATTGGTGACTTGTCCTTTTCGGGTCGAAACTCGGTGGTCAGAGATGGATGCGACTTCTCAAATAAGTCAAGAAGCAAGGGATGTCATGATCAGCAATGTTTACAGCGATTTGGGTGGAGTCGATGTTTGCCTAAATTGACAAAGAGCACGTGAAAATGCACGTGCCAATTTTGTGTATTGTACAGATGAAGAGATTAACAACATGAATGTTGAAGATCTCTGAATATATGCAAAGAATTGTCGCAATGGTTTTCAAGATCTAATTCTTCATGAGGAAGAGGGCACGGGAACGGTATGTGTTAATGACCTTAGGGCTCAATTATTTTAACATGTATACATGTGTACAATTTTTAATAAATACATGTGTATGTACATGTATACATTTATTTTTATGTACATTAATCTAACACAAATGTATCGTTATATGTTAAAACACCATTTGCAGTTGTCACGCATGATGAGTGACGAAAATGTTAATATCACGTTTGGGACCTCTTGTTCAAACAATGCAGATGGGTCTCACCATCAAGATATGTTGGAAAATGTTAGTGTTTTTTAAGTGATATTTTTAAAATAAATAATTGTGCACACATGTACATGTATGTATATATAATGATAAAATGTTTTGACAGATTCTGATTTTGTCTGATGTTTTTGGGATGGCGGTACCTTCTTCTTCCTTGGGAGATGTACCTTCTACTTCCTTAGGAGATGTGCCACATCCACAACAAGTATGGACAATTTTTCACTTTTAAAATTTATGTTTAAGTTATATATATATTCCACCTCAAAAATTTCCATTAAAAATTGAGATATATATATCTATATCTTGAGTTATTTTAAATTTTTTGAATTTTAGGTTCTTGGAGATTTTCTTTTGGAGCCTCTCTTAGGAGATGTCCCAAATTCACCTACAGAAGTATTCAATTTTTCACTTATATATATATATATATGTGTGTGTGTGTGTGTTTTTTTTTTTTAATTTAGTTATAATTTATAAATTGAGATCTTGATCTTGAGTTATTTTATACTTTTAAAATTTTGAATTTTAGGTTTCTATAGAATATTTCTTTAATCCACGGACTCTAGTGACGGAGATAGGAACATCCACACCATTTCAACCATTTGAACAAGTTGTCTAACTTTTTTTTTAATATTATTGAAAATAAGTTTATATATGTACATGTGCATTTTCATCTGAAATTTTTTAATATATATATATATATATATATATATATATATATATATATATTTAAATGTACATGTATATTGTACAGTTTACCGTTCCAGATGTTCCCATGGGGGGGGAACTTGTAGCAGGTGAACAAATGGAGAGGGAACCTCATGAGGTATTGCATGATTTTTATTTTTTATTTTTATTTTACATAAAGCTCTATATATATTCTCACTCATTTTTAAAACATCAAATTTTAATGTTTGTACATGTGCATTGTGTACAGGTTTCCCATGCTTCGCATGATAGTGCGCAGATTGAAACCCTGGTAGGAAAGACGCTACATCCATCTCTATTTGATGGACATAATTTGTAGATTTGATTTCAAGATTTAGATAGTCTTAAATTTACTTTTTTATATATTATCTAGATGCACTGTCATATATATATATATATATATATATATACAGTTTGATACTTGTGATATCTACAATTTTTGGACATATTTTATTACAGTGTGTTGACGGGAAAATATGTCCAGCCAACAGCAGGGGATCTCCTCGGTAAAAGGTCCCAATTAGACCTTGAACTGTTTGGAATAGGGATCCCGTCCGGGGTGTGGGTCCGGCTACCGCTGATTTCTCCTTTCTTTGGGTCTCGCTTAAACTCTATAAAACAGTGGATACACACCTAATCAAATGGTACAAGACATATGATTGATGCATTAAATGTACATGCAACACTATGAGTAGCAAGAGGAAATAATAAAGCATGAAGACCGAAGGAAGTGTTGTTAACAACACTTCCTTAGGGTCATTCTTGTAAACTGTTATGACCACAAAGGAAAAAATTCCTCATGGAAAGAACACCCTTCACTTCCTAAAAGATTTAAATGGTAACACAAATGCTAATAAACAAAGCCATCAGCATTCGTTAAGAAAGTGAAATGAACTCAACCACCATTAACATACTCAGCAAACTGTTATGCAATTGTGATATGAATTAAAGATACAGTTCCCTTAATCTAAAGATGTTCAAAAACTGAAAACATAATACTCAATAGCGCTCATACATATGACAACACCAAATCCACAAAGGGATTTTTCAAAATGCTTGTATTCATGCTTCAATGTATAATCCTCTGGTAAAACAATATACTTAGCTCGAGTCCCAAACAAAAGATCCTTTACAAGTTCCCGAAGGAAGTATTTATAGGGAAAAACTTTCCCTTTGGGTTTCCTTGACCTTTGGCCTTCTTAACTGTTGGGCTACCTTGCGGCCCAGTCCATTCTACGACTTGCGACCTGAAGAAATCTACGACCTGCGACCTCAAGCAGATCTGTGACCTGCGACCTCCTTGGATTTGCGACCTCGCGACCTCCTTGGATTTGCGACCTTGTGACCTCCTTGGATTTGTGACCTCGCGACCTCCTTGGATTTGCGACCTTGCAACTCGGGTAAAAGTGCGACCTACGACCTGCCCAGATTATGCAACCTTGCGACCTAGTCATTAGGTCGTTGGGTCGTGTCATCGGGCTTTTAATAGGGAGTGCGACTATGCGACCTGGCGACTTGAGAAAATTTGCGACCTTCGACCTCTAGCCATCAACGACCTGCGACTTGAAGAAATATGCGACCTACGACTTCAAGCAGATCTATGGATTTTATAGCAGTATTCCTCATCTCACGTTCTTCGCTTTGAAAACCAGCCCTCTTGCTTGCTGGGAAAAACTCCAACTCATTGTGCAAACCCACAGCCTCCACCTGCAATCACATAGCTTAGGTTACACGTCTTCATGATCTAACATCGATACTAAGAGCATGTTTGAATAATTGCAAAAATGAAAATAATAAACTTAGACCCTTGTGTGGTCAAGTGTGGAGCTACTGAATCATCGGAGAGAGTGGCTGGGGTAAGCTTTCGCTGTACCCATTTCTCCTTAATCACTGTAATGCAAATCGGTATCGCTATGGGCCGAGTGTGGCATGCAGATACTTCACTTGAAGGAGATCCTTCCCTGTTCGAGACTCTTTTAAGTTCTGGACATAGCTGGAGTTGTCTGAATACCAACCAGGAAAGCTTCAATGGCCAGATAAAGGAGGCACATTGAGTGGATTCCAACCATATGACAGCTATGTGATTTCATGCAAAACTGCTTCTCCCATGCACGTAATGGCTTAAGGTTGATAATGCCCTCAGATATCACTATGTTGCAACGCATTTCAAATTAGGGCTCCATCCGGTCCATGCAAGGGACATCTCAAGGATGGAAAATCGAACCCCGTATATATGTGTAATTATTAATCACACATTGGTCGCACTTATGGGGAATGCAAGTTTTCCTTTTTCTAAATGATGAGCGGCATTTCGAGCGAGAGCTTCTAGTTTGCCTTTGCCCACAAGGCTGCACCTTGACACTTATAATAGCTTTGGGGCCATGGTGTTTCTACTCGTCATGTCCTTTCTCTAGATACCGTCGACGGGCCCTCCCCTTTCATGTGCACAAACCATTGGAACTCTCAGATTGCAGGTTTATTAAATGTGAGCTTCGACCTCACACAGGTCGCACGGTCGCAAGTCCATCTAGGTCGCATAGTCCTTCGCTTCACGAGTTTTGCGACTCAGCGACCTGGAGGATTTAACGCGACTTCTCCTACAAAGGTCGCAGGGTCGCAAGTCGCAGTTTCACTCACTCTATCAGCTATGCGACCCTGCGACTGAGAGAAACTGCAACTTATTTGGGGGGTCGCGCGATCACGCTCTTGATGTGGGATGCGACCTCAACAGGCCGTAGGGTAGCGATCTTAATCTGGTCGCATCATCCTTCGCCCTGCCCGTTTCGTGACCTGGCGACCCATTGTGTCTTGGATGAAATCATGTTTTGGATGACGAAATGGGTCTCATAGTCACAGTCGCAGCGTATAGATATTCATTTCATACCAACGCTTCATGAAAAATATTCTACTGGCGATTAATAAGGCGTGTGTGATGTAGCAAAACTGCTCTCTGCAGTCTTTCAATGCAGTGAGGGACTTCATGTACCGACTGCTTGCTTCTATCGACAACGGTGTTGCGGATCTGATGGACATATAACAATGGAAATGCCTCTTGGCCTTTCATTTCTGCATGTATTGACCTCTTTTGTGACCTGGTGGATTTAGAAAGACTTACGCTGAATCCTTGCATGGTTCCACGGAACGTCTGAAGCTTGCTTCGAAGCAATGGACGGCGCCCATTTAAACGCCTTCCATACAGTGCACCCCTTAGAAATTTGCTTATGAGGTTGCAACATCTGGGTAGTCCATGGCTTCACGATTCCCTTTGTATTCCATCACGGGCAACTGCACGATATTGACTCACTACAGCCTCCGGCCGGTGAAAGTCTGTGGGTTCGACTTATAGTTATGTCGATGTAGTGATTCCATAATGCAAAGTGTTTGGGTTTGCGCAATGCAGAAACTGTGCTTGCAACGACATATGTGGAGGATGCTTAACTATTTAGGTGGATTTAGAATAAGTGAAAACGATTTCTCTGCTCCAGAAGGTAATGGTCAGCGGGCCAATACCATGCTGACATGTGTTCTGTTAATGCTCTTTCTATGAACTAATTATAGACATTTCGCTTCCGTGGCGAGCAGTTCATTCTTGCATGAGCTTGCAATTGAAAACGCACTACATGCAGTCTTGAATAAATCTACGTGGGATGTGTGATCCAGTTTTTTAGCGCCTTTGGACAGAGTAAAAGCAAACGCCTTAGGAATTATCAAAAATTGAGCTCTGTGAAGATAGCTCGACGTGGTCAGTAGTGGCATTATCGAAAATTTAGCTTCCAACGAATATGAAATGATAACGTCTTTCTAAATGGGACCAGCGCAGGTTATTAATAGCATATTTTGAAGAGTGATTGTCTCCCCGAATATCGCCCTCGGGGTTACGGAAATCGGTTTTAATCTGCTCTTTTGAAAATAGCTCTTTTAGTGTCAAACGAAGCATGGCTTTTATGGCGCTGGCTTTTCGGTCGATGACTTCAGTTGTAATGCATAAATTATTCGAATTCCTTTTCAGTATGGATATCCTTATACACTTACTTGAAAAGCGCGGTCCTTTTTTGATGTTACCATGCAGATTTTGAGATAGAGTCATTGAAACTCATCCTTGCAGTGCATTTTAACAAAGTTGTAGTGTGCTTTTTTAACGAAATGAATGCGTTGTCGAGTGTACATTGCTATCAATTTTACCAGTCTCCACAAAACCAGCTATATCAAGATACTTCGACCATCGTTCCTTGACTAATTTGAGAGCTTTATTATTGTTAATCCATTCATGTTTGTTTTCCGTATGGTAATGATTGATGCATTCCAAAATCAACGTCCTGCTGGAAGAAATGGGTTTGCATCTCTTTGAAACAATCCATATGAATGGCGCGCCCTCAAGGTAGTACATTAACATCCCTCGTGAACTTGAACAATAAATCAAGACAAACAGGACAATTGTAGTGTATTTCTCTTTCTACACAAGGATGACAATCCCTCGCCATAATCGGATAGCAACAACTGCATCTGAAATAGTGGAAGAAATTATCCCTGCCCCCAGCTCTACACATATCACATCCATGATGGTGGTTTGCTATTTTGGGATATCATCATCAAAAGCTTGCAAATTTCACTGCTGGAACTTAACATTGGCAAAATTCTTTGCTTCGTTGTGGCAGTGTCTATGATCAATGACCTCATGGAAACATGGCGCTCTTAATATGGTATCTCCGTTAATAACGTGAGAAACCCCTGTCTTTTGATATTAACGGCATTATCATAAGATTTTTCTGGTGCCCAATGCTTACTTGTTTCTTTGAGTGAATGAACACACACCAAATCATCCTCCATCTGAAAATAATGTTAACTTGCTCTTCCACCTCACTTGTGGGTGCATCCTTGTCATCTACCTTAACCATGGTCCTCAAAGGTGGCCTTATGTATCATATCCACCTAAGCGGGGCATGTGGATGAAAGTTTCATGGTTCACAGCTGTGACCTTGTCGTTGAGCTTAATCTTATTCCTCTCGCTGCCATGACAATCATTGATGAGTTGATCAGTCGGGGATTGACCTGTATAAAAAACATAACATTAATTATTTCACAGTTATTCTTTGCGAATGGTGCCCCTAGATAAAATATATGAGACCAATGAACATAAGAGAAGTATTCAAACAACATTCTTAATGACCATGGCGAGGGGGCTGTTAATGTACATCCTGAATGCACGGAAAGTTCTTATTCGAACGTATGCTGGATGATCCCTCCCACATATGGCGTGATTGCAGCAAAAACATCTGATCATGATGGTGAGAAAGCTCATGAGGGGTTGGGGATAGGCTGTTGGGATGTCATTGACTGTAGGTTGGGCGAAAGACTTTAACGACTAAGTGAGAAGAGGGGGAACCCGAAATTTTAAATATACCCCAAAATTTTGGGTGTTTTTGTAGCGGCTACAACAAATGGCGAACCACTGGTAGAATCCAGCATCTCTGTCAATGTCACAACAATATTCTGAGTCCAAATAATGATGGAAGGGAATATTGAACAAGTTCCGCAGGTACCCTTTGTATTACTTTGGCCCTTTACAGGTATGCCTAATCTTTGTGCCTCAGCTAGGTCTCACTAATTAGAAACACATCCAAGAGAAAGCTCAAAGACACCAGTAGCCTGTTGATGATGTGAAGAGCAAGGCAATGGGTTTATTATTTTCAAGAATTTTTAAAGTAAGTTTCTGGTGTTGCTCCGCTGCCAGCAGGCCTGGACAGTATCCTGGCGGAGTCACTTCAAGAAATCACAAACGTTGCTCCGCTACCAGCGAGCCCGGTCAGTACCCCAGCAGAGTCGTTGCATTACCTCTCTGCACAGGAAGCCTTTCTCGATCCTTTACCCTTATTTGTTTCATGTGCTTGTAGCACTTATTTTCATGTGCTCGTGGCACTTATTTTTCATGGGCGGATGAGGGATCCCGACTTATTTTACGAGCAAGAGGGGTTGTTTCTTGTTTTACAGAAACTGAAAGATATCTTGATTTGGGTTTGTCCTTGTGCCAAACCTTCACATCCCATCTACCACAATAGGCGAAGCACGCAAAACAGATCATTTAGACGTTCGAGACTATGCTGGACCCAAGGCTTAGGCTTACGGGTATGGGCCATTAAAACTCATTAATTCTCCCACAAACAACTGGCTCGTATCTCCCCAGCTAATAAGTTTAGAATCATAGGATCTTGTTGAAAAAGTGACTTCGATGACTTATCCTGAGCGAAAGCTGCCTCTTGAGATAGCCACCGCAACCTCACGCAAAATAATGGGGTTACTGTTTCAGTAATCGGGTCAAAACAAGACCGCAGGGTGGTAGGGCTGCAATGAGGGCTCATGAAGTGGTAGGCGATATGACAAAAATGATGTGAGAAAGAGAGTGTACGACGCAATGTGATAGGTGAGGCTCAAGATGCAATGCAACGCCATGTGCGAGAACGATCAACTAGTTGTAGGTGGACAAAGATCACAATACAAGCAGTGATTATTTATGCAGTAACCAGCAACTGAAAAAGAAATGAGTGGAAAATACTTGTAACATGATGATGCCTAAGATATTAATCGTAAACAAAAATAGCAAACACACTTTTAAATTATAACGAAAAAATTTGGCAAGTAAATCTAATTTAAAACTTTGAACTAACAAATTTTATTAACAGGTCCTAGCTAGCCTACACCTAAAACCCTAGCTTAATCAATGATGTGGTCAGGTTATGTGAAATCAGCTTTCTAGTGCAGCCACCGCATTAGTTCCTTACCTACAAGAACGACAATGTTCGCAATCAGAGCCAGCATACAAAATGGTGCACCAATAGCAAGACTTACCTGAAGAGCATGTGCAACGGCAAGAACATCATGGATACATACCAAAGAACATGCCATAATAGATCGTGTAAGCTGAATGCCACTCTTATCTTGATACATAGCAATATGTTCTTGAAACTCAACATTTATAAATAACACACATCCATTCATGCACAATCCTAGGTCTGATGGGTGCTGGGTAAGCCATTACCTAGTTGCAGGCACATCCGCCAGATAGGATCCATCGAACCAAACGGAAACCTCATCTTGGTGTTGAGGATGATCAGTTTTAGGCAATGGAAACAATAAGCATGTGCCAGGGGAATTATAGATACTTTCAAACCCGAGAGTCGGGACCCTAAGCTGAGAAACCCTAGTTGGAGTTGTTTGAGGGGTCTTGTCATGATCGAAAGAACCTGGGGTAACAGTCGGCAGAAGCTGAAGCGCTTCGATTTTCTGATGGGTACTCAAATCTTCACAAAGAGGATTATCGAATTCAGGTGTCTTCATATGGTCAGCAAAGAGATGCGAGTGATAGTCCTCAGCGGTATGATTGAATATGTTTTTAGATAAGCAGTGATCATTGTAACCATCGATTTGACCAAGTTGGGTCCCTGGCATGTTGGGCTCCCCGAGAGTTACCGACTGGGATGGATCAATAAAGAGGACATATTGAGGTTGCCCTGACAAGAAATCACTCCTATGGTTGTCTAAAGATTTCGAGTGAGAAAGATCAGATCTAAAAGATTCATCGATTTTGGACTGTGATTGTGAAATGACATCTACGTGCTTATGATTGTCGCCAATACCAGTATAAGGAAATTTTGAATGTCTCGAAGAGATTACTGGTGTGGCGGACTCGTGAAATAAATCATGGAATAATGAATGATAAGTTTGAGCCGCAGGGGTATTAACCATACAAGGTTTTTCAATATACACATCCGTGTCATTCAAAGAAAACAATGATATAGGAGGCTCTGTAAGGGGATCAACCTCATCTAGGATAGGAGTCGATTCATAATCAGTATGCGAAACAGATTTAGGACTGTGTCTAGGGAGACATCGAGTGGGCTTGAGGTAGGTTTCGTGAACCGGGAGAGATAATGTGCCACTATAGTTTTCAAGCTTTGATTCGATAGGGTGCGTGAAAGATTCAAAGTCTGAAAAGCCGTTGACTTGCGGGTCGTCATAGGGAACACTAGGCTCAGGCTGGGTTTCTAACTGAAATTTTTCAAGGGAAACGAGAATCACATAGCTGAACTGTTCACTTAACAACTCCCAATTGAAATCCTTTTCAGGGAACTCAAAACAATAATGAAAAAATCTGATAGAAAATTCATCAAGAGGTTCCTGAGGTTCCATTCTGATGTCATTTAGCTTTATCGATACACTTTGAAAATCGTACCTGTGAAAAGCTTGTTGTAATTCACTAGCGAGTTGTTCCATTCATTAGGGTCATGCTTGTAAACTATTATGACCACAAAGGAAACAATTCCTCATGGCAAGAACACCCTTCACTTCCTAAAAGCTTTAAATGGTAACACAAATGCTAATAAACAAAGCCATCAACGTTCGTTAAGAAAGTGAAATGAACTCAACCACCATTAACATACTCAACAAACTGTTATGCAATTGTGATATGAATTAAAGATACAGTTCCCTTAATCTAAAGATGTTCAGAAACTGAAAACATAATACTCAATAGCGCTCATACATATGACAACACCAGATCCACAAAGGGATTTTTCAAAATGCTTGTATTCATGCTTCAATGTATAATCCTCTGGTAATACAATATACTCATCTCGAGTCCCAAACAAAAGATCCTTTACAAGTTCCCGAAGGAAGTATTTATAGGTCAAAACTTTCCCTTTGGGTTTCCTTGACCTTTGGCCTTCTTGACTGTTGGGCTGCCTTGTGACCCAGCCCATTCTACGACTTGCGACCTGAAGAAATCTGCGACCTGCGACCTCAAGCAGATCTGCGACCTACGACCTCCTTGGATTTGCGACCTCGCGACCTCCTTGGATTTGCGACCTTACGACCTCCTTGGATTTTTGACCTCGCGACCTCCTTGGATTTGCGACCTTGCGACCTGGGTAAATGTGCGACCTGCGACCTACCCAGATTATGCAACCTTGCGACCTAGTCACTGGGTCGCTGGGTCGTGTCGTCGGGCTTTTAACAGGGAGTGCGACTATGCGACCTGGCGACCTGAGAAAATTTGCGACCTTCGACCTCCAGCCATCAACAACCTGTGACTTGAAGAAATCTGTGACCTGCGACTTCAAGCAGATCTGCAGATTTTATAGCAATATTCCTCATCTCACGTTCTTCGCTTTGAAAACTGGCCCTCTTGCTTGCTGGGAAAAACTCCAACTCATCGTGCAAACCCACATCCTCCACCTGCAATCACATAGCTTAGGTTACACGTCTTCATGATCTAACATCGATACTAAGAGCATGTTTGAATAATTGCAAAAATGAAAATAATAAACTTAGACCCCTGTGTGGTCAAGTGTGGAGCTACTGAATCATCAGAGAGAGTGGCTGGGGTAAGCTTTTCCTATGCCCTTTTCTCCTTAATCACTGTAATGCAGATTGGTATCGTTGTGGGCCGAGTGTGGCATGCAGATACTTCATTTGAAGGAGATCCTTCCCCGTCCGAGACTCTTTGAAGTTCTGGACACAGCTGGAGTTGTCTGAATACCAACCAGGAAAGCTTCAACGGCCACATAAAGGAGGCACATTGAGTGGATTCCAACCATATGACAGCTATGTGATTTCATGCAAAACCGCTTCTCCCATGCACGTAATGGCTTAAGGTTGATAATGCCCTCAGCTATCACTATGTTGCAACGCATTTCAAATTAGGGCTCCATCTGGTCCATGCAAAGGACATCTCAAGGATGGACAATCGAACCCCGTATATACATGTAATTATTAATCACACATTGGCCACACTTATGGGGAATGCAAGTTTTCCTTTTGCTAAATGACGAGCGACATTTCGAGCGAGAGCTTCTAGTTTTCGTTTTCCCACAAGGTTGCACCTTGACACTTCTAATTTCTTTGGGGCCATGGTGCTGCTACTCGTCATGTCCTTTCTCTAGATACCATCGACGGGCCCTCCCCTTTCATGTGCACAAACCAATGGAACTCTCAGATCGCAGGTTTATTAAATGTGAGCTTCGACCTCACACAGGTCGCATGGTCACAAGTCCATCTAGGTCGCATAGTCCTTCGCTTCACGATTTTTGCGACTCGACGACCTGGAGGATTTAACGTGACTACTCCTACAAAGGTCGCAGGGTCGCAAGTCGCATTTTCACTCACTCTATCAGCTATGCGACCCTGCGACTGAGAGAAACTGCAACTTATTTGGGGGGTCGCGCGATCATGCTCTTGATGTGGGATGCGACCTCAACAGGTCGCAGGGTCGTGATCTTAATCTGGTCACATCGTCCTTCGCCCTGCCCGTTTCGTGACCTGGCGACCCATTGTGTCTTGGACGCAATCATGTTTTGGATTATGAAATGGGTCTCATAGTCGCAGTCGCAGTGTATAGATATTCATTTCATACCAGCGCTTCATGAAAAATATTCTACTAGAGATTATTAAGGCATGTGCGATGTAGCAAAACTGCTCTCTGCAGTCTTTCAGTGCACTGAGGGCCTTCACGTACCGACTGCTTGCTTCTATCGACAACGGTGTTGCGGATCTGATGGACATATAACAATGGAAATGCCTCTCGGCCTTTCATTTGTGCATGTATTGACCTCTTTTGTGACCTGGTGGATTTAGACAGACTTACGTTGAATCCTTGCATGGGTCCATGGAACATCTGAAGCTTGCTTCGAAGCAATGGACGACGCCCATTTAAACGCCTTCCATACAGTGCACCCCTTAGAATGTTGCTTATGAGGTTGCAACATCTGGGTAGTCCATGGCTTCACGATTCCCTTTGTATTCCATCATGGGCGACTACGTGATATCGACTCACTACAGCCTCCAGCCGGTGAAAGTCTGTGGGTTCGACTTATAGTTATTTCGACGCAGTGATTCCATAATGCAAAGTGTTTGGATTTGTGCAATGCAGAAATTGTGCTTGCAACGACGTATGCGGAGGACGCTTAACTATTTAGGTGGATTCAGAATAAGTGAAAATGATTTCTCTGCTCCAGAAGGTAATGGTCAACAGGCCAATACCATGCTGACATGTGTTTTGTTAATGCTCTTTCTGTGAACCGATTATAGACATTCCGCTTCTGTGGTGAGCAGTTCATTCCTACATGAGCCTACAATTGAAAACGCACTACATGCAGTCTTGAATAAATCTGCGTGGGATGTGTGATCTTGTTTTTTAGTGCCTTTGGACAGAGTAAAAGCAAACGCCTTAGGAATTATCGAAAATTGAGCTCTGTGAAGACAACTCGACGTGGTCAGTAGTGGCATTATCGAAAATTCAGCTTCCAATGAATATGAAATGATAACGTCTTTCTAAATGGGACCAGCGCAGGTTATTAATAGCAGATTTTGAAGAGTGATTGTCTCCCAGAATATCGTCCTCGGGGCTACGAAAATCAGATTTAATCTGTTCTTTTGAAAATAGCTCTTTTAGTGTCAAATGAAGCACGCCTTTTATGGCGCTGGATTTTCGGTCCATGACTTCAGTTGTAACGCATAAATTATTTGAATTCCTTTTCAGTATGGATATCCTTATACACTTACTTGAAAAGCGCGGTCCTTTTTTGATGTTACCATGCAAATTTTGAGATAGAGTCATTGAAACTCATCCTTGCAGTGCGTTTTAACAATGTTGTAGTGGGATTTTTTAACGAAATGAATGCGTTGTCGAGTGTACATTGCTATGGCTTTACCGATCTCAGTCGTTGTCGAGTGTACATTGCTAGCAATTTTACCAGTCTCCACAAAACCAGCCATATCAAGATCCTTCGACCATCGTTCCTTGACTAATTTGAGAGCTTTATTATTGTTAATCCATTCATGGTCGTTTTCTGTATGGTAATGATTGACGCGTTCCAAAATCAACGTCCTGCTGGAAGAAATGGGTTTGCATCTCTTTGAAACAGTCCATATGAATGGCACGCCCTCAAGGTAGTACATTAACATCCCTCATGGACTTGAACAAGAAATCAAGACAAACGGAACAATTGTAGTGTATTTCTCTTTCTACACAAGGATGACAATCCCTCGCCATGATCGGATAGCAACAACCACATCTGATATAGTGGAGGAAATTATCCCTACCCCCAGCTCTACACATATCACATCCATGATGGTGGTTTGCTATTTTGGGATATCATCACCAAAAGCTTGCAAATTTCACAAAAGTACTTGCCCATGCAGACCCCATAGTTAATACATACTTGATGACCATCTTGCTCGGTGTCCCAAAGTGAACAAATGACCCTTTGGAGTTTTGTGTTGATGAAAATCATGTCTCTTCTGGAACTTAACATTGGCATAATTCTTTGCTTCGTTGTGGCAGTGTCTATGATCAATGACCTCATGGCAACATGGCGCTCTTAATATGGTATCTCCATTAATAACGTGAGAAACCCCTGTCTTTTGATATTAATGGCATTATCATAAGATTTTTCTGGTGCCCAATGCTTCCTTGTTTCTTTGAGTGAATGAACACACACCACATCATCCTCCATCTGAAAATAATTTTAACTTGCTCTTCCACCTCACTTGTGGGTGCATCCTTGTCATCTACCTTAACCATGGTCCTCAAAGGTGGCCTTATGTATCATATCCACCTAAGCGGGGCATGTGGATGAAAGTGTCATGGTTCACAGCTGTGACCTTGTCATTGAGCTTAATATTATTCCTCTCGGTGCCATGACCATCATTGATGAGTTTATCAGTCAGGTGTTGACCTGTATAAACAACATAACATTAATTAGTTCACAGTTATTCTTTGCGAATGGTTCCCCTAGATAAAATATATGAGACCAATGAACATAAGAGAAGTATTCAAACAACGTGCTTAATGACCATGGCGAGGGGGCTGTTAATATACATCCTGAATGCACGGAAAGTTCTTATTCAAACGTATGCTGGATGATCCCTCCCACATATGGCGTGATTGCAGCAACAACATCTGATCATGATGGTGAGAAAGCTCATGAGGGGTTGTGGATAGGCCGCTGGGATGTCACTGACTATAGGTCGGGCGAAAGACTTTAACGACTAAGTGAGCAGAGGGGGAACCCGAAATTTTAAATATACCCCAAAATTTTGGGTGCTGTTGTAGCGGCTACAACATAGTGTTAATATAATTTGTTTTGTTCCAAAAAGTTAAGTTTTGGATGGTTTTAGTACTTTTGGCATGTGAATGTGAAGTAATGTTGTTAAAATTTAAGTTTTGGATGCTTGAAGTACATTTGGCATGTGAAGTAATGTTGTGATCTATAATTTTTTGTTAAATTAAAAATTAAGTTTTGGATGGTTTCAATCTACATTTGGAATGTGATATAATGTTAAATGTTTTTATTGGATAGTTGAACTATAATTGGCATGGCATGTGAAGTAATGTTATGTATGATATAATGAAAAAAATTTTAAAACTCAAGTTTTGGATGGTTTCAATCTACATTTGGCATGTGATATTTAATGTTAAATGTTTAATGCTTTTATTGGATAGTCAAGAACTACAATTGGCATGACATGTGAAGTAATACATGCATGTGAAGTGATGTTGTGATCTATAGTTTTGGATGGTTTCAATCCACATTTGGCATGTGATATAATGTTAAATGTTTTTATTGGATAGTTGAACTATAATTGGCATGGCATGTGAAGTAATGTTGCACGATATATAATTGGATGGCATGTCAAGTAATGTTGTGATATAATCAAAAAGATTTGAAAACCCATGTTTTGGATGGTCGAAGTACATTAATCATGTGAAGTAATGTTGTGATATTATCAAAAAGTTTTTAAAACTAAGTTTTGGATACCATTTTAATCTACATTTAATGTATATCCCTTTAATTTTGATTTAATGTTAAATGTTTTAAATGTAAATCCTTTTAATTTTGATTTAATGTTAATTTTTTTAAATATTTTGATATAATGTTAAATGTTTTGATCTAAGTTTTGGATGGTTTCAATCTACATTTGGCCTATGGAAGACTCCCATGTGATGTATTGTTTTGATTTAATCAAAAAGAGTAAAGAAGTAGTTATATGTAAATCCCTTTAATTTTGTTTTAATGTTAAATTTTTTAAATGTTTTGATATAATGTTAAATGTTTTGATCTAAGTTTTGGATGGTTTCAATTTGCATTTGGCCTATGGAAGACTCCCATGTGTAGACATCGGATGCGTTGTAGAAGGGGAGGTGGGGGTAGGGTTGGAGGGGGTAGGAGTGCTGGCTCTCGCCTGCCTCTTTCAATCCATGACACAGGCAGCCACCTTCCTCCGGCAAGCAGTGTCGCACAATTTCACTTCACTAGAGCTATGGTCATACCTCGAATTACGATGACCATTTCTGTATTTTTTCAGGAGGAGTCGCAAGATGAAGGTGCCTCTGGTTCCAGGAAGTGGCAGAGAAATTCCACCATCCCAACCCATTAGCCCCAAGACACCAGGAATTCGGTAGCTCTTCCAGTAAAATCCGGCTCGACGAGCTCTAGAAGCGATGGTGCAAGCAACAGCAGCCTGTGTGGAGGAAAAGCTCAAAGATTACTCTGGCTCCTCTTCTGCTTCAGGTAGCTCCTCCCAGCACTCCAAGGGAGTAGATGATGATCCATAGGACTACAGTTGTCCAATTGTGGAGGAGAATCCTCCTACACACATCGATAGCTAGCTTGATGTCAGGTCCTCTTTAGCTTTTTTGAACTTTTTTCATGTTTTTCAATCATTGTGCTTCTGAACAATCTATGTCTGCTGGTTTCCCGATATTGGGCAGCATCTTCTGGGCTGGTTTCCCGGTTATGGGCAACCCCTTTTCTATTTTTTTGAGTCAGACCCCCTCTGGTGTTGGCTAGTTAGGAATCCCAGGAGACGGGTCTCACTATGTACATTATGTTCAATATCAATAGATTAAACCAAATTAGAATATATATATATATATATATATATATATATATATATATATATATATATATATATAATGTTAAATGTTTTGATCTAAGTTTTGGATGGTTTCAATCTACATTTGGTCTAGATGGAAGACTCCCATGTGAAGTATTGTTTTGATTGAATCAAAAAGAGTAAATAAGTAGTTGTATATATGTAAATCCTTTTAATTTTGATTTAATGTTAAATGTTGAATGTTTTGATCTAAGTTTTGTATGGTTTCAATCTACATTTGGCCTAGATGGAAGATACTCCTATTTGAAGTATTGTTTTGATATATTCAAATAGATTAAAATAGTTATATGTAAATCCTTTTAATTTTGATTTAATGTCAAATGTTAAATGTTTTTATTTAAGTTTTGGATGGTTTCAATCTACCTTTGGCCTATATGGAAGACTACCATGTGAAGTATTGTTTTGAATTAATCAAAAAGAGTAAAGAAGTTGTACATTATCCCTTTAATTTTGATTTAATGTTAAATGTTAAATGTTTTGATATAATGTTAAATGTTTTGATCTAAGTTTTGAATGGTTTCAATCTACATTTGGCCTAGATGGAAGACTCCCATGTGAAGTATTGTTTTGATTTAATCAAAAAGTTTTTAAAACTCAAGTTTTGGATGGTTGAAGTAAATTTAGCATCTTAAGATTGCTTTTGATCTCTACATACTCTTGTTTGAGTGAAAAAATTTCCAATAGGAAGAACATAGCTTTTCAATGCAACTAACCATATCAATTGAGCTTTAATTGAAAAAAAGGTAAAGAAGTAGATATATTTAAATCCCTTTAATTTTGATTGGAAATATAAGAAGTAAATATATGTTTGTTGAATTTGGGTCAATGTCATCAATGCACATGTATAGAAAAGCTACTTTCAGTTGATACTAGAGCACGTGCATGTACCAAAACAATTTGTACATGTGCAAACACTTGCACAAATAACATAAGCAGCTCAATTTTTAGTTGAGTACTAGAAGTTCTAAAACATATTTAATCCAAAGAGAATAAATTATTGGGCAGTTCAATCAAAAAAATTCCAATGGAATGCCATCTTCAATAATCCGTTCATGATTGTATTTTTACATTTTCCATTTCTTATTTTTCGTTTTTTTCTTTGATTGAACCTATATCAACTTTATGTGTGCTGCACACATCAAGTGACTATATTGACAACTTATAAAATCAGGTTCATAGTCTTCAAAGTAAACAAAATCCCCACTTTGATTAGTTTGTCTGAAAAAATAACCTTTCAGTATAAAGATCCTCTTTCATATTGAAATCCATGATCATTATAGTTTTATAATAATTTCATTTTTCGTTCAGTGCAACGCATCAAATAATACTTCACATTTTCATCGTTGTCAATAGGTGCAATTACAGTAAAAACATCTCCTGCACAATAAAACAAACTTAACAAAATTATACATATTTAAATTTATTTCTAGATCTTTAAATCATTAGAAAGCAATTCAAATGTTACCTTCTCTAATAAGATCATAAACTCAATCACCATCGGATGATATTGTAGTTTCCTCTGATTTCATTTCTTCAAACATTGCAACAAAAATTTTGCCCTTTGTATTTAGCTCTGTATGTTTCCAATTGTTTACATACATTTTTTTTTCAGAGTCATATTTTTTATGGTGTTATCTGAATTTCTATCTGTGTTCTTTCCATCTGACATCCTTTGAATGATGTCGATCCATATTTTGTTCAAACTTGATATTTAATAGATTATGTAGATCCACTTATTGTTCGATATTTATATCAATATTGTGTGCTTGATTGTAATTTTTCTCTTTTTATTAAATCTCCCACTACTCCATCAACTACTTTATTCCTAATTTATAACTGTTTTTTGTAATAACTTGCTAAATTATTCTCAAAATAAAGAAAACTACTAATTTTAGAAATGATTTGGTGAGTTAGGCAACCACAAAATGGTTTCCAAGCCAACCCATGTCCCTGACGCCTCATAAAGGTTTTCACAAGGAACTTGCTATTGGTTTTAAGAGACATACTTCTTGAGCTAGGCACTATTGACAAGTGACTTGAATAGAAGTCCTTGTAATGTATTCAATTGCATAGCTCCTGAAGGTCATATTTCTTTAATAAAAAATGGTCCCAATCTTGCAATTTCAATTTTCCTTGGTTTACCCTTCACTCGACTATCATGTAACATGAATAAATCACCAACTTTAAAATTTCCCGTTTGCAAATTTCTACCATGCCTCAAAATATAACTCCAAATTCCTTGGTATACCTTCTGAAATCCTCCCCATCCAATATCTTTGTTGAATCAATCCGTGGTCATATCTTGGACCAGAAAATTGAAATTTTTTGGAAGACAAACCACATTCTTTAGATAATATTCATCAAAATCAGTTACAAAAAAATCAAGAGACCAACTCGAATAGAAAAAGAATCATTTGACAGATCATAAACCTAAAGAACATCTCATCCAGACAGTTAATCAAGACAAAGACTTCGACCATGTGTCAGAAGGAAGTTCCAGAAAACCAATTGTAAATAAATTTCAAGCACATGAGTGTGATAGTTCAATTCACACGAGACAAAAACTCAAATTAAAAAATCAAAATATTCGAATGCATCAATCTAATCATGACACATCACATACTATAAAATTCCCATCATTGTCATGCGTATGCCATAAATAACCTAAAACCATTGCAAAATAATTCACCACTCCACAAAGAAGGTGACCAAGTGGTGTGCACATGTTACATGATGTTGGAGTGTCAGCTCAAAATTGAACGAGGAAATTCACGGAAGAAGAAGGAAGTGGAAATGATGGTGCATTAAATTATAATTCCATAAAAGTTGATAACATCTCGGGTGCACTCAATATTATGCTAGAAATTTTGTTAAGTCTCAATTGCAACCTTAATGACATTCCAGACATCCCGAGCCCTATGATTTCAAATTTCAAAATCTTATATTGTTTTAGGATTTCAGAATTCCCGAGTGATTTTGCATTGGCGAAAATAAAACTTTGCTTTTAGAATGATAACATTACAACTGAACCACGAACCAAGGCCAGGTCTAATCTTGTAGGAAAAAATAGCTTGAATTCTACATGCATTATAAAAAGCAGGAGAAATTAGATGATCCTTCTTGGGAGAAGTACTATGATTCTTTGCATTGACGGGACAAACAATATAACCAATGGAATTCAAACTATTGTGGTTGGAGAAAGTAGTAATCCATGACATTCTTGGTGCCCCGTTGATGGCAGATATGCATGGCATGAAGGAAGAAGCTTCAAAATACCTAATTAGAAGATACCAAAACAACAATATTTTTCTCACCCAACCATAGTCAATTTCCAGGACCATCATTCACCTGATTACAAAACTTCCATACAACGAAAAAAAGATACCTAATACTACCGACTGTAACAAGTGGCTCACAAAATTTTCTTTTGAAACATTTGGAAAGAATTCTCGAGGGTTCATAATCAACTAAGTCCAGGACCTTTTGGTAAGGTAGAGTTCTATGATTGTTTCTCTTTGTATCACACGTGTTGGTCAACCTTCCAATGTAAACTTAAATATGTTAAAAGCAATCAACAAGATGGCATCCTGCGGGAAGACATAATTTGGTGGAATACCTTGAGAACCTCATAAAGACCAATTGTCAAGACTTATAGAATTTGGATAAACACATTCACCTCCCTTATTTTCTTATTCGATTAGCAATGAAATCTAGTCCACCGGTCAAGGAGACAAAATTCACTAG
Source organism: Pinus albicaulis (assembly GCA_034641835.2). Lineage (NCBI taxonomy): Eukaryota > Viridiplantae > Streptophyta > Pinopsida > Pinales > Pinaceae > Pinus > Pinus albicaulis. The sequence continues at coordinate 98,903,168 of CM076580.1, read as the reverse complement.
AAAGGATATGTTGCTCATGCACAATTTTAAGATTTTTTCATATGGCTCGTGGGGAAACCCTAGTCTTTGGCTTTTGTTTTCCAATAATTGGAGGGTTCCATAGCATGTACATCGGGCATTACTACCCTTTTTGCATATACATTTGTGTTTGGATGTTACAAAATTATGTTATAATAATACCACTGAGGTGGACCTGCAGGAGTTTCCTTATCAACCCAATTTCGAACAAGTTTTTGATGAATTGCGCTGATAGTTTAACACAAATTTTCCTATCCCTACCGAAGTACTAGAATCATATGAGGAAATTATGACCCCTCTCTTTGATTTTGAGTTGGAAGAGGAGATAGAAATTTTATTGTATTTGCAGCACTTTAAGGTCGACTTGTCAATCTCGTTCATTGAATCATCACATAAATATAGTAAAAAAGAGTGTTACAGTCATAAGGCCACTTCAACTTATTTTAAGAAAATTAAATTGGAAGAGGTATTATCATAAATTCATCTACAAAACCCGCAGAAGAAACAACAACTTGTTGAATTTTTTCAACAAGTGGTTGAATCTACCAAAGAAAAATGGCAAGTAATAGAATGATCATGAAAGACAAAAATGAAAATTTCATCCATCAACACAAACACAAAACAAGCAGTAGGAAATACTAAGGATGCTTTTATGGAGAATATTCAATAGGAGATGCAAGAAATTTATCAAGATTCATCAAGTTAAAATCTTGTGCAAAATGGTACTGCCATTAATGGGAAAAATGAAAACTCTACATAAAAACACGATGATGGTTCTATTCAGCAACACGAGCAATCAGAGTAGGTTATAGGTACTCAGTCCAAGACTCAAGTAATCGAAGTTGATCTAACCAAGGATACTCCACCTTTTTCTTTGACACATATTGAAGAGGATCAACAATGGTCGGATCAAAAATTTTCAAATCAAAAGAACTCCGAGGATAACTCATCAGAATACACCCAGTCAAATGGCACAATCAAAACTCATAATGAGAAAACTCAACAAGCGTTGACTGTGCCAATAGAATAACAAAAAAAAATACCTATCGATCTTCCAATGACTAATCCATCATTTTATAAGCCTTCTTCGACCGACACAGTGTCATATCATTCAATATCAAAAACAAAACAAGTAACTTGAATCAAGAAGGAACTTATTGACATCTTCACTAAGTATGGCAACCTAAAGCTTGATAGTGATAAGCAGATTTTTTGAAGTCTTGGAGCATTTTGTAAAACCAACCAAATTTCAGATGAGAAAGAGGAAGAAAGACACCAATGGCGGGAAGTGAGAAATTCACATAGATTTAATCATGAATTCCTGGCGTCAAATGAAGTATTGGAGAACACGCTTGACATATGAGCCACTTTAACAACTACACTCAATAAGTGGCCCACCTATGTAACAACAACTCATCATTAGGGGAATTTTGAGGTCTAAAATGGGCCTCCTAAGGAAATTATAAAATAATAGTGGAAATAATAAAATAATATTAGATTACATCATCAAATTTTAGAGGAAAAAAATAATAAAATAATAAAACTATTTTTTCAGCTCGTATTTTCAACTTATCTCCCTAATTGTTTATTCAAATTTCGAGCGGAAACACTCATTGGATGCAAAATTTAATTTCTCATCCAAGGAGTACCCATGTTTCATACTTTTGATGGACCCTGCTACACAAAAAATGATAAATACATGAAAAACGTGATTTCAATCACATTTTTTCATGTATTTCTCCTTTTTCGTGTACGAGGGTCCATCAAAAGTATGCAACCTGGGTACTCCTTGGATGAAAATTCATCCAACGAGTACTCCCACTCAAAATTTGACGAAAAACTTAGGGATATGAGTTGAAAATACGAGTTGAAAAATTAGTTTTATTATTTTATTATTTTTTATTCTTTTAACTTTTTTACTCCAAAAATTTTGAATCATCCCCCATGGTTGACATCATCATCTTGAATCCTATTGGTTCTTATAAAGTTTATTTTGGTTGTACATTTTTCTTAGGAGGCCCATTTTAGACCTTAAATTCCCCTAATGAGGCGTATTAGAGCATATGACACAATTATTTATGATTTGGCTTCAAGGGAAGTGACAGATTTGAGAGCCAAGTAGGCACTGGAAAAGAAGCTAAAATATGAAAGGGAACTCCAGGTATAACGAATACAAAATGATCCACAATGGTTTAAAGAAGGAAATAAAGCAAAAATTGAAGCAAGTAATGCTTCTAACTTCTTGCACGATATACTTAATGAAGTCCAGCAACTCGAACACGCTAAGCCTTTTCACCAAAGGATATCAGAGGAGATCCAGCTGAAAGTTTGATTCCAGTTTTTGGCAGATCTTAAGGAATCAAGTGCTCAGTCAAGGTTAGTAGTTTTTGAATGGTCAATCTTTGACAGAAACTTCCAAAATTTTTCAGTAGTTATCTATTAAAATTCATTCCTGAACATGCAATCGCCGCTGCAAGTTCATTCTTCTTCGCCACAACCACCATGACCCACCCATAAGTTTTATGCACCTAGTATCTCAACATGTGTTGTAGCATTAGAAAAATAACTACTATTTTGCATAACCAATTCATGAATATCCGCCCCATGCCTTCAGATGCACCTCCTGAGGAAATACCAAAAATGTTGCCTTCATCTATCTTTTATTAAAAAAATGTAAAATTTTCAAATCGTAGAGAGCTGCAACTAAATTTTATATGTCATCTTTTATATTTTTGTATCACTCCAAATCTCCCCTTCTTAGGGACGATAATGACTTTGAGGGTGAAGGAGATGTTGGAGCTAGTCAAGTGAGACAACATACAATCTAAAGATGATGGCCATGATAATTTAAGTCGAATTAGTTAAGAGTCGGGTTGGACAGTTAAACTGTTTTAAATGTCTCGACATGATATAAATATCTATCTATCTATCAACGTATCATTTCTACTTGGATTTTAAGAGATATGATATAAAGTGTGCTTCCATTGGCTCTCCACTACTTATATATTTTTATTTTTCTCTATTATGTGTTTTTCTATGTGAATACCTTATGTCTATGCTATTGGTAACTATGTGCACTTTTCCCTAGATTACAATATATGACATTCTCTTGGATTATGGTGGTGAAAACAAGAAAGTTAACTTTCGAGTGGCATAACCTTTGCATATGAACTCTGATTGAGGTGATTCTTGCACCGTTGGAAATATATTTATGTGTAGAATATGAAGAAAAAAAATGCAACACTAAAGAGACAAAAATTTACCCTCCAAAACATAATTTAATATTTCAAAATTCTTTCAGGAGATTTCATACCTCAATTTGTCAAACTAGGTCTCGCTTGTAAAAGTATTTCAGTAAGTTGATTCTTCCACATTTTCTACTCTAAGAGAATTAATTTGGGTGATAAAAAATATAATAATCTAATATAGACCAAAACACCTATATATTTAGTCACTCTTTGTTCATACTTAAGCTTTTCTATATCTATAGTCACTCTTTTTTCATACTTAAGATTTTCTATATCTAGAAAAAGAAAAATGATGGAGCATGAACCATCCTTCGATGTAGTTTCCTTCGTATGCAACTCATGCACAAACTTCCTTCTGAAGGATTTTCTCCAACACCAAAATTTGTAACCCCTCACTCTGATCAATTCTTGCATTTAATGTTTCTTGGGGTCGCCCTCGAGTGTGAACAATCATTTCCTTCCCTAGCAACTTATCCTTTTCGGGGACGAAAATCAAACAATAGTGACATGCGTTAAAATGGTTAAACTACTCAGAGTCCGACCCATGTACCTCTTCCTTTGGGTTTGTAATAGTCGCTTTAAATTTTTTATTACACGTATGTTGATAGATATAACATAAAAATTTAGTTAGTTAATGAGTTAAAATTTATTCTAATTAATCATTTTTATTTAAATTTACTAATTAAAAAATTAATTATTTGATATTATAACTAGTTAATTAGTATTAATTAGTTTAAATCATAATTCTTTAATTTAACATTAATAAGTGATTAATTCATTAATACTTAGTGAAATATAACATATGTTCATAACCGGGAAAAAACATATGTTCATGGAGCTAAAAAAATTTAGTTGGAAAAAAAATTGATAGTATAGAAAGGAGAGACTGTAGAATGTAATGAACAAGCAATATTATTGTGGTTACAAGGTGTGGGAAGGAGAGGAGGAACTTAGAGTTGTAGATTGGGAAGGCAAATAGTGGGAAGGAGAGGAGGCACTTAGAGTTGCAGATTGGGGAAGGCTTTGAAGAGAAGCAACAACAGCCGAATAGAACAGAGTAAAGCCTGGACATTGCTTCAAGATGGCAATTTCTAGGGTTGGAAGCCATAGTCATTAGGATGTTGTAGTAGTGGTATAAGCTGATAGGATGGTGCAATATGAGGTTAGTGAGATTTGCATTATAATTTTCTTAGTTATTCTAGCTGTGAGGATTATGCTAGAGTCATATTGGACTCTCATTATCGCAAATGCAAGGTCAAGGCGATAATATCCCTTTCCAAGAATCGTCCTCAGAATCAGAGGTAAACTACAATGGTTTACCCTCCAAATGGTATGCTCTGTGGTGGAAATGGATTGAATCTGTTATTGTGTCAAAACCTTGCAAAAATTTCGGGTTTCGCCTATGCTCCAGATGGTGGAGTTTCCCCAGATGCATGTGTTGTTGCTGTTGTCACATTTAGGCTCTGTCATTAGTATTGTCTGGTTAGCTTGTATGAAAGGTCATTGTCTTTGGGTAAATTTACATGAATCTTAGCTCTATTTATGGTAGTCTTTTTTTTCCGTTCGCATGATTATCATCATATGATTTTTGGACGACGTACCTTGCCAGAAAATTTGAATTGGATGCTTTTGTCGTGCGGAGGCTCATGTACATTTCACTGGGTTCCCCATGCACATTTACGTCGTCATGTTTTGTTGTGCATCCTATCCTTGGGGTGGCTATATTTAGGGTTTTGATATCTACAAGCGATGGCTCCCATTTATGGATAGTTGGGTGGGGATGAAGAAAATACAGGTTATGTGATCTTCCCACCTACAATTAGATTGGAATTGATACGCCTTTACTGTATATGCCTTGGGATGTGGGTTTAGGTGCACATTATCATATGGTCCTTGCACATGCCTTAGTGGCTATGTCAGGATTACGTTTATTCAGGTGGTTTATAATCGGGTCCTTATGCTCAACGAGGATGGCACCCATTTATGTATTCAGACAGCGACGAGATTCCTTATTCCCTCTGTACACTTTGCAGAGTGTAATGCAGTCTTTTCTCTGACATTATTTCCGTTTGCTAGTGGTGGGTGGAACTGTCAGACCATCATTTCGTTTCTTTCAAACACTATTTACCCTTTGGACGACATGTCGGTGAGATGGACCCATTGGCCTCGGACAAGAATGCACGGGAGGCCCATATTGACGCCATGAGGGATGCCAAACTATATCGACAAAAGGAATTTTAAAGAGAGGTCTCCCTCATTACACACTCTATTATTGCTCCTCCCGGTTTCACTCAGCAGCGGAGAAATCGACAAGATAAGGGTCTACAATCTGGCAAGGGAGGTGTTGTGCGACCTGGCCGATGATATCAGAGAAGGAAGCATCTTGCATGCTTCAAACCAGCTATGGATATAAAATAAATTGTTATGGAACATGATGATATGTGGGGGAGAATCATAATGTTACATAAACGCGCTCTCATCAGACGTTGGTTATTCGCTGACGGGTAGGAGATTAACATGATGGAGTGGGCTAAGAATTTCTGGTGCCCCATTGTCGGCTATACACCTATGGTTAGCCTATTGCTCAAAAACTGGTTTAGCATCCATTTTTTGGATGAGAAAGATGTAGCTCTAATTGCAAACAAAGCATGGGTTAAGGGGATGGCATTTCTTCAGCTGCTACCGTGGTATTTGGGTTTTAACCCTATCATGGAGGAACCCATGAACAGGACGTTATGGGTTAAACTGTCGGGCCTCCCACTAGAGTACTGGACTCTCAATGCTTTAAGGGCGATCGGGAACTCCATCGGAAGCACGAGGTACATTGATCCGGCCATATTGGGTGCAGGTGACAAGCGTATCGCTTGGGTATTGGTTGAAGTATGTTTTTTTGGTGGGTTACTGGTGGAAGTCGACCTGGTCTGGGATAGTAGACGGCATCGACAAAGGATTTATTACTGGGGAGTCCCTTTCTGCTGCATGATTTTCCATCACACGAGAAATTTAAGGAACAGTTTCCCCATGAGGTTCCGGTATCAACGTGGAAATGGCTCGAGGTCGGAGGTGGTGGACCATTTACAGCGCTCAAGCTCTCGGGCAGATACTGCTTAGATAGGTATTCCTCCCACTATTAACTCTGAAGATGGTTTGTATGAATCTGCTGGGGGATCTTATCCTATGCTTGAGTCTTTTAATTATCCATCTGCCGCGGTATATGTTCCTCCTCTTGATACTTTCTATACCCCTCCATGTGACAATATTATTTCCTCATCTGTTGACCCTGGCCCATCTAGACCTCTGAATGCTTCTACGAGCGGTAATACTATCATGTCCGGACATCCTAGGTCTATCCATGAGTCAGTTAATATAAATCCGACGAGCTGTTATACTTCCGCTTCTGGTCGGCCTAGGTCTAACTATGAGTCAGTAAATACAAACCCGGTGACCCCATCTGTTGCTCCCGCATCGCGACTGGTATCTGCGGAAACACATGTTTCTTGTGATCACATGGGCAACTTGTTGCATGGTCCTATTACCCCGTCTGAGCCTCATACATCTACCAACCCGATTCTGGCCTCCTCCTCTCCTTCTATGCCTGCCCTCCAGTGGGCTTCGCCCCCACCATCTCCTTCCTCTATATTGGGTGATGTTGGGACCAATGAGGAATCACCCAAAAACACTGTTGGGAGTGATTTTGATGCATTATTTGACAATCCTGATTTAGATTTGGCCGCCCTCATAGTTTTTGACAAGATTCCTTATAACTCAAAAGCTGAACCCATCATATCTCCTACATCCGGTAGAAATATTACTATGAGAAAGAAATATGCCTCGGGGTCACATCATTTTAGGGGAAGATTGAAGACCAATTCCCTTTTTAGGGATGAACTCCTCAACCTCACGGAGGTTCCTATATCATCGGCTGAAGAATTCAGGGCACTTAGAGCAAATGGCCCTTCTGAGGGTTCTAAATGATTTACATCTTATCTTTGAATGTAAGGGGGATGGGCAACCCCTCTAAAATGTTGCGCCTTAGAGAGATGATTAGGGAAACAAAGTCGGTGATAGTATTACTACAGGAGAATTTATGTGATAGGTACAAGGCAATCAAAAATATTTTATCTATTTGTCATAGTTGGATGGAAATGGGTGTAAATGTTGTGGGTCATGTGGGGGGCCTCGTTGTTTTTTGGAATCCAAATTTTTCAAAGTTCCAGGCTTTCAGTTTTTATGGTGGCATTCTCCTGTCTAGGAAAGTGAAAGGTCTACAAGATCTCCTCAACATTATTAATCTGTATGCACCATGCCACAATCGGGCCGCCTTCTAGGAAAAACTTAATTTATCTGGCATTCTCATGATTGAAAACCTAGTGGTTATGGGCGATTTCAATGCCACCTTCAAATCCGATGAATTATGGGGCCGAAATGAAAATTTGGACCCACTGGCTCGGACTATTTGGGGGATTCTAGAAGATGCGTAGTTGTTGGATGTCAAACCCACGCCCATCATGCCAACATGGACCAACCACCGGGTGGGAGACGCATTCATAGAAAAAGGGATTGATAGGGTTGTGGTGAGTGTTTCTCTCTTCTCAGTTTTGGGACACATCTCATCTGGGGTTCTGTCTTCAGATTTTTCCGATCATTACCCCATATAGCTGACCTGGAGGTTTGTGCAAAAGAGCCAGGCGATCCCCTTCAAATTTTATCGTTCATGGTTACTGGATTAGGAATATGAGTGGATTATACATGATAATTGGACACAAGAACCACCCTTGATGGAATCAGGGGGATGGGTGGGTTTTCATAACAAATTACAACGGATTAAGAGTAAAACTAAAGAATGGGAGATCAAAAGGAAAAAGGAGCTTCACACAAAGTTGGTGTCTATCAATACAATATTGGTGGAGATACAGGCTGCTTTTGGTACTATGGAACCAAATAGCGAGACCTACAGACTTATGGAGAAATTACAGTGCAGAAAGTCTGAGATATTGGGGATTGAGGAATTAACCTGGAAGCTTAAAAGCAGGATCAACTGGCTACAGGAGGGTGATAGGAACACAAAGTTTTTCCACAAGTCTGCTAATGATAGAAGGAACACAAATACTATTTGGCAAATACAAAAAGAGGATGGTAGTATGGCTTATCCCGAGGCGGACATCCAAATGGAAGCATATAAACACTTCTCCAAATTCTATAAAGCAGATTCAGAAATTGATTATGAATGTCAGAAGTGGGTACTGCAATACATACCAAACCGCTTTTATGAAGAGGCTAGTAGGCTGTTAAATGTCGTGGTCACAAAAGAGGAAGTATATTCAATCTTGAAGTCCTTTGCACATGATAAGTACCCTGGGCCGGATGGGTGGCCGGCCGAATTCTACAGTCACTTTTTTGAGATAATGGGGGATGAAATCACTGCTATAGTGGGACAAGGTAGAATTTTGGGGCATGTGCCTTCTAATATTAATGCCACCTTCATAGCCCTCATTCCTAAAATCTCGAAGGCTTCTGTCTTCTCAGATTTTAGGCCTATTGCCATGTGTAATCTTATTTATAAAATATCATCCAAGATTATAGCCAACAGACTAAAAGATTTTCTATCAAGGACCATTGCAAAGGAATAATATGGGTTTTTAAAAGGTTGTTCCATTCATGATGTTATTGCCATAGCGCAGGAGGTATTACACTCAGTGCACGAAGGGAAGAAGGAAGGTATCATCATGAAAATTGATCTGCTCAAGGCATATGATAGAGCTGATTGGTCTTATGTTCGCATGCTTCTTCTGAAGATAGGTGTTCCTATGGGGGCCATTCGTTGGATCATGGGATGTATCAACGGTCAGATACGCGGTTATCATCAACGGGAAGCCTACTTCATTCTTTGGAGCTAAAAGAGGTCTTCGGCAGGGATGTGCTCTATCACCATTAATTTTTATCCTTATCATGAATGGTTTTAGCTGTCTCATGGATATGGCTCTCTGGGCTGGTTAAATTGCTGGTTTTCTTTTACCAAATCTGTAAGTATCACGCATTCACTGTTTTTTAATGATATTCTCATCTTTGGGAGAATTATCAGGAAGCATTGGTTTTATATTCACTATCTGCTCATTCGATTTGTTGCTACAACCGGTTTAAGTATCAACAAAGCTAAATATTTCATCATATATGGGCCGGGTGATGGGGAGGAGATATCTTTTATTGCTCGTTTTCTTGGTTTTGAGAAAAGGATGGCTGTCGATGGGTTCCTTTATCTTGGTTACAGGATCAAGCCCTCTGCTTATAGGAATAAGGACTGGCTATGGATGGTGGAGAAATTTAAACAAAAAATTTCTAAGTGGACTCACAAATGGTTATCTTTGGGTGTGCGTTTCATTAGGGTACAGGCAGCCCTATCTCAGATAATTGTATATTGGGGACATCTATTTTTCATCCCTCAAGGTATTGTCTCCCAGATCAATGCTATTACTGCTCATTTTCTGTGGGGGGGGGGTATGATTCTGTTAAGAAGTTTCACTTGTGTCGAATGGAGGTCCTATATTGTTCGAAGGATTTAGGGGGGTGGGGTATTCTTAACCCACGTGCCTTTAATACGACCTTGCATGTAAAATCTCTATGGAAGGCTATTCATGGTAACGGCATTTGGTCGGCCATCATAACATGAAAATACTTTCCACATGAACCTATGAGATTTATATACAGCAAACAAATGATTTTCCCATGCTGCAGGTCGTCCATCTGGAACAGCTTCAGAAAGGTTCTACACATTTTTACTGGGGGTTTGGCATGGAGTTTCAGTAGCGGCCAAAGGATTTTGTTGAGTGGGGATAAAATATGTGGCATGGATTCAATTCCCAATATGAGCGGTAGGCTGTTACACTCCTTTAACAGCATAGGTATTTTTTTTCTGTCACAGGTAATTTCTAGATGGGAATTTAGTGCTCCCATATTCAAATTGGCCGACCAACTGGGTCTTTTGGAATCAGAGGCTGTGGAATGGGCGGAATATCGAGAGTGCCTTCAAGGCACAGGATTTTCCTATTGCAAAGAGGGGGACAAGTTGGTATGGGCTAGGGCTATGAAGGAAGGGACTCTAGTGGTTAATCAGATATACTCTAATATAAATCTATTCGAATATATGGAGCATATCATGCTTGGTTTTGAAAGGTTCTAGCATAGGAAATTGCCATCCAAAATACTCCTATTTGGGTGGCTGGTATGGAGGGAGAAGATCTTGACTTGGGATTGTCTCATTCGTAGGGGATTCCAGGGGCCAGGCAGATGTGTTTTTTGTCTATGCGCGAAGGAATTTATAAATCATATATTTTTTACCTGTCCCATGATTTCTCACATATGGTCCCTTTTCAGTTCCTCTCTCCTCTGCTCTCCATGGACTCCTACAAATTTCTTGGATGCGACTCATAGATGGGAACTGGTGGATGGGCAGTATCAATCCCTTCCCTTATTTTTTATTTGGGAGATTTGGCACTGCAGAAATCGTGATAATTTTGAAGATGCACCAATCAACACTACTCAAATATTCAATGCTATCAGATTGTGGATCAGGAACAGGGAGACGCAAATGCCCCTTATACATGATGAATTAAGGAGGAACCGACCACATCCTATCTCCCTGTCGGCGATATTTTTTGATGGCGCCTGTCTAGATGGGAAAATGGGATGTGGGGCATGGATCAAGATCAATAAATATGAGAGGATACATATATGCTGTAATGGGGGTAGGGGAACTAACACTATGGCGGAGTTAATGGCTCTATGGTGCGACTTGATTGCTGCTCATAATCTGGGTCTCAAACAAGTCTCCATTTATGGGGACTCCAATCTTATTATTGATGCCATGAGAGGCCTTTCCCCCCTCTCCTCTGTTACCTCCCATGGCTAGTTCAAAAGGACAATATATTTGTGGTAAAAACTTGGTTTTCCTCCTATAACCCATATATACAAGGAAAACAACACCAGGGAAAACATCTTATCAAAATAGGGACTGGGCATGGTATTTGGCATTTTACAAGTTACTCAATATATACAAAACAAAAAGGTTTGGACAAGTGAGATTCCCATTCCATGAATGGGGTATATAGGGAGTGTGGGTGAACACCTACAGTTTTTGGATCCTTCTCCTTTTTTGGTTTATTACACAGTATGCTTTCTCATCATCTTTTTACAGTATTGGACATCAAGCGAGCCTGTCTACATCTTCAAGCGAGCTTGCTCCATTTTCCTTATCTATCATATTAGCTGTGGCTCAAACCGGTATATTATTGCATTTTTACAAACATGTGAGCGTACAGCTATGGAAATCAAGCAAGCCTGTCCCTTTTTATTTCTCAAGCGAGCCTACACCAAATTCCTATACCTCTTTCTCACTGTACACATACTATTTCACAATCTTCAAGATTGTACAATTTATCAGGCGAGCCTACATGAGATCTTCCGGAATGATGGAGAGACGAGGGCCCCCCTGTTTCTTCCAATTGGCGTATATATCTAGTGACACTAGCAAACAGTGTTTTTATGTTCTGTATTCAATGGATTTACTTTCGCAGTTTTTTTTTTCAGGTTCGGATTGCAAGATAGCTTATGCAAATATACTGTGTAAGCATTTTTATGGAAGGCAATTATACCTTGTAAGTAGGAAGGCTATATGTTTAAGTTCTTGTAAGAAAGGAGGATAGACTGATTCTCCTATCCACTATTTCTGACATCTTATGAATAGGTAGGTGAATCTTCCCTACCTCGATGAATGTACTGTTTATATATTTAATAGTAAACAACGTTTTTTTCCTTTTGAAAAAAAAAAAGAAAGAAAAAAAGAAAAAAAGAAAAAGGAAAAAAGAAAAAGAAAAAGAAAAAAGAAAAGAAAAGAAAGAAGAAAAAGAAAAAGGGCTAAATTTCCGTACAAACACTTTACATTATGCTACACATGGATATAGAGATCATAGTTAACTCAAGTCGTTCCAAAGAATATAATTCGGGAAATATTATAAGGAATATCATGGAAACACTATTATAGTCTTAGAAAAAAAATATGGTTATCAAAGTTTATGTTTATGAATATATAAGAAAAGTTGATATATTTTTAAAATAATATTTTAAAGAATATGATAAATACTAATATAAGTACATTAGTAAATGTGGTTGATCTATAATACATGTTAAAGATATTATTTTCCATCATTTAGATGTCAACTAACTTTTATTTATGAAGGTAATCAATATAATATAATATTATTTATTAATATTAATATTAATATTATTTATACTAACAAAATTAACGTGATTAATAATAATATTATTGTCCCTCGGGCAGCTCAATTGTTTAATTCGAGAAATGTGAAATCATTGAAACTCGAAATATCTAGGTTTAAATCCTACACGAGCTACGGGCCGAGGACATATCGTAACGCCTTGAGGTTTAAAGTATCTCGTATGTGAAATGTTTAACATTTTATATTTAAAAACAACAATATGTGAAATGTTTAAAAATATTTAAAAAATAAGAATTCTAAAATGAGTTAAACATATAAAATACCGAGCCCAAAACTCAGTTTATGTAAAAATTAAACCCACAAAGTCTACATATAAAATCTCCTAAATAATACCCCTTACCTTTGTAATTACTTCTCATATTGAGTTTAACAATTCATTTTTCTTTTGTTGGTTAAAAACTAGTATTATATTATCATCTTAAGAACATAATTTACAAAAGGAGCCACCGTGGCTCGATTACATTCAGTCACCCTCAATGACATACAATGACCATGTATCTGGGTTGCTAGCCAAGGCATTCGAAGCACTTGGTTATTAGCCGTAAAATTACAAAAATCAAATTGAAAGCTATCATCAAGGAGGTGGATGCAGGGGATGTGGTAGAGGAGCCACACAGAAATGGTCCTAGTGGTGCAGGTGGTAGCTGATGTGATCCATTTGAGACTCCAGGGCACGAAGGTGGTCTTAAGAGCGCTTCAAGATACAACGCAGACTCTCCGGGGCCTCAATGGTCTTTGTCTGCAAGCTTTCAACAGTGCGAATGTAAGCCTCTATTTCATTCCAGTCCTTGTATCTTTGCTCTCAGAGGGTGTCCAAGTTGAGTTGAATCTGGTGTAGCTGGGTGGAGATGGTGTCAAGGGTAACTGGCACATCAATGTCGTCGGGGGATTGAGTTGGGGAGACAGCCATGGCCACTGCTGAGTGCGGACTCTCCGTTGACTCCGAGTGTGAACTGGGGTCTTCGGGAGCCGCTCTAGGATCCATTCCTCGATTGAAACCACCACGAAGAGCCCGTCCACGCTCTTGTGGCATGAAGACTGCCCACTCTACGTCACTCTTGGTTGCTCGAGCACTCCAAGTCGTTTCCAAACTGCCCGTCTGAGACTCCCACGTTCGATCACCTAACCCTTGCCTGATGTTGGTTCGGACCTTTACCTGCGTCTCGTGGGTACCGTAGAGGAGGGACACACAATCACCCCTGGTCTTGTCGCTGCTCAGGGAAGTGTAGAGGTTCCACCACCCACAAATTAACACTTCGTGGAGGCTAGATTTCTCTGCTAGTTCGAGGTAGAACCACCTAAGAGCTACGATGCTAAGGAGTTCCTGATAAGCAGATTGCGGACTTGGAGCAGACACCCAGGTGGCGAGCCCAATTCTCCCAGTCAAGAATACGTCCACCGTCGTAAATTTCCTACCTCCTCCCTCGTCCTCCTCCTGGTGCACCTCGAGCGTGTTGGAGCCGCTACTAGGATACCTTCCTGCTTCCCACCGTTTGCCTCTACTTCCCGATGGGTCTGCTCCTCTGCTCTATCCAAGCCAGCGGAGCTCAAGCCAGGGCTTGAGAGTCCAACCTTCACCATCGCCCGCAGAACATAAATGAGGAAGAGAATGTCCTTCCTACCCCTTAACATGACCACCCTAGTGAGATTTTTCGTACCTCGAAGCTCTTTATCACTCACTTGTGCAAGCATGGTGTGTTGGCGGGCGCGTGGCTTGGAGTCAGGAGGGCCTTAACTGCCCCCCACCCACTTGTCCAAGTGATTGGACACCCCCAACGGAGAGAATTAACAATTCATTAATGATAACAAGAAATTTAATAAACTAAATGTTACAAACTAATGAACCTTACTTTATGTAAGAATTAAACCTAAGAAGTCTAGCTCTAAAATCTTTGAAACAAAAGTGCCAAATTAGCTTTGAAAAATAAATTTTTAATAAATTATAAAGCTAGCCACATTTCATTAATTATTTTTTTATAAATTAAAAATATAATGAAACCAAAAAAAACTAAAAAACCATTCACATATCTTCTTTGCAATCCGTTGGATAATATATTACACAAACAATATTCCTAAATTATCAAATTTTGCTCATTCATAATTTAAAATTTTAAAATTCCTCACACTTATTTCAATATAAAACAAATAATAACAAACTTTACCTAATTCCTGGGAATCAAATACGAAAATACTTGTAAAATGTAGAATGAAATAGAATGGCAATATGCACACACTTCATATTAGCAGCGGAGTAAAAATGGATAGATATGCGTGTGGATAGATTTTGCGTATTCTCGGTTAAGTCAACTCGAATAAAGTAACCATCCATATCCACTAAAATAACGCTCTAAAAAAATAATAATAATATCAAAGTCAACTCGAATAAAGTAACCATCCATGTCCACTAAGATAACGCTCTACAAAATAATGGGTGTCTAGTAATGCCCATGGATACGCAACAATTGTTTACCATCCACCTGTGCTACTGCTTATTATATCTATGTACGCTGCGACTTTCTCAGCAAATACTGTTGACGGCAGCCCAAAACTATCTCGGCTCGTACTAGGGTCGATTTTTCTGTTGCCTCTGTTTGACAGCCGATCCATTTTGCATTGAGTTCCTCGTCACTACGGCAATGATCCTCTTAACTATCTATCTCACACGAAAATATACCTTATGGTCTGAAAGACGCAGAGGCCGTTCTCCACAAGATGACCCTGCAAATGGAGTGTTCGAATATGCAAATGAAGCTGCGCGGGATGATTTTGATGCAATTTATCTCAAGAATGTGGTTGGTCTTCCAACAACTTTCAGTTTCCAGGCCCTGGAGACGGCCACGGGCGGCTTCAGCAAAGAGATTGGAAGGGGAGGGTTCGGCAAGGTATACCACGGAATTTTGACGGATGGTACTCAAGTTGCCGTGAAATGTCTACTCGATCAGTCGGGACATGGACAGAGGGAATTTTGTGCGGAAATCGCCACCATATCGTCCCTCAATCATTCCAATCTCGTGACCCTGCGTGGTATTTGTGTGCAAGGGCCCCATCGAATTCTGGTATATGAATTCATGGCCAACGGGTCTCTGGATAGTTGGCTGTTCGCCTCAGACAAACATCTGGATTGGAAGACTAGATATTCCATCGCGCTCGACACAGCTCGGGGACTTGCGTACCTGCACGAAGAGTCCAGAGCCGGGATTCTGCATCTGGATGTCAAACCACAGAACATTCTGTTGGATGAGAATTTGAAGGCGAAGGTCTCTGATTTCGGCATGGCAAGGTCTCTGAATAGAGATAAGGAAAGCTGCGTGATGACAGGGATGAGAGGGACGCCGGGATACATGGCGCCCGAGTGGCTTTTGGATTGGGGAATCACTTACAAGGCCGACGTGTTCAGCTACGGAATGGTGCTTCTCGAAATAATTAGGGGGAGAAAAAACATGGATCACTCTCAGGATTCGGAAAATTGGTATTTTCCTCCTACTGCTTTCAGGAAGGCGAGGGAAGGGAAAATGGATGAATTGATTGAGAGCGGATTGAAATTGGAAAGGCCGCAGGAAATGGATGAGGCGAATCGGTTGATAAAAACGGCGCTGTGGTGTATTCAGAGCAATTCGGCGCTGAGGCCTTCAATGGGAACGGTGGTGCGATTCTTAGAGGGAGATTTGGAGGTTATGGATCCTCCGTTAACCTACAATTTTCCATTCGCCCCGTCAACAGATGAGGAGACGGTCACAGACTTGGACTCCGAAAGCAGGCAAGAATTATCCTGATGTCCCTGCAAATCGAAACTACGTAAATTTGCAAGTAGCGTGTGTTATGTGTTTTTTTACCCCGCGGTATGTAAGTCTATTTTCCCCATTTTTTAAAAACAAAATAGTTTTTTATTTTATATTTTAATAACTAGGCAGGTGATCAGTATGTAACAAGGGAGATATGTTTATCGGATCCCCTCATCAATGCATGTTCTAGTTCATTAATTGAATGTTATAGGTTTCATGTTTTCCTTTGCTTTAGGATAAAATGCGTCGTACTAAGGGAGTGGTAAAGCAGCATACGATTCTGGAAATTGGAATATTAGTTAAGTGACAAATAGTTACAATTAAAAATTTATTTTTAATAAGTGATTTAACTGATTGTAATTTGTAATTTGTATAATTAGTTATAATTGATTATTTATATTTTAATTATATATTTTGGAATATTTTAAAAGATTCGATCCAATTGCTTCACTATTTCAATAAAATTAAAATAAACATTTGTTACCAACATAAAATACCATAAAATACTTATTCAACTCAATGCGATTTAGATATCGTGTTTAAGTGGAGTCGGTCCGTTCCAGCGGCTATATAGCTAAAAATATGTTTGAAAATATAATTGTGGTGAGCCAGTCAATTGACTGCCGTTATAAACTCTTCTTCATATGTCAAGACTCTGCATATCCATGATCCGTTTTTTTGACTTTATCCAGGTTCCGTTAACATATTAAAATTATTTATTTTTGTATTTATCCGTTAACCTACTAAATTATTTATTTATTTATTTTTCACTTTATTCATGATCCGTTTGCATACTAAAATAATTTAATTTTTTTGACTTTATCCATGATCTTTTTACATATTAAAATAATTTATATTTAACATGTTAAAATAAATTTTTTTTCAACATTTAAATATAATTTAATTTGTTTTAGATATTATTTTTGGGATTCAACTATGTTAAATAAGTTGTTCATTTATGACCATTTTGACTATTTCTATAAGAGGTAGTAGTAATTAACTAATTTCTCATGATTTTTGAATAGTCTATTTAGCACTTCTCGTGATTTTTGAATAGTCTATTTAGCACTCCTCATGATTTTTGAATAGTTCACTTAGCACTCATTGCATCCCGTGATGCTACTAGTGAAATGAATCACATAGCTCTCTTAACAGTGGAGTTTTCCCCACAATCAAGCCAACTTAGCTTGCTACCGTATTTGCAAGCTAAATACAAGCTAATTACTTTATCCATGATGAATTAACATATTGAAATAATTTAATTTTTTCATTTGAATTTATATTGATTATAGACTTGGGTGGTTAACTGATAAAGAATTATACCTTTGAATTTATATTAATGTTAAGTTTGGGTATTGTCAAGTCTTAGTAGCACAACCTGTTGACTATGGGCCTAGTGAGAAGGGCAACCATAATCAAAACTGACGATGTTGTTGGGCCTGTGCTAAGGAGAAGAGACAAATTAAACTCAATAAGCTTAGTGATGAATGAAATTTCTCAATCCACACGTCAAACTTAAAGCAATCTCTCATAAACTCAAACCACTGAACAAACAATAAAAAATAATAAATTTAGATACTGTATTGATATTTCAAAACAATATTAATACTAATAATATATTTTATATTATATTTATGGTATTCAATACAAAATTTATAAACGCAATTGTCCTCTTTTCCAATTATTTTTTTTATAGATTTTATTAAATTTATAATTTTTCACATAGGTAGAAATGAGACGCATAAGTCTCCTCACACACATGCAAAAGAGCTTATTTCCGATTAAGAAGCCTCGTCAAAGCTTACACGAAAATTCACGCTGTAGAAACCTAGTCATATCGTACAGGATTCAGTCTTTGCCACGCTTCTTAACATCTGCAACCGATCAGTCACTTTCACAGCTTAGAACTATCTGTCGGCTCATCTAGAAGAAGATTTTATTAAACCTTTGGCTGAAAAATCTCCCTCTTATAAATGGATTGCATTGACTACCAAACCACAGATCTGCCACCTCTGTTTCACTTGGCCTCGCTCACTTGCAAGTATAAAAATGATTTCTTCATCTCATCTCTTTTGTTTATAAATTGGACTCATTTTTAAACACAGAAAATATATTATTTTTAGGTTCGGTTAGTGAATATGTCATGGACTTTAGTAGTTCTTCCAAAATGAAAAACACACAATAGTGGTAGTGGTTGTATGCTTATTACTTTTCAAAGGTTAATCATAAAGCAAAATTATTAGGGATATTAGATGTATTTAGTATAGTGAGAATTGTTAATAAATTAGTGGAGCTCTGTTGAAAGATAATGGAGAATTGTTAATTAGTCTAGTTTATTCACAAAACCTTAGGATATGAATTAGTTTCTATTTCTTAGGGTATGGTTTTAAATTCCCTATATCCATGTATGCTATATATTGATTGAATTGTATTAAGAATGTAGAGCGTTTTACAGAGCCAGACTCTCCTGGTTCAGACTCTCTTTCATAGAACTGATCACCAATGAGCTATTTATTTATTAATTCAACATCACATTTTATCATGGTATGAGAGCTCCAGGTCCGAATCATAGCTGGAGTGCTGTGATCCCTGTGAGTATCCAGGTGGCAGAGGAGAAGCCCCAGATGACAAAGTGACTTTTTATTTCTTTATTTATATTATTATTTTTTTCTTTATTTTTTTTAGGCATTGAGCAGATCAACGTGGGTTATTGAGGAACAGTTGTGTCGATCATCGTGTTTCCTGCAGTAACAGTCGCGTTGATGGCGCAAATTTGAGTTGAACAGAGGCACCGATTAGGTGAACACTTACTCAATTTTATTTCTAGCGCGACAATCACACAAATTGGGTCAGTTTGTGCACCGAGGAGATCTGAAATAGATCTGCGCAAGTGGGCACCACTAATGAAGGAAGAAGTCCGATGAAGGGTCGTCGAGGAAGAGATCCGATGAATACTCGCTGATGAAGGAAGAGACCTGAAGCAGATCTTTCTGGTGCAAAGGAGTTGAGAGCCTGTCGCACAGAGTGCAAAACTACCTGCTGAATAAATCATAGATCAGGTAGATTTGTATTGTGATATTGCTTTCTGTAAGGATTTGGGGTAGATCCATCATTTTTCTTTTTTGTCAATTACTCAAAGTTTTTTTGTGAATCGTCAAGATGAATAATAAAATAATCAAAGCATACTTGAACGAGAGAAACAAGCTCGATGGTTCCAATTACTCTAATTGGAAGTTTAAGATGCAGACTGTGCTAGAAGCGCAGAGTGCTTGGAGAATTTCAAATGGGGATGAGCTGAAGCCAGCAACATGAGCCCTAATGACTCAAGATCACTACGAAAAGAGAGAGGGAAAAGCAAAGACGTTGTTGAAGATTTCAGTGACAGGCTGCATCATACCACATATCAGAGAATGCAAATCAACAACCGAGATTTGGACAGTATTGAAGGCTTTGTATGATAACAGGAATACAAATCGTCTTCTGTTTTTGAAGAGAAATATTCTATCCATAAAGATGGAGGAGAATGAAACAATTTCTTCTTTCATATCGTAGATGAAAGATCTCAAGAACAAATTGGCAGATATCAGTGAGATAGTTGTAGATGCAGATTTGGTCACGATTACCATGAATGGTATGACTGATGATTACCAAATGTTCATCATTGGGATAAGTGCGAGAGAGAAAATCCCAAATTTTAAAGAACTGACAGGAATATTAATGCAAGAAGAAGAAAGAAGATTGACTCTAAAACCCCAGAGTGCAGATCTTCCGTTAATGGCAAAGAAGTAATTCTTCAAAGCAAAAGGAAACCCATCACAACAAAACGGAGGAAATCCACAAAAAAGACTAAATCAAGCTCAAGGTATGTATCCAAATAAAAATGACTCCGTAGTAAAATGTTTTTATTGCAGAAAAATCAGTCATATGGCTAAGGAGTGTAGGAAAAATAAATTTCATGAAGAAAAACAGAGACATAAAAGACATGCGTTCACTTTGCAGATGATGACCATGTTCAAGACTTTAGATTGTTCATGGCAGACTTTGATGAAAACGTCGAAGTAGACATCTGATATGTGGATTCGAGAGCTTCCACACATATGACGAGTAACAGGAAATGGTTTGAAGATTTTAAAGAAATCAACAACATAGCACAAATCTACCTTGGTGATGATAGAAGTCATCAGATCAAAGGGTATGGGAAATTTACTGTTATTTTTCCAAATGGTAGTATTAGACATATCCATAAGGTAATGTATGTACTTAGAGTTACAAATAATCTGATTTCTGTATCCATGATTACAGATCAGAATCTCAAGGTAGAATTCTTTAAATCTAATTGTTATATTAAATATTTGTTGGATGGCATGAATACTATTTCTTTAGGAATTCGAACAGGAGGTCTGTACAAATTTGATGTGAGGACAGAACCAGATCGAGCCTTGAGAACATCAATTTTGACTACTATGGCACGAGAGACTTGATCACATCAAGTTCAACGATTTACTATTACTTCAGAAAAAGGAAATGGTAAGAGGTCTTCCTACATTAAAAAAAAGTGCATAATGATTGTGATGCTTGTGTGTTAGGAAAGATGCATAGAGAAGAATTCCATGTTCGAGTAGAAAAAAAAATAGAGATATACTTGAATTGGTGCACACTGACCTATGTGGACCATGCAAACAAAGTCATTAGGAGGTGCACTGTATTTTCTATTGTTTGTTGATGATTGCACAAAGTTTTTTTGGGTATATTTTATAAGTAAGAAAAGTCACACATTGGAATACTTTAATCAGTTCAGGTATATGATAGAAAAGAAAACATGGAAGAACATAAAATTCTCCGCTCCGGTCAAGGGGGAGAATACAGGAAGAGGGAACTTACCAAGTATTGTAAAGGCCATGGAATATTACAACAATTCACAGTACCCCATACTCCTCAGTAGAACGGAGTAGCAGAAAGAAAGAACATAACATTGGTGTAGTGTGCTAGGAGCATGTTGAAAGGTAAGGATATTTTGAATGGTTTTTGGGCCAAAGCATTGAATATGACAACTTATTTGAAAAATAGGAGTTCTACAAGAACTCTACAGTTTAAAACAAATTTTGAAGCATTATATGGATTTAAGCCTGTAGTAAAACATTTGAGAGTATTTGGGTCTAAATAATTTGCCCACATCCCAAAGGAAGACAGAATAAAACTAGATTCAAAAGCCATCAAATGTACCTCTGTAGGGTATTGTTCACTATTTAAAGCTTATATATTGTTTAATCCCTCTACTCACAAGATTTTTGTTAGTAGAGATGTCAGTTCCATGAGCAGTTTTATGATGAATCTAATAAAAGCAATGAGGAATGAGATATTCTATTCTTGGTGGAGGAAAGTGAAGAAACAAGTAACAACCATGAGAAGCAGAAAAAGGAAGAAGAAGAAAGTTCAGATACAACAATCGAGCCGAGTCCTTCAAAGGAAATTCAAAATAGGTTGGAAGCTACACCAACGCTTAGAAGATCAAGTAGGTAGATTCAATTGCTTTCTAGATATAGGGAAAATGCCTTTATAAATAGTATGATGAATGTTGTTCAACCTTCTAGTTATAGAGAAGCAAATCAATGTAGTGAATGGAAAGAAGCTATGGAATAGGAATATGAATCTATTCTCAAGAACAACACTTAGGAGCTAGTTGAACTACCTGAAGGGAAACAAACCATAGGTTGCAAAATGGTTGTATAAACCCAAGATTAATGCATATGGAACCATAGATAAATTAAAAGCTATATTGGTAGCAAAGGGATATTCACAAAAAGAAGGTATTGACTATGAGGAAACCTTCACCACCATAGCTAAACTAAACACTATTTGAATGATTATTTCTTTAGCTACTAGAAAACATTGGATGATTCACCAACTAGATGTAAAATCTGCATTTTTAAATGGGGAGTTAAAAGAGGAGGTTTACTTAGATCAACTTGAGGGGTTTGTCTAGTAAGGGAAAGAACATTTATTCTGTAGATTAAAGAACGATTTATATAGAATGAAACAAGCACCCAGATCATGGTATGAAAAGTATGATTCATTTTTTCTGCAACACAGTTACAATAGAAGTAAAAATGACCCTAATCTGTATACTGTGAAAGATGAAAAGGGGTGTATAGTGTTGATTTCTTTGTATGTAGATGATCTAATTATTACAGGTGATGCTATTGATCTAATCAAAGAAATCAAGCATCAAATGTCACAAGTGTTCGAAATGAAAGACCTTGGTGTACTAATATATTGTTTGGGTCTTAAGATTTGGAGAGATTCAGGACAAAATTTTATGTCCCAGGGTAAGTATGTCAAAGGTCTACTGGAAAGATTCAGGATGGATCAGTATAAGGCTGCAACAGTACAATTACAGTAGAACATTAAACTTTAGTGTGAGGATGGTTCTAAAGAGGAAGTTCGAAATGAAAGACCTTGGTGTACTAAGATATTGTTTGGGTCTTGAGATTTGGAGAGATTCAGGACAAAATTTTCTGTCCCAGGGTAAGTATGTCAAAGGTCTACTGGAAAGATTCAGGATGGATTAGTATAAGGCTGCAACAGTACTATTACAGTAGAACATTAAACTTCAGTGTGAGGATGGTTCTAAAGAGGCAGATGTGATACTTTATCGTCAACTGGTTGAGAGTCTAATCTACTTAACCACTACTAGATGAGATTTGGCTTATGTAGTTAGTGTTCTAAGTCAATTCATGTCCAAACCACTTGAGAGTCATTGGATTGCATCAAAATTCATTCTAAGGTATCTACAAGGAACCGTAGATTATGGTATTATTTATACTTATTCTTCTAATGTTAGATTGACAGGGTTTACAGATTCGGACTGGGCTGGAAATGTAGACGACCGAAGATCCATAATAGGTTATGCATTGAAAATTGGACCTAGGGTGATTACATGGAGTAGTAAGAAACCAAACACAGTCTC
The DNA here is from genome assembly GCA_034641835.2 of Pinus albicaulis. NCBI lineage: Eukaryota > Viridiplantae > Streptophyta > Pinopsida > Pinales > Pinaceae > Pinus > Pinus albicaulis. Next base: position 98,879,860 of record CM076580.1, on the reverse strand, counting down.
ATTGTCTTCAGCGGAAGAAAAGTATCAAGCTATGTGCGTAGCAACATGTGAGGAAGTTTGGTTGCAGAGACTTCTCCAGGATGTTGGGGAAGAACGGAAAGATGCAACAATTATCAGATGTGACAACTAGAGCTCAATCAAACTTGATAATAATCCGGTATTTCACAAGAACACTAAACACATTGATACGCAAATCCACTTTGTCAGGGAGAAAGTTCAATCAAAAGAGATCCATCTTGTATATTGTAAAACATGTGATAATTTTGCTGACAGTTTCACTAAACCTCTTGGAAAAATTAAGTTTGAAATGCTTAGGGAGATGTTAGGCATATTTGTGAACCCCTTCTCCATTAAGGGGGAGTGTTGAAAGATAATGGAGAATCCTTAATTAGTGTGAGTTGGTTCATGAAACCTTAGGATAGGAATTAGCTTCTATTTTTTAGGGTATGGTTCTAACTTCTATATATCCATGTATGCTATATATTGATTGGGTTGTATTGAGAATGTAGAGTGTTCCGCAGAGCCAGACTCTCCTAGTTCAAACTCTCTTTCGTAGAGCTGACCAGTGGGTTTTTTGTTTATTAATTCAACATTACATTTTATAAAGATCAATTATATATGGCAACTTTGAGATTTATTTTTCTTGACAAAGAATTAACTGATGATTTTACAACCAATAAACTAGGAATATGTGTTAGAGTTCATCAGAGCATATCTACATCTCTCTAGATTCACAAATATGGCACATGCCAATAAACTAGGATTATGTGTCAAAGTTCACTAAAACCTATCTACATCTCTCTTGATTCACAACTATGGCACATTGGTTCGACAATGTAAAGTATATTGAATGCAAATTTTATTTTATTATTATCTGTGTATGAGTATAATTAATTCATTCCTTTTTTGCAATGTTCTTTGTTATTTCTTATTTGTAATTGTTCCTTTGTGTTTTCTAGCTAGATCCATTTTTTACAAGTAGAACTACAATTTCACACAAGTAAACTAAGAAGGAGCATAAACAATCTTTCTACCAGTACTAAAGATTAAAGCTATTACAAAAAATGGAGTGTCCACCTTCACCAATTTTCGCCCCATATAATTATTTCAAATGAAAACCAATTTTTTTTTTGCTTCAGCTAAGAAGTAGAGCCTAACATTAGATATGCATGACAATTGTTAAGATATATATATATATATATATATATATATATATATATATATATATATATATATATATATCATTTTTGTTTTTATTTCTATAAAGGGTGTTCAAAATCAAACAAAAATTTCATGAAATTAGAAGTTTTTACATAGGTAGAAATCAGACGCATCAAGCTCCTAATGCACATGGACATAAATTACATTTCTCCTTCACAAGCCTCGTCATAGCTTTCAAATATTCACGGTTTACAATTCTAATCATAGCATACACGAAGGTTGGGTCTCTACCACATGTATTAACACGTGCAATCCAATAGTTACTGTGTTTCACAGGTTTTGAATGATATTTCAGCTCATCTAGAAGATTTGATTAAACCTTTGGTTGAAAATTCTCTATGAACTGTACTGGCTGCCATTGCACAGATCTACCACGTTTGATTCACCTGGCCTCGCCCACACGCAAGTATGAAAATTATTTCCGCATCTTATTTTGTTTATCAATTGGACACTCATTTGTAAACATGAAAAAATATTTATAGGTCGGGTTAGTGAATATATTATGGTGTGAAAAGCTCCAAATATAAAATGTGAAGGACAGGGACTTTCAGAGTGGATTTCCAAATTAAAAAGACACCATAGTGGTTGTAGGTGTATTACTTTCCCATTGTTAATCAAAAAATAGATTATTAGTTGTGCTTCAATTAAATTAGTGGGCATGTATGACAATTATGTTACTAGCCCGAAGAAGGTACTCCACAATTAAATTCATGTGTGAGATTTACTAGGTAATTAATAGATGATTTTATGACTAATTAATTAGGACTGGGTATCAGAGTTTTTAGAGTTTTTGTATGTTGAGCTCGCTCAAGAGCTTGAATTCTCCGAGGTCAAGGAATATATGTGAAGTTGGGACCGACCTCCTATTATGCGATGCCCAAATTATTTCCTCACAGCCCGAGTTCCTCTTTTATGGGACTCCTTAATTTATGGACTTGGAGAATTTCTGAATCAACAGAAGAAAAGAATACTTACCCTCCTGACTCCTTTCACATTTCCTTTTTTTACAAAGCTTAAATATTTTTCTAGATCCTTTCTAGCTCTTATGAGTTTCTTCACAATTCTATGTGTAACTATACTCAATCCTCTATGATGGAGTTCACCCGAAATCCATACACCATAATTGCTGGGACATTGTATCGTGTTCGCCTTTTCTTAGTCGAATGGTGATTATGAACAAAGATTGAACGAGATTCACTTATGTCGATTCTCCATTTCATTCTTTGCGCTGGGAATATTTATCAGCAAGGTCAAGGGGTTCTCTCATTTAAGTATTACAAAATCCAGAATTACATAGAGAAACAGTACAAAGAGCAGGATGAGAACCATATTCACTCCTTAATAAAATATATACACAGCAAGTCTTGCAGAAATTTTGTCTGGATCGTTTCTCGAAGTGCACTAGGGGATGCTTCCCTCTCTTGCAGACCCCCACTCTTATGTACACTAATATTTCTCAAAAAACATCTCTACAGACACAGAATTTGGACAACTGTCCAATATTCTAAAACTACCTAACAACCTAACAGGTAATTTAACACTTATTGTCTTTACATAAGTCTACTTGGGCAAAATATCCTAACAGCCAAATATTTTATAATTAAAACACTTGGAATTACATCAAATTCTCCTAATTCCCTATTTATACAAAATAAAATCACGAAAATAAGACCCCCCTTCAAAATTTACATGACCCTTCGATTCTTAAAAAAAATGGTGTCTTCCTAGGGTGATGCTCCCACATCAAACTCCCTAGGCTGAAAAAAGTTTGATCTCCTGGTCAAATGTCTTCAATCTGTTAAAACCTCCAGGATCCCAAACAAAGTGTTTTTGTTGCCCACATACCTGGTCATGTTGTTGCTTCAACCTTGAATTTAGTCTCCCATGATCCGATACTTGATTCTGCACTACACCACTCGCTTCGTTGAGGCAATCTTCCACAATCAGCTTGATGCCAGCCATCCTCTTCCTTCTTCGATCCTAGATTATACTCTGCAATTGGTTTACCTCTTCCATGTTGATGTAATCTTTTCTAGTTAGCTAAGTGCTGAAATTAATCACTCTTTCCTTTCCATTATACCATACCTTAAGTACTCCCTTTTACAACATCATTATTTCCTTCATGTTTAGTCGGCCTTCTTGTTGATACATGCTACTTCTCCTTTTCTGGTTTAGAGTATCACTGCCACTTACCCTCTTAAACATTTCCCAAGGCTTTAGGATTCCATTCTCCACCTCATTATGTCCTTTGCTATAGAATAGTTCTCCTACATATTGAATGTACCAATAACAAAAATATTTTCCTCCTCAAATTTTCCCTCAACAAATATATTATTGCAAAGTGTTGGCTCCCTCCTAAAATAAAATTTTGTCGTATATTCCTTAAATGAGATAAATTGTCATGAAACAAAGTTGTCTCATGCTCCTTGTTTTCTTTTGGCAACATTTTTTTTCCCTCCTCTACATCTTCAGGTATGCTTTCAGTAGTCTACTTCTTTCTCTTCTAAATGGTCTGCTCAGTTTTTACTCCTCAAGACAAAATTTGTTTGTGTACTAAAACTTCACATTTTCTGATGTCATTCTCTTCCTCAACAATGTTCAGTATAGGAATTGTAAGAGTCTCCTTCCACTTTTGTTCATTCATCTCCATAGTACATGTTTGTCATGTCAAATTCTTTGTTAGCTTTACGAAAGGATGTCTACAACTATTTCAAAATTTTGAACTCTAGTCACACCTAAACATATAAAAAACACGTTATGGAAATTTTTTTATCTTCTAACATTTTGCTGCAAACATATGGGTCTTTATCTCATCATGGATCTGAGTTCCTCCCTGAACCCTATCACTATCTCCTACAACTTCTTGGATGAGATTCTTGTCATCGTTCCATATAACCACATCTTTCTCTACATAAGCCTTCCTGTCCATGTATGGGCATGCTTCTCCTTGAAGTACTTCTATGTGCCCTACTTCATAATTGTTCTCATAATCTAACCCTTTTCTCTTCTTGCTTTCATGAGACAATGGTGTCTCCTCTTTTTCAATAACAAACTCTTGATCATCTTCTTTTTCCTTGGGTTCCTTTAACGTCCTTTGGATTAGATGAATTGTATTATCCTGAGGGCTTCTCACTAACGCTCCCTCCATCATATTCATACTAACCAATCCACAAATATGCAAAATACACGATTTCTTCTCCTTTCCCAATTTCCATTGGTCTTCAACCCATGAAAAACTATTCTAAAAAATGACCCAATAAGTGAACAATAAAAGAATACATAACCAATCAATTATACCTCTGATGTTATTATTTCTCTCACTAACTTGGAGAGTGTTGGCTTGAGCTTCTCCATGGTCTTCATCCACACTATCTCTATGAGATAACTGTGCATCTCCTTCCTCTGTGACAATTCCTTTAGGTTTTCCACCTTCTGAATCAGCTTCCTCTTTCTATTCACTATCCACATAACTTAGTTCTTCTTGTCGTTCTTCTTCCTCAATAATCTCAGGCACATATTCTGATTCAAGACACTCAATACCTGGAAATTCAAACTCATGCAAACAATTAGCTAGAAATATATTTTTCTCTTCCTCCTCATCTGATGTTGCTGACATTATTTAATTGTGTTCAACTAAGCACATCATCATTTCATCATTTATATTATCCTCCTCTAGGAGTTTTCCTTGCTTTGGTTCACATAAGTGAAATTCCACTCCTCCATACTCAACATACCTGATCTCTTCTTTCACTAACAAAGTGTTCATGTTGTGCTTTAGCCTTATTTGCAATAAAGGCCACTTCATTGTCTTTCTCCTCTTCAATATTTAGCCTCATCTTAGGGCTTCTTAGAGAAAGCTTATGTCATTGTTTTCCATTTGGAAAATTTGTACATTCCTTTGATAAGATCATTCAATGGTTGTTCATCTTCCTTGGTTGTAAAACCTGCATCCACATATAATTTTTTATTTTAAAAAACACAAGGGTATTTAGCCTCTCCTTCTGTCAGCATCACCTCCTGCTATTTTGGACTCTTTTCGCAGCCCTTGAGACTTTCCACCAGTCTGCTCTCTTTGTCTTTAAGAAGTGGTTTGCAGAAATGAACTACTCCTTCCATAGGTTCAGTTATTCTGATCTCTTCTTCCTCCATCTAGGCTTTTATCAAAGGAATCATCCTTTGCTTCCCTAGATCTCTAGATTTTGCAAATTTCTTCTTAAATTCCTTTTGTTTAACACATAACTTGAACCTTCACATCAATTTTCATCTATATATTTCTTCCATCACTTGTAGCAATTGCATTAGCACATCAAGTTGTGCCTTCAACTCAGTCATCTCCTATTCAAATTATTCTTGACTCAATTTCCTTATACCATTTATGTTGAAATTATTCTCTCCTCTTTTGTGGCTTTTACTCGACCCTTCATCATGGCCAACAATAGTCACCTTATTCTCTCCTTGCTTATTTTCTCCCATGTTCAACGTGAGATGCAACATAGCCCTGTAACAAGCATCACCTTACTTGTTACCCATACACCTCACCTCCTCTTAGCTATTCTTATTCCTATGTTTCCCTCCACCAGAACCTCTTGAGGACTCCATGATCCTCTCTATTTGTTTCTCCTCTGCTCACCTTCTGAGAATTTCTCTAGTTCTCTTCCTCTTGAGGACTTCCTCTGTCCCCCTCTTCTTCCAACCTCAACTGGAATTTTTCTCTCTATGTGGAGCTCCTCTAATGCAAGGGTTTTCTTCTGCCACAGTCTTTGAGAACACAATCAATTCTCTGCTCAACCTAGATAATCTCCTTTTTGTGAGAAAATATTCTTGTGTTCACCTTGCTTCACACAACATCCATGACTATGTATGCCTCTACATGCACTGGAAAATTTCTTAGCCAAACATAAACATGAAACTAGGTATACATGTCAGGTTGTCCTCCTCTGAGATTGCAATATCTCAGTTCTTCCAACGTTTCCTCAGGATGATATTCTTATGTCTATTTCCATCTTTGCGATTGGCTAGAATTTCTTTCTCTAATTTCTGCAATGCTTTGTCAGAGTTTTCTCCTACACTCTGATATCTCTTACCCCTTTCAGGATATCTTCTTCTATGGTATCCTATGTCTCTACTTATGTGCTTTTCTTTCTCAACCTTGTCTTTAGAAAGTGACCAAAATTTCATTTATCATTCAAACAAAGAGAGCAATCATTACCTCTTTGGTCTAGTGCCTTCTCCTGTTAACTCACTGCAAGATCCGCTACTCATTTCTTTGTCCAAAAAACCTCCACCAAAATCACTTTGCTACTAAAATCTTCTTCAATCCACTGCTTTAATTAGTAGAGGTTTGATACAACAATGAGAGAAGGCCCTTCGATGACCTGTTATATTTCCCAGGCTTCTTTTTTTCTTCAACAAAACATAAGAACAAAAAAAGGAATAAAGCATCCCTGCCTTTAATCTCTTCTCTAAGAGGTGTAGTTCCTCTTGTTGTATTTAACTACCCTTTGATTATAGCACGATCCCCTTTTTTTGTGACTTGCGGCACATCCTCCTTTGTTAATTTTCTTTTATTAAAAACTTGATTACATTCTTTATGTGATTTATGATGGTGTCTTTCTTTCTTCAGGTGGATTTCGACGCCACTCACCACCCCTATTAATGCTTAAAATATCTTGACCTTATTTTGTTAATCATAGCTTTCAAACCCCTTTTTGATATTATATCACTAACAATTTAAAATGTCACAAATTCTCCTTTCCTTTCGGTATTCTTTATCAACATAACATGAATGTAAATTAATGGGGTCCACTCAAAAAATACCCCTAAAGTCCATTTCTTACATCGATCTAGTCAAGGAGTCAAAGTCAATTTCCCTCATTGTGTTGTAGAATAAGCCTAGGTCTCCACCTACCTTCGACTAGTCGAGGTCGGTCCGTCAATCCATTCCCAAATTTTCATTTGTTGAGCTCGCCCAAGAGCCCTACTTCTTTGAGGTCAAGGAATATATATGAAGTTAAGACTGACCTCCTATTACCCAACATCTAAATCATTTACCCATATCTCAATTTCCTCTTTTATGGGATTCCTCTTCTTTTTTAATATATGGTGAATTGGTAATTTTTTGGAGTAATCTAGGGGAGACCCAAGATCAATCATCATGGTCGCCAATATAACACCACAAGTATATCCAGCAACCAATATAACACCACAAGTATATCCAGCAGCCTGCAAGCCAAATATACCAAATCTTATGATTTAGCAAGAGCCAAGACTCACGGGAAAGGGAAATCTACTCCTTGAGCTAGGATCGTAGCAAGCCATATACTCAAAGAGATTTGAACCGCAGTCTCTTGGGTTCCACCCATGAAAACAAATTTTCAAACCACACATCACCATATCTTATGGGACTCCTCTTTACTTTACATACTTAGAGAATTTTTGAGTCAACAAAAAAACAAAGAATTACCCTCTCGATTACTTTCATGGCTCTTTTTTTTACATAGCTTAACTTCCTAACTCGTGGGATTATGAAGAGTTTTATAGAGAATTTCTAGGTCTTATAAGTTCCTTCACAATTCTATGCATAACTATACTCGATCCTCTTTGACGGAGTTGACCCTAAATCTAGACACCATAATTGTTGGGACTTTTATCATGTTTTACATTCCTTAGTGGAATGGTGATTATACACAGAGATTGAACGAGATTCACTTATGATAATTCTCCATTTCATTCCTTACTCTAGGCATATTTATCAGCAATTTCAAGGGGTTCTCTCATCTAACTATGTGAACTCACAAAATCCAAAATTACATTAAAAAAAATAGTTCATAGAGCAAGGAAAACCATATTCATTCCTTAATAAAATATACATACAACAAGACTTGGAGACCTCCTCTTTGAATCCTTTCTTGAACTGGTTTCTTCCTATCTCCTACACACCCCGCATTTATGTACACTAATACTACTAAAAAAAAATCTATACAAACATAGAATTTGGACAACTAAAATTTCCTAACAATTATTCTAACACTTGTTATTTTTACATAAGCCAATCTAGTCAAAATATTCTAACAACCAAATGTTCTAGAATTAAAATACTTGGCTTTACATCAAATTATCCTAATTTCCAATTTATATAAAATAAAAGTGCGAGAAATAAGACCCCCTTCATAATTCACATAACCCTTCGGTTATTAAAAAAAATGGTGTCTTCCTAGGGTGATGCTTGTGCATCAAAAATTCATTGTCAATTAAAGGTGTTTCAATTAAGGATACAACTTTAGAAATAAAAAGGTATACTTTTAACCATTTAAAAAGAAATGTAGGGTAAGCTTCATATATATATGTATACATTTTACCATTTAAAAAGAAATATAGGGTAAGCTTTATATATACATATAGAGAAAGAAGGGAAATGGTTTTCTTAATTAAAATAAGGAAATGCAATTTCAAATAATATTGTGATTTTTTTTATTTAAAATATATTTTTGAATACATAAATGGATTCAACACCCTGAAAAACTCATGAGATGCCAGAATTATACAAATTAAACTCACTCGAATTTTACAAATTAAATAACTTAAACTCAAGTTTTTAAAAATATTTGCAAATTTTGGTTGAAATTAACCAAACTCTAAAAAACCATTTCTTCTATAAGTTACTATATATATATATAGAGAGAGGATTGAACAAAATTTCTAAAAAAATAAAAGAAAATATGTTTTATTAAGTGATCAATTTGAAAAGTAAAAATTTATATTTTTTAATTTAGTCGAAATATGAATATGGTATCCAAAAGAACAATGAATTTACAAACAAGTTCTCTGACAGTAAAGTTATTGTTTATGATTACTGCATTTGTGGTAAGTTGAAAATTGTGAGCAATTAAAGCGCAATAACATTCTACGGTTCTTATTTTTAATTTGTCACGGGAAAGTGCATATATAGAGGAATAGGGGAGAGTATGTGGTTGCGGGTGATGGTTAGCTCATCATATACTAGAAAGTGGGTCAGACTTAATGTAATGCATTCAAATAGAACCATAAATTGGACTCCTCTTCCATTTTAAAAGAAGTGTTTCCTTTGCGTTTTTGTTTTATAGTTGAGTCTGGTTTTATTTAAAATCAGATTTCATATTACCAATTATCTTTATTAATATATTTTAGTTGTTTCATCTTTTAGTTTTCATTTTCTTTTTACAAATATAATATCTTAGTGTTAAGATTAATGTAACATGGAAGTGTTACTTGTGTCACAGAAGCAACAATTCGTTTTAGGCCTCATTAGTACCTTCTATGGGTCCTAAGGTAAGAAGAAATCAAGTCTAATGATGCCTTTTAATGTATTCAAAATATACATAATAAGGTATAATAGCGAAGGTAAGAACAAGGTGATTTAATCAATGCAATATATAGATTTGAATGGATGAGTAAATTTTAAACATTTACAAAGTCTATCCTGGTAAAAAGAACATCCCCCAATGCCAAAAAAGAAGAAAAAGGTATGGATGTTGCAAAACATACATAAAAGAAGATAAATTACGATATAGATATAACCTTTTTCATAATACTATTTAATGAATCCTTTTCACAATAATGTTGGATGGTATTGTCATTGATTTCAACCATAGGGGTTTGATTGGGTTTGAATTTGAATAAAACGCAAGTTATTGATGTCAAATGAACAATTAAAGCTTCATATAATTTTCTAGCTTACATTAAGTTGAAGGCTACATTGTTTTATTCTTGAAAACCCAATTCCTAGGGTTTGGGTTCCTTGGACTTAAGATGTACCATGAATTTATCGAGAGTTTTTGATGGGGGAAAAATTAAGTTTGAGTTGAATACCCACATCATTATATTCTCCTTAGAAATTTATTTCTCGTGGTATGTGGTATGCACAGCGGTTCCTCCTGGTTTGAGAGATATTCCCATTTGATGTTAGGACCCTAGTTGGTGGGCTAAACCCCAAGGGGTGGTGACTTGGCATAATCTTATTTGTCATGGGAAATAAACAATTTAGTGAGGAACCCTTCTCATAATATGAGGAGAGATAATTTAAAATGGTAATAATCATTATTACACTCATATGAAACGGTCGTTACACTCCTAAGACTAAATCCCCTCTTCATTAGGTTAGCTTAGGAAATAAGATAATTAATTATTAATGTTCATTAAAAAATTTAACATTTTTTAAAGGAATTTAAATACCCTTAGAAGTCCTCCAACATCTATATTTTGAAGCCCTATCAAACTCTATAAAATAATATCCAAAACATTTCCACAATATATAACATTTTACCACAAAATATTATGTTTAGCTATGTAATCTTCGTCCTATTTGAGGAATCATAATTTTGTCACCTGAGGAATAGAAAAATGATGTATCACAAAGGTTATGGATTCGTCCTTATATTTTTTTGTCGAGGTTTTGAAATCTCATTGTTTATCTTGAAGAAGAGTGAGGTTTTAGGGTTTTTTCTTTTTTATTTTGGGTTGCACATCCTAAGGTTTGAAGAGTTGTTACAAAACTTCGGCCTCCTGAACAAAGTGAGTTTTAGAAAGGATGATTTTGACCTTTTGTCTCATTTTTTATTTGTTTTACATGGATTCATTGGGAAACTCTTGATTGTAGACGCTAAGTTCACACTTTTCTCTTGTAGTTGTAGTCATTCTTAGGAAATAGTGATTTGGTGATTGTACACGATTGGACAATGATTTGACGTAATACATTTCTCTTGACACTGTAATGATGGTAATGAGCTTTGATGAATGGATTGTTTTTTACACATGGATGTCCCTATGATTGTCCTAGTGTAACAGTGAAAACAATAACATGATTACCTATTACCTTTTGTGATCATAAGTGACAATGGTCCATTAATAATAACTTGAGATTGAAAGGAAATTTGTTCAATTATGGTTGTCAATATATGACAACAATTATCACCATAATCTCATTGTGTATTAGTGATTATATTCAAAAATTCACCGATGCAGGAGAATCTTCTCTAAGTCAAAAGTCCAAGTAGAAATCAGACCTTAGGGTCTTAAGATTTGTCCAAGGGGGAACTATTGTAAAAAGGACATTGTAAATCCTATGTAAAAGTATTTAGTTAGTGAATACGCATAGAGTTTGTGGATTCTAAATAGATGAGTATTAGTCATAATGAAATATGTAACAAATCCATGAGATGGAGGGATGACTTGAGAAATTAATGAATGAGTCATATATAGAGTAGTTAGTTTCTGATATGTAGGATTTAGTTATATGAGCTGGATAATCTTTGAATTGTCATAAATTAAATTGTAAGCTTCGAAGGTAAGGATGCCAAAAATAAAAGAAATAAAATCATGCCTATAAAGGGAAGCGAGAGCCAAGATAAGAGGCCAAATTAATTAAAGAATATGACTCCAAGAGAGAGAGGTGAGAGCTGAGAGATAGAGAGGGCTTTGTAGGAGAGAAGGCCATGAAACAACTTCAAGCCAAAGATAGAATGTAAATAGGTTTTCCTGTATTTGTACACTACTTTTATTAATGAGAAATTGAATTCATGCGATTTTATTGTGTTTGTGTTACGAGCTTAGTGATCTGTAATGAACAAATATGGTTTATGTGTAATAAAGCCTTGTTAGGTGAATTCTGATTAAAGAATAAATTTTAATGTGTGATTGAAGGCTTAATGGTTGGGTAGAATCATGTGTGATTCCAGTTTTGAGAAAGTAAATGTGTATGCAGGTTGAGAAGAAAGAATCAAATCCAAATTATGGATTCGAAGAAGCAATACAAAAATATGTTTTGTATTCAGGCTTGAGACAATGTAATGGTTATACAAATAACCAGAAGAACAAGCTCAGGAGGGATTAATTCTTTTAAATACTAAACAAGCTCAAGAAGATAGTGTGAAGGAAATAAAGACATAGAGCAATGGCAGTCAAAGAAAACAAAGAAAAGACTAAGGCAAAAAAAGCCTTTAGAATATTTCCAAAGGAAGGAAATGGACGACGAGGATTAAAACCGCAAAGATCAGTTTCAAAGATGAATAACTAAGATTGAATTCAAAAGTTAAATTGGGGAGATTGCGAAGTGGATACGTGTCAGGAATAGCAGCCAAGTACACATCACAATTGGTGATTTCACTATTTAAGTTTAAAACATCACCCAGTAAGTTGTTTTATTTGCGATGTGGTGAGGAGGAGCACGTTCCAGCAGGATCCATGCATATATTGCACATCGCATGCAATATGACGGAAGTAGTTAACGATGGAGATTAAAATCTGCGAAGTGCGAATTGGTAAGTTCTCTGATAGGCAAGAAGGTATAGCGGGACAGTTAGATTTGGACGAGATCAATGATGGAGATTATATTGCAGCTGAGTGAAAGTTGGCATCAGATCTAGGATTAATTATTGGTGGCTAGTTGTATGTTAAGTTTTGAGACGTACGATGTCGTATATGTGGTGATGTGATATGGGCCGAGAATAACATATGCGATGCATTGGATAATATAAAGGAGGCAACCACGACATAAAGGTAAATTTTGTTTCTGCGTAATGAGGTTCTTTGATTTATGTGAACCTATCTGAATATGTAAAATTCAAAATATATACTCAGTCACGAGTATTAAATCTTGGGAATGGGCAGAAAATTTAAGTTTATGTGTATGTGGGTAAAAGAGGCCTTTTGGCTGCATCATTTTGGTACCAAAGCCAGGTTAATGAAAAAAGTCTTTATAAATGAAGATTGTAGAGCTAAACTATGCAGAAGACATTTGGTAGCAGAATAGAATAAGATTCATGGTGAACTTAAGAAGAGATTGCAGAAGGATAAAGAAAGCACAATGATGGTTGTTTTCTTGTGGAGAATGGAGATTCACTCGAATGTGAAAAGTGGATGGAGACTGCTTGTGAAATCATGCAGGTATTGTTTTATTTAACTCTGATTTGAGTTTTTCAGGTTAAAGGAAGATTTAAGATTGATATTTGTAGCTAATGAAGTATCTCAACAAAAGAAGATCACAGCCTTAAGAAGCAGTGATGAAGGAATCTAGTAAGAATTTATGAGTGAAAGAAGAGTGTGGCCAGAACCTAGTATTTCATTTGTGATTTAAATTCAAGAGAATAGTTGTGTTCTCAAAAGTGCAGATGAGTTGAAGCCTAGAAGGAGTAGATGAATTCTTAAAGAAAGTTAGAGAGAATGGAATTGTGGCCAAGTATACAGGAAATCTTGGTGAGGTAAATATAGCAGGGGGGAATTGATATTCGAGAGGCTTAAGTACAACTCATAGTGAGTGAGGAACTCATAAATATATAGGAGAAGATGACTACTGATAGTCATAGCAGAGGTTCTGAGAGAGACCAGAGTAGAAGAAAAGTGAAGAAAGATGTCAAAGCTGATGACATGGATGAAGAGTATGAGAGAGAAAAAGATGAGATAAGAATGCAATTTAATTTATTGATAAAGTTGTTCTAGAGGAGTAAAGAAGACCAGATATTTGGTTACAGAATAAGAAATATAATGAAGTGGCATAAGCTGCAAGAGAAGAGAGAATAGCAGGTGAATATGCAGTTAATAAAGGAGCTGAGGAAGCTTGAGCTAATTGTGGATGTTGAATTGAGGACAAAGAAGCTTGAAGGAGTTGAGCTACAGAAAGACAAAGTTGTTGGAGATGAACAAGTTTGTTTTGAACTTGAAGATGGAGCAGTGATGTATAAAACGTCATTTGAGGCAACTGAACCTTATAATTTTGAAATTAATAATTTTTGTATGTTTGTAGGTGATGTCAAAGAAGACAAAGAAGAGAGGCAGAAGTTGAGTTTTGAGAGAGTTAGATCTCATATGGAAGTTCATACACAATTGGAGAGAAATATTTCTTTTTAGCATTCTAAAGTTGAAGTAGAGGAATTTTGGCTCACAATGATGACCAAAAGCAAGAAAAAGTGGAGAAGGATATCAAGCAACCAAGTGAAGTGCTTGAGGAGGTTGATAAGAAGACAATTGAAGATTTTCTGAATCATGTAGAGGACTTAGAACAACAAGAGGAAGATTTGGTGACTCAATCATCAAATGAGACTATTGGGTCTTGTGATTTTGAGATTGAAAATTTGACTGTGTTTGCAGGTGTTGCAGAAGGCAATCCATCTCTTGGAATTGTCTTGAATGAAGTTGAGAATTGTCAAGCAAAGTACGATGATGATTTTCTTTCAGATGAAGATCAAGTTGAGTTATTGCAGCAGAAGGAGTTCATAAATTCCTTACTTAGTGAAGGAAGTATGCCCAAGGAAGATGAGATAATTATGTCTCATATGAAAGAACCTGATGAAGACTTCAAAGGATTTGCAGTAGAGGAAAAGATATGTTGGAATTGATGAACAACATAGTGATGAGGTGTTTGAAAGGAATCAAGTAGAAAGTGAATTGTTGAACTTTTTACTAGAAGCATCTGAGTGTGATGTTTTTATCAAAGATATTGAATAGAGGTTGTTTTGAGATGAGATGAAAGTTCAGAAGCAACAATAGGGTAAGGATGTAAGGGTGGTAGTAAGAATCCAAAAACTTCAAAGAGAAGATAACAAACAATAGTTTGAAGACAAATGGCAGAGTGAGTACCATTTAGAAGATAAAATAGACATGGAGATTGAAAATATAAGAAGGTCGATGATGAAAGTGTCTCAGAAGAAGAAAACAACATGAAAGAAAAGCGGCAGCAACAAGAGAAAGATAGCAGAAGAATGTGAGAGAATATCGAGTGGGGAAATGCAACATAAAGTATGGATACCTTGAGAACATCAACAAACAACAACAACAACAACCAAAGATAGATTACAGAATGAAGTCTGTGATCTAGGAGGACAACTATTAAAGCCACATGATCTAGAGATCATGATTATTTTCATGTGGGGAGTTTGATGCAGGAGCATCTACTCTAAGTCAAAAGTCCAAGTAGAAATTAGACCTTAGGGTCTTGACATTTGTCCAAGGGGGAACTATTGTAAAAAGTACATTTTAAATCTTGTGTAAAATTATTTAGTTAGTGAATAAGCATAGAGTTAGTGGATTCAAATTAGATGAGTATTAGTCATAATGAACTATGTAACAAAATCCCTGAGATGGATGGATGACTCGAGAAATTAGTGAATGAGTCATAGATAGAGTAGTTAGTTTCTGATATGTAGGAGTTAGTTGTATGAGCTGGATAGGATTTTAATTGTTATAAATTAAATTGTAAGCTTAAAAGGCGAGGAGGGAAAAATTAAAAGAAAGAAGATTAGGCCTATAGAGGGAGTCGAGATCCCAGAGAAGAGGCAAAATTAATTAAAGAAGATCAGGCCAAGAGAGAGAGAGGTGAGATTCGGGAAACAAAGAGGGCTCTGTAGGAGAGAAGGCCATGAAACAACTTCAAGCCAAAGATAGAATGTAAATAGGTTTTCTTGTATCTGTACATTTGTTTTATTAATGAGAAATTGAATGTTAAGTCCCTATATTAATAGTGTAGTCCCTTATTATGTTAGTGTAGCCCCCCTTATTGTTATTTTTGTACCCCTGTAACCCCCATTTTGTTATTATTGTGCCCTTACATTATTATTGTTAGGTCGGCTAGGATTTGTGGCCCCCTGGACTCCTATATATAGAAAGGATGTTTTGTCATTTGTAGCATCCAAGAAATGTTCATTAATGTAATGTATTGGAGGTTTCCCCCTCGAAGTGGCTTATTTCTAAGGCATTGATATCTCTTTTCTTCTATTTTGGAGTTGGTTTCACAACATTGAATTCATGCGATTGTATTGTGTTTGTGTTATGAGCTGAGTGATCCATACCAAACAAATATGGTTTCTTTGTAATAAACCATTATTAGGTGAATTTTGATTAAAGAGTAGGTATTATTGTGTGATTGAAGGATTAATGGCTAGGTAGAATCATGTGTAATTCTAGTCTAGAGAAAGTAAATGTGTATGCAGGTCAAGAAGAAAGAAGCAAATCCAAATTCTGGTTTCAAAGAAGCAATACATAAATATGTTCTGTATTCAGGCTTGAGACAATGTAATCATTATATGAATAACTAGAAGAACACGCTCAGGAGAGATTAACACTTTTAAATACTGAACAAGCTTAGGATGATAGTGTGAAGGAAACAACGATGTAGAGCAGTGGCGGTCAAATAAAACAGAGAAATGACTAAGGAAACAAAAGCCTTTAGAATATTTCCAAAGGAAGGAAATGGACAGCGAGGATTAAAACCGCAAAGATCAGTTTAGAAGATGAATGACTAAGATTGAATTTGCAAGTTAAATTGGGGAGATTGAGAAGTGGATACATGTCGGGTGAAGAAGCCAAGCACACATCGCATTTAGCAATTTCAGTTTATTTAAGTTTAAAACATTGCTCGATAAATTGTTTTATTTGCAATGCGGTGAAGAGGAGCACGTGTCGGCAGGATCCATGCGTATATCGCATATCGCATGCGATATGGCATAATTAGTTAACAATGGAGATTAAACTATGCGAACTGTGAATTGGTAAGTTCTCTAATATGCGAGAAGGTATAGCGGGGCCATTAGATCTAGACGAGAACAATGGTGGAGATTATATTGTAGCTGAGTGAAATTTCGCATCGGAGCTAGGATTAATTATTGGTGGCTAGTTGTATGTTAATTTTTGTGACGTACGATGTCGTATATATGGTGATGTGATATGGTCTGAGAATACCATATGCGATGCATTAGATAATATAAAGGAGGTGGCCACGACATAAATGCAAAGTTTGTTTCTGCGTAATGAAGGTTCTCTGAGTTATGTGAACCTATCCGAATATGTCAAATTCAGAATATATACTTAGTTATGAGTATTAAATCTTGGGAACGTGCAGATCGTTTCAGTTTTTGCATATGTTGGTAAAAGTGGCATTTTGGCTACATCATTCACTAAGTCAATCATTGACTTCACAACATTGGTAAGATCAAATGAAGTAATCCAATAATTGACTTCAAAGCTTAGCGGAATTGAAAATACACTATATATATATATATATATAAGACCTTAAAATGACTTTAAATTTTCACATATGTACTTGAGTTCTTTGACATAGTCATATACCCTATGTGACCTTGTCATTATGTTGCAAAATAGTGAGACTGTAATGATGTAATGAACTCTTGATGAATAAACTCTTGTGACATCTTTGACTATCCTAGGAAAACTGGTGACATAACCTTAAAGCAATGACATGAACTTTGTATCAACAATATTTATGATCTAATAATAAAATCACAATGAAATAATGTTTGATGTAAATGTGACATAATAGATTTTAATAACATTCCTTTCATAATACCTTGATGAGTGTGACCTTTGGAAAGTGAACTTATGAGTTAGTAGTGTTATCCGACATAAATATGATAATTATCATGACATGAGTTCGTAGTGCAACTATGAGACTGTGAGACAATATTAATAATATACAATGACCTCAGTCAATAAGGTATTCTTAGCAGTGACTTGATTTGAAATTTTCAATATGATGTTTTGACTTGACTTGACTGATACATTGACCTTATAAATACAATTCATTAGTAGTTGAATTGACTAATACATTGACCTTATAGCCGTGGTTCATTAATAGTTGTATGGTAATAAATATTTTATTGGAAATTGATTGTCTTAATAATGATATTAACTTGATGACATGACAATGATTATGTACCTTGTGAATTAACAATGACCATTTAGGGACTCTTAGAAGATACTTGGATTAGGTATCTATGACATATGTGTAACAGACAGGTATGTGATATGATGAATAGTGAGTTATTCCTTGATAAGTATGTGTAGTGACTTATTATATAAATATGATTTGATATTTATGATAACATTGATATTGAAGTTCATTAATAGTGTGACTTGACATGACTTTTGGCAGTGATTTGAATTGCCTAATAAATGACATATACAATTCAACGTTGACTTATTAAATATGACCAATTGACTAAACTGATCCTATACCTGACATGGACCTATATACCTATTTGAGACATAACTCTTCAAATTGGTGAATAACTTCTACGTAATAGTTTATTAACATGAAACAAGGAAAAAAATGTATGACTTATGATCAACAGTAGCAGTGATAAGAAACATATTGGTAGAACCCCTTGGGAAGAGTTTTAAAGCTTTAGAAGCATAGGTTGTGGTCTGAGAACACTACAAGGTGGCAGGGTGGAGCTATGGCAGGTCGTAGACTGCATAGGGTGTTGCAACGTACTTTCAGTTGGGGCTAATAAATTACAAGGTGACAAAGAATCCTTCCAATAGTATCTAGTAAAAATACTGTCGGGGCACGCATCAGGTTGTGGCCTGACTTACCAGGAATTGGGGCATCCTTCTAGTTGCAACATTTTATTAGGGTGTAGTAGCATCCTATAAGTTGTAGCCTGTAAATCAGGGGGTTGGAGCCTCCTTCAGTTGTAGTTCAATACATGATGTAATTATTTTCTTTTAAAATGGAGAATACAATTACTAAGAAGCGTTCAGTGGTTTTTGTCCCAGTGGGGGTTTTCCACCTAATAATATTTGTGTTCATTGTTTTATATTTCTGCATTGATGTATGTATTTGTCTATTTTTTTATTATTGTTTAATATTATTTTAAGAAGAAAAATAATAATAATTGAATATTAACTAACACTGAAAAAAATTAAAAAGTGCTAATTGCTAAGAAATATTGATTCACCACCCCTCTCTGTATTTCCAACAATTGGTATCAAAGTAGGTTCCTTCAGTAGCAACTTAATAGCTGGAACGAATATCTCAAAATAAAAATATGGAAAAATTGAAGAATAAATCCACCAAGTATTCAAAGGAAGTTTCGAGCAATGTAATATTCTCAAAATATGAAGAAAATCAATATTGTACACGAACTCCCAAATTGGATGAAGATAATTACTGGATATGGGAGTATAGAATGGTTTCCATCTGGAATCTCATAATGCATCGCAATTTGTTGTTTCTAGAGACACATCTACCGATGAAGCTAAAAGGTATAATATGAAAGCCATGAATGCCATTTTTAGTGTTCTTCTAGATCCCGTAAAATAAAAAGTTGGTCATTGCTCAATGAGCAAACTTCTTTGGGAAAGACTCCATAATCTCTACTCAAAGAAGCATGTAGGTCAAGATATAAAGGATTCTCCTAAATAATAATTTGAATAATTGAGTTAAATCAAATTTTAAAATGAATTTGTTAGAATTATAATGGAACTCAAGAGTGAAAAGCAAGGGGCTAAATTCCTTGAAGAAGATTTGGAGATATCATAAGGACATGTTAGAAGACCTAATGAGAAGAATGAAGAATCTGAGGAAATTATCGATAGTCTTATAATCCAGTTAGAAGAATCCATAAAATTCAAAAATTCAAAGAATGATACACTCAAAGAAGAAGTTTCTCTATTGAAACTCGAAGTGCAAGAAGCAAAGAAAAAAGAGAAATATTTGGCAAGTCAATTAAAGGAATCTGGTAAAATTTATGCATCTGAAATTGATAAAAACAAAAAAGGAACTGAATATAACTATTGTAGAAATAGAAAAACTTGGGAAGGAAAATGGAAGGCAGAAGGAACAAATACAAGTTCTCAATAGAGAAGCAGACAAGGTCACTCTTCCAAAACTACAAACATAAGAAGTAGAAAGAAGACAACTCATGAAAATATGGTTTCAAAAATAACTTTCTCAAAATCAAGAAGAACTTGACATAGCCCTTAATGAAGTCAACAAGTTCAAGGATTGGAAAAATGAACTTTGTAGGTTATTGACAAGAAATATCAAGAATTGGACTAGTTGAAGATAAAGGCAGAAGAAGTAGGTAAATCTCTATGTGACGAAGGCACAAGCTCTAAATATTTTCAAAATAACATTAGGGGAATTTTGATGTATAAAATGGGCCTCCTAATGAAATTATAAAATAATAGTTGAAATAATAAAATAATATTTATATTTCATTACATCATCAAATTTTAGAGGGAAAAAAGAAAAAACTACTTTTTCAGTTCATATTTTCAACTTATCTCCCTATGGGTTTACTCAAATTTCCAGCGGAAACACTTGTTGGATCCATAATTTGATTCCTCATCCAAGTATTACCCATGTTGCATACTTTCAATGGACCCTAATACACAAAAAATGAGAAATACATGAAAAACGTGATTGCAATCATGTTTTTTCATGTATTTCCCATTTTCCGTGTAGTAGGGTCCATCGAAAGTATGCAACATGGGTACTCCTTGGATGAGGAATTAAATTTTTCATCCAACAAGTAATCTCGCTCGAATTGTGAGTAAAAACTTTGGGAGATAAGTTGAAAATAAGAGTTGAAAAAGCAGTTTTATTGTTTTATTATTTTCTAATATTTTTACCTTTTTACTTAAAAAATGGTGAATAATCCCCCATGGTTGAGATCATCATCTTGAATCCTATTGTTTATTATAAATTTTATGTTTGTTGTACATTTTTCTTAGTAGGCCCATTTAACCTCAAAATTCCCCTAATGGGATGAGGAAAATACTAAGAATACAACAACTTCAAAGAATGATGGTGAAGCAGTCACGAACAAAGGACAAGGGAATACTACACCACTGCCTCTGAAGAAGATTGAATATAGAAGATAATCCAGGTATTCTCATTCATTTAATGGTTATTTTTTTTCGTGTACTAACTATGGGATTGGATTATTATGAACTTTGATTCGAATTTTCTTTACCAAATCTATTGCAATGAGATTCCCCTGGAATTTCGAGTCAATTAGGGCATCAATATTTTTCTTCTTGACCCATATCTTTATGTGAAATATTTTGGTCATTTATTTTTGTTCCTGTTGTTTCGGGCTACTCACATTCACCTCCTTCTACATTGATGCACAAATGATATTATCATCCCCATTTGAGATTCTTTCAACATGATTGCTTGAATTAGTGGTCATGTGATTCTTCTTCTTATTATATTTCTTTTTGTTCTTCAAGTTAAGATTTGGATGCAACTTCCAACATTTCTCTTTTGTATGAATATCAATGTTGCAATGGTTGTTGTGATATTTTCATATTGTGTTGTCTTTTTGTCTTTTTATATTTTTTCCCCTTCCACTTCTTCTTCTCATTCTTAGAATCATCCTATTTCTCCTTGTACTTTTATCCACTTGATTTTCCTTTCTTAGGCCTATGTTCTCAAAGTATTGTGCGTGTACAAAGGCATCCTCCAATGATTTGGGCTTGAGTAACATAAACTACTTCTACAAATGGCTATATAAACTTTCTTATATACTTGATAAGTACATCTAGGTTCTTTGGGGATATACCCAATGTTATGGCAATCTTTTTGAACTTTGTGTTGTACTCCTGTACACTTCGCCCCTACTTTTGCCCGAAGTA
Source organism: Pinus albicaulis (assembly GCA_034641835.2). Classification (NCBI taxonomy): domain Eukaryota; kingdom Viridiplantae; phylum Streptophyta; class Pinopsida; order Pinales; family Pinaceae; genus Pinus; species Pinus albicaulis. The sequence goes on along the minus strand of CM076580.1, from coordinate 98,858,230 downwards.
GTCCCATCGGATTCACTGGTCCTCTACATACCTAATAGGGTAAAATTGTGACTTTTTGAGGGTTTTTAATTCCTTCCACTTAGTAAGTGGAGGATATCCCTCCAACCAAAAGGTCTCTGTGTGGTTTTCCCACTTGGTAGGTTATGGATCTCTAATTATAGATGCACAAAATTTGAAATCTTTTGTTCTTCCTCAAAATGGTAAACATGGAAAAACATTCCTAATTGTTACAACCAGTACTTTAATTTTCGGGAAACAATATCAACTTGATACAACTTGATATCAAACTTTCCTTCCATTTGGAATGGGGACTGCGAATGGTTCATAACACTTGAACTAGGTTAATCTCTTTCAATTACTCTTGTTAGTTGGTTCTTTGTCACTTCCTAATCTCCTAATATTCCATATGATTTGTCCTATGCATTAGAACCCCATCTTGTTCAAGTATCCAAAAATTATGAAGAGTTTCATATTATGGCTCATCTCTGCAACTTGTGCTTCTAAATGTGAAAGCCTATCCTCTATAGGGTCATGATGGTTATTCACCAATTCATCAACCATGAATAGGGTTTTCTAACTTTTGTCTTAGCGAATCTAGACCCCTTGCAAATCTCCATAATATATGGAAATAATCTTGCTCTGATACCAATATGATCTATAAACTATCATGGATATTCCATTGGACAGTTCGTCACAACAAATCTAACAAAACTATATTTAAACATATGAAATATTATAGTATTAGGATTTTGTTTCTCTCTAGATTTTTATATATGTAAATTATTATTAATTTTATATGCATGTAAATTAAAATTATGCATAAAATAAATAATAATGAAATAAAACCCATAAATCATTGTTTGACACAAGATATAACTTGGAAAACCATTTTCGAAGAAAAAATCCAATTGCAAGGTGAGTCCACTCTTCTCTCTTTCTTTAAATATAAAATGGTTGCAAGTACAAAGAAGTATGGCATGTGGCCTATGGGCTAATACAATGCACAAATCCTCTTTGTGTGTTTTATCCCCTATCCCTCTCGGCTATTTTTCTCATATATGGAGCAAATTCACTTGAATGAACGGAACCCCTTTTCTTCTTAGTGGCCAAGTTATAACATAGCCCAACAACCTACTAATGGTTAGCTTTGACTACCTTAACTCTTAACTAGAGTTACAATATGGAATCTTATAGAGTCATCATCATCATCATCATGTGGTTAGCCACTTTTTTATGAGTTACGGGGGATGACATTGTTATGAAAAATATTGTGAGGGGGGCAGGGTGGGGGGAGGGGGGGGGGGACTTAATTAGTATTTTTAATTCACTTAAACTTTAAGTTTCACATTCATAATTTTGTACGCTACCATCATTTATGCAATCCGTGTGTTTACATGACTTTAGTGAAGTAAAACCCCATATATCTAGTTAATTAACTTTTCATATGTTCCATCAATTGTTTATCCTTAACCAGTGCATAATTATTTCATTATTTGTTGATTAAGAAGAAACTATGATTAGTCAAGAGAAGATAAATCATCAATACACAAGAAACATATCAACAAATATGAACACCATGATTTTTGGTGGAAACCCAATGTGGGAGAAATCATCATTGTCTTCGTCTTTGTCTTCTTCTTTTATTATAAATAAAAACTTAATTACATCTTGTACTGGTGCATACTCTTACCAGTGCACAGGAACCCACCTATAGGAAGCTAAAAACCTGCACTCATTCTCTAGCACCCACTGGAAGGGAGCTACAACCCCCTAATATCATTTATCAACTGCTACCAGAAGGGAGCACCTACCCCCTTTGCAAATTTAGCCGCAACCACTAGAAGGGAGATCTGATTCTCTTATTGAAGGCTCCAACCCTCATCACCTATTCTAGACCATGTTTCATAATATTTCAGGTTGGGTCCACATGTCTCAAATAAACATCAAAACATGTAGCCCACCTTTCATCATATTTTCACATAAGACCCACATCAATAATAAGCCTAAACTGTATCTCAAAATATGAATCATTGAAGCACTGTAAACCAACCAAATTATTGAAACATCAAGTTATTGAATATTGAATCAACCACTACAACTATATCAAATCAATTCACAACCATACCATAGTAGGTATAAACCATCCAGATTAAGACATCATTGACAGACAACAAAAAATACAATGGGACTCATCAACTATCATCATTAAGCAACATTGTAAACCCTGACTAGATATAACTCAGAATATATACGCAATTGTTATTAATAAAACTTGCGCACATACACATTTATCATGTGCAACACACATGTACATGTTTCAACGTATTGAAAAACATATCTCAGAATATATATGTAGCTCAACAGAAACAGATCCATGTATGTATGCATCTATCCAGAAGAAAACCAACGTACATATCTTAATAAAGTTTTAGAACTTAATAAAATGTTCCAACCAAACAAATTGTTGAAGGTATTTATACTAAAAACACCTATAGGGGTGACAACTAAATTTCCAGGAGAAGACACAAATGGGCTAGAGACAAGAAGGATTTGAACTCCACTCGTAGTAGGTGTAGTTGGAATGACTAGACTAGGCATAGTTTGAATAGTAGGAGAACTAATAAACTGCGTTGAAATGGTTGTAGGTCGGTGAAGTGGAGGTGGAGAAAAGGCGTCCACAAAATACCACAACCCACTAGTATTAATTAGGACATTGGGATTGGAAACTGGAAAAGACATGACAAGAAAGGGTGCAACCTAAACCAAAACATGTCCAAGCAGATCAACAATTGGAGGATTAAAATTAGGAAAGACACCTTTAGTAAAAAAATACTCTGGTAAAACAGTCTCTTGGGAAGTACTGTGTGATTCAATATTTTATACTTGAGACTAATTCCCTTATGTAGAGGGGGAATATGATTCATTAAATCTCAACAATTCATCCACAACCAAAGGAGGAAGATCTCATTTTCACTGAGATAGATGATGTGGGATGAAGGTAGCCATGGTGAATGATATATTTTTACAAAATTTTAGATTAAGTGTGATACATATTAGTCTCAATAGAAAATATCACACACCTAAAAATAAAAAAATAAAAAAGAGTTCATTAAGCAGTCAAGGGAAAAGACTCTGTCTGATAGCCACAACTAGTTGCAGATGAATCCCAGTATTGAAGGGATATAAGAGAGAGCTAGTCCAAGGTAATAATTATGATTGCTCGTGAGATTCACCTAAACCTTGGTAAGAGGGGGATAAGAACTCTCCTGAATATTAGTACCCTCCAAAAAAAAAGAGTAGTAGGTTCCTATGTTGAGGTACCAAGGAAGCATGCCCTAGTCACCTTGTTTTCACTCCTATAAACATGGCTACATTGTTCACCTCAAATCACAGACAAAACTGGGGGGTCATGTTCATGGGAAGTACATTGTGTAGGAAGGATAATTAAGCCCCAATTCAGCTTTGATATCCCTAAAAACATCCTTGATAGATAGGAGACAAACCGAAATGCAATCAAATGTGGGATACCATATTTCAAACCCCAATGTTTCCTCGTGCTTAAATAGCTTGTTAAAGGAGCAGTCTGAGATGATATGCATGCAACATGATTTTATCTCTTTAATGACACTAGTTTAATTTTTTCAGTCTTGCGGAGTTGAATCATAGAGCTTATCCCAAGACTCTAGTCTAAACTAATATGTGTGTATCCTAAAAAGGAGTTGCTAATCAATTTTATTACAAGGTTTATTTTAGAGGTACTTGATTAATGTGTTTGGAGGGGTGTTGATGTATGGAATTTGTGAGGCCTGACTCAAACCATGAAAAAAATATTATTTTCCATTTCATTTTGATGAAGAATACTTTATACAATGATATAGTAACTATACATATTTTCCAAAACCAAACAATCCTAATGGAGTTCTAACACAAAGAAAATAAATACAAGCATACAATGCTTAGATAAAAAATGAAAAATAAAACTAAATTAACTAGTTAAAATTAGATAAAGAAATTTGTTTTCTTTTTCTTTTTTCAAAATTAATGCAATTACACAATTTTTTTCAAAGGAAAAAATACATGCATGCAGCCAACAAAAACAAAACCCAACAGAACAGATCCAAGGATCAACCCACAAGTGAGACTCTCAAACAATGAAATCCACAGAAATAGGTGGATAACATAGGTTTGGCCCTATAACGCAGGTCTCTAGATTAGAGAGGGTGTTATCAACAGGGGTAACACTTTTTATTAGGCAAAGAAGGGCATTGTAAGGGTGTGTTATAGAAATTTTACTTAGAAAAAGGGTGAATCCAGGTCAAAACAAGGGAAAAGAACATAAGTATTAGTTGTGAGTAAGAATTAGAAGAATTCAGGATGAAAACAACAAATAGATGCAGAGAGAGCCAAAGATCCAGTATTTAGAAGATCAAAATCAAGAATCAAAGGACGATCCCCAGTGGAGTCATCAATTCTACTGTAGGGATTAATGCATGGGTAGATGGATAGAAAACCCTCTTAGGTCTCTTGGAGCCTAAGGAAGACAAATAAAGGGATATGAAGTTATTCAAGACAGAGACATTCAATCATGACAATTTTATATAGGAATTGACAAAGCAAGGATGAGTGGGGACCTGCTTATCCTTTTCACAGGTTTGTTGGAGCAATCAGTGTGGCAGAGAAGGAACCCTTAGCTAAATCTAAGAATGAGACCTACAGAAAAGGCAAACAACAAGTGATATTCACAGCATATCTAAACCTCAACAATGTAACATAATAACATAAAAGTTTCCTCTGCTTTATTGATATTTCCCTGCATAGTAGCCTTTGTTAGGATAGGAAACTTCTAAAGTCGAGTTTGGGCCAATCCTTTCCAACTTTTTGTAGTCAAATTTGAGTAAATGAAAATGTCACAGTGAGTTAACTCGATATTTTCCTTCGTGAGATCATGAAAGTCAAGTAACGAGACATTTCTGAAGATACAAAGTGTGCATTCCTAGGTTAACGTAGTCTACTGGTTCATTGGGCCGCATTAGCAAGCCTTTTTCCATTTTATTGGGTGTGTTACCATGACAGATAGGCCTATAAACTAGGGTCTTACTTTAGTCCATGTGGGTATTCTCCTCTGAGCTAATGAGGAGGTATTTTCTAGTGTAACATCCCTTCAAGTATACATATGTCTGTAGATCCTTTACATGTATTGTAAGGATTGTATTAAATTCCCAAAATTAACTTGGGATGATGACAAAGGGTAAATATTTGGAATTCCTTAGAATTTCTCTTAAATAATGTTATCAAATATGTAAATTTAGAACCTAAGGGATATTCCCTTTGAAATAATATTTTCAACCAATCATTGAAAGCAAAATGACAAATAGATATCCTCAAGTCAATCTTATAATTTCTACTAAACTCTGAAAATGTACTCACACGAACTTGTAGCAAATAATGAGGCCTTCAAACGTGGTAATAAGATTGGAAAGGGTTTGAGGCCTCAAAACTAACACATAAACCATATTTTTAGGTAATGTGTATCTAACAACAAACGTCATTACGTTTTATTTAGATTCTATATGAAGATTAATATCATTGAATCTTCCTTATAAATTATGTAGGTTTTAACCCTGAACATAAATTATCTACACACGAATCTTATAACATAAAATAAACAATAGCGAGAGCATAAAACATAAAACAGATAAACACAGAGATTTTCCCTTGGATCCCAAATTGGGACAACCAGCTTGATTTTTCATTATATTCCTTTTAGTGTTACAACACATATATATATACATACCAAAGCATACATGAACCCTAATCCATTAACCCTAGATTAGAGCATAACCATAGTTCCTTTGACCGGATCTACAAAAAATACCAAGGGCCAAAAACCATCGTACCCCAAAACCATGTGCAAAACCATGTAAAAAACCATGGGCGTGGACTACCCACTTGAAATTAAGGACCAAAAATTTTCACCGGGGCGCTGCCCCGAACCCTGACAGGGGGAGCTACCGCCCCCCTGTGAACCCCCCGTTGCGCCCAGCGCAAAGGGGGGGCTATCGCCCCCGCTCTTACCCCCCCTTGCGTGTGTAGTCGTGGAAAGAATATAACACATACCCAAAATTCTCCCACTTGTTTTTTTCTTTCCGCAGGGGGCCACAGGAGAGCTTAGTCATTGGCCCAATTCTTCAACACCCATTGTTTCTCTACACCATGAGAAATTTTGAGTGCTCAAATACTTTGTCAATGCATCTGCAACATTCTTCAAAGTGTCCACCTTTACCAGCAACACCCTTTTAGCCTCAACCATATCTCTAACAAAGTGATATTGAACATCAATGTGCTTTGTCTTTGAATGATAAGTAGGGTTCTTAGCCAAGAAAATTGCACTTTGGCTATCACAGTCTATGCTTATAGCTTTCTGTACCAACCCCATACTTGAACACAACCTCCGCAACCAAACTGCTTCCTTGCTTGCATGAGTGGCTGCTATGTATTCTGCCTCTATAATTGAAAGAGCCACTACAGACTGTCTTTTACTCATCCAACTGACTGCACCTCCAAATAGGCTAAACACATACCCACTTGTAGATCTTATTTGGTCCAGATCTCCAGCCCAGTCTGCATCAACAAAACCATGAATGTCCAACATTCTTTCCAATCTTGGTCTTCCCTGGTAGCACAAGCCATAATCACTAGTGCCACGTAAATATCTGAAAACCTGCTTCACTATTGTCCAATGCTCCTTCCTTGGGTTTGACATAAACCTACTCAATACTCCCACTGCATGTGTAATGTTTGGTCTAGTACAGACCATTACATACATCAGGCTACCCACTGCACTTGCATATGGAACACGAGACATATCCTCCTCTTCTTCTTGTGTCTTGGGACACTATTTAGTAGATAGCTTTACACCTACAGGAATAGGAACATTCACAGGTTTACTATCCTGAATATTGAACCTCTGCAATATAGTCTCCACATACTTCCTCTGGTTTAACCAGAGCTTCCTCTTTGCTTGATCTCTCTTCATTTCCATGCCCAAAATATAGTTTGCATCACCAAGATCCTTCATGTCGAATTTGGAGAATAGTTGGGTTTTCAAATCTTGGATAATTTCTTTGTCATTTCCAATCAAAAACATATCATCCACATACAAGACCAAATAAATAACACAGTCACCAATTAATTTAAAATAAACATAATGATCCTCTTTGCTTCTAGTGAAGCCAAGTCCCTGTATATAGGTATCAAATTTCTGATACCACATCCTTGGTGATTGTTTTAACCCATACAGAGACTTCTTCAACCTGCATACCAATTCTTTCTTACTCTTCACCATGAAGCCTTTAGGTTGCTTCATGTAGATCTCCTCTTCTAGATCCCCGTGAAGAAATGTTGTCTTCACATCCATCTGTTCTATCTCAAAATCAAATGCAGCAGCAACAGATAAAAGTAATCTAATAGAAGTAACTTTGGCAACATGAGAAAAAATATCACCAAAATCAATTCCCGGCACCTGGGAATAACCTTTCGCTACCAACCGAGCTTTGTATTTCTCCACCTTGCCTTCTACATTCATCTTCTTCTTAAACACCCATTTGCTCCCAATGGGCTTCCTTCCAGCCGACAACTCCACCAGATCCCATGCATCGTTTTTGTGCAAGGATGCCATTTCATCAATCATGGCCTCCTTCCAGAGTTTTCCATCCTCTGAATCTACTGCCTCCCTGAAAGTTTTGGGATCATCATCAGTTATAGTTAAGGAAAGACCTGAACAAAAATCAGATGGACTATACCTTTCTGGTTGCCTTCTTTCCCGAACTGATCTTCTAATAGTTGGAGTTTGTGGCTCTTCATCTTCTGAGTCTTCTTCTGTTGTAGATTCTGATTCATCCTCCTTTAGCTCAAAATCTATCTTCTCAGGTTCCTTTGGTAGGAATTCATGTTTAACAACATCTTTCACTTCTCTAAACACTAAATCTCGGTTGTACACAACCTTCCTTGTTTTTGGGTTCCAAAGCTTCTAACCCTTTAAACCATCCTTATACCCAATAAAGATGCACCTTTCAGATTTATTATTCAACTTGGTACTTTTATTCTTTGGAACATGTACATATGCATCACATCCAAATACCCTTAGATGTGAAAGAGAGGGTTTCTTACTAGTCCATACCTCATGTGGAGTCTTATCCTCCAACACTGATGAAGGTGATCTGTTAACCAGATAGCATGCAGTCTCTACTGCCTCTACCCATAATTATTGTCCTAACTCGATACCACTGAGCATGCTTCTTGCCTTTTCCATCAGTGTTCTGTTCATTCTTTCTACAACTCCATTTTGCTGAGGTGTGTATGGATTAGTCTTCTACCGTGCTATACCACACTTCTTACAAAACTCTTCAAATTCCTTCTTGCAGAACTCCCCACCATTATCTGTCCTCAACGCCTTTATCTTATTCTCTATCTGGTTTTCCACCAGAGCCTTAAATTCTTTAAATCTGTCAAAGACTTCAGATTTATTCCTCAAGAAATATATCCATGTATTCCTTGAGAAGTAATCTATGAATGAAACATAGTACACAGACTTTCCCAGTGATGGAACTGACATAGGTCCAAACACATCACTGTGCACAAGTTATAATATCTTGTTCACCCTATTAGCACTAGAAGGAAAACTCACCCGATTCTGCTTCCCATATACACAATGATCACAGAAATCAAAATCCAGAGAGAAATTAGACATACCTTCTACCATACCATTTCTATGCAGTATTCGAAGGCCCTTCTCTCCAATATGTCCAAGCCTTTGATGCCATAGCATGGTATTTTCTCCAGAGACAGCTAGGATTTCCGCTCCACTTTCAGGAACCTCAGAACTGTTACACCCATCAATAACAATGCTACCTTGTAGCTTGTATAGATTTCCAGTCTGAACTCCTCACATTAATACCAGTGCTCCCCGAACCATCTTGCAGGCATATTTCTCGAACACTGTTTTTACACCTGCGTCATCCATCTTGCTTACAGAAATCCGATTTCTGGCCAATGCAGGAATATGCAGAACACCAAGAAGTGTTCTAATCCTTCCACCTTGCAGCTTCAGCTTTACCTTTCCACGTCCAACGATTCTAGCCTTCCTATCCTCCCCTAGGAAGAAATCACCACCATCATATTTCTCATACTTGCAAAACCACTCCCTATGGGGAGTGAAGTGAAAGGATGCACCTGAGTCAATCAACCATGAATCATGATCTACATGTGTATTTGAAGAAGAAGCCAAATACACATCCCCACCTTCATCCGAGGTGGTTTTTGCCTCTGCAGAAGGAGCATCATCAGATCCCTTTCCTTTCTCAGGAGCTTTAGATCTGCAGTCCTTTTTGTAGTGCCCTTCCTTTCCGCATTTCCAGCACACCTTTACAAAATTTCCAGGAGTTTTTGATCTCCCTCTAGATTTAGATCTCCCACTCGAAATCTTATTCTTGTTTCTGTTCTGGGGCCTTCCTTATATAGATAAGGCATATCTATTCTAACCCTCCATATTTCTCTGTCTCATTTCCTCCGATAGCAAGGGCGAGACAATGTCATCAAAATTTAAGGTAGTTGTATTGCTACCTATTGCAATAACCAGACTGTCCCACGAATCTGGTAGTGAACACAACAAACTGATGCACTTATCTTCATCTGAGATTTTAATATCAACAGATGATAGCTGACTTACCACAGTATTGAAGGCATTCAAATGATTTTTCACCGAGTCTCCATCCTTCATCCTCAAGTTATACAACTTTTTCTGCAGGAACAATTCATTCACCAGAGACTTACATTGGTACAAAGTCCCTAGCTTGTCCCACAAGGTCTTCTCCGTAGCTTCCCTAGATACATTCAACAATACTGAATCTGAGACACATAATCGTATTGTGCTCTTAGCCTTCCGATCCAATTTCTTCCAGTCTTCATCTGACATTGTCGTTGGTTTAGTTCCTGGATCTACCGCGATCCACTGATCTTTATCCACCAGCAGATCCTCCATATTGAGCTTCCACAACTCAAAACTCTGACCATTAAACTTCTCAATCTCTATCTTTCCACTGCTCTCCATCATATTTCACCGCAAGAATCGATCTCGCAGATGTCCCACTAAACAAGGTCTACCTCAGGCCCGAGAAAAAAACCCTTAGCAGCAAAGGTGTCCCCTTGTGGCCGAAACTGCTCCGATACCAAATGTAGGTTTTAACCCTGAACATAATTATCTACACACAAATCTTATAACAAAAGATAAACAATAGCGAGAGCATAAAACATAAAACAAATAAACACAGAGATTTTCCCTTGGATCCCAAATCGGGATGACCCGCTTGATTTTTCATTATATTCCTTTTAGTGTTACAACACATATATATACATGTCAAAGAATACATGAACCCTAATCCATTAACCTTGGATTAGAACATAACCGTAGTTCCCTTGACTGGATCTACAAAAAATACGAGGGGCCGAAAACCATCATACCCCAAAACCATGTGCAAAACCCTGCACAAAACCATGGGCGCAAACTACCCACCGGAAATTAAGGACCAAAAATTTTCGCCGAGACACTACCCCGGACCCTGACAGGGGCGCGTGCTTAGTCATGGAAAGAATATAACACATACTCAACAAATTCCAAGAAGTCATTTATGAGGTATATAAATAAACCAAGATGAGGAAGCTTTCCCCTATGGAATCTTTGCAAAGGCCTCTAGCCATGTCCATCAAATAGATTCCTAATAAGTTCCTTTTCCCCAAAAAGCATTCATATTAATTAAATATGAAGTCCATTAGAACTACTCTTGTCGCTAAGATAAAAATAACTAGGTATTTTTCTAAGGCTTTGTGGTCAAGGGTTTCATGCATGCTATCTTCTGATTAACATCGTCAACACCATTTTCCATCAAACTAATGCATTCTAGAATACAAATACAAACCATTACCCATAGAATCATTAAAATTTAGCATAATTTATTCAACCTTTAGTCTCTAATCAAATTGAAAATAATGAACATCATAATACAGGTTGAGAAACTTATCAAATAATTAGATTCCTACAAATAAAAACTTGTGAGCTCTTTTTGACCTGATAATAGGTTCAACTACATGTCAGTCTCTCTACAATTTTCCACTTCCTAGCTAGAATATGATATCATCAGGGGAACATAGTTCTTCAAAAGAAAAATAGTGAAGAGGAAGGCCATTATATCATTCATAGGCACTCAAACAGTAGAGATCCCTCTACTCATCGATTCCAAGACCTAGAAAAATCCATAGATCATTTAGCTAGTTTATAATACCACAAGGAATACTATTCATTTCCTATGTAGTCCATTAGAGCTCCCCCCTATCATTTCTTCCATGCTAGCTTAGCATGCATTCAATTAATAGTATCCCTAACTTAAATTAGACTCAAGATTCTCTAATCAAACCCCGAGATCTAAATTACGTTCTATATACCATAAAACATCTATAGTGGCCTCAATGCACAAATACATTTTTTCTCAGCACACATATCTTTCCCTCATTGAGCCACTCATGTTCCCTCTATTCACACTCTAGGATTAGAGGCAATTCTTCCAATTTGGACTTGTAAATTCATGGGCTAATGCTAAAAGTCAAGGTTGGTAATTTCTTGTACTTTTGATTGATATTTTCACTATTTCAACTACCTTTTCATCCATCCATAATTATGGAAGGTCAGTTAATCAAATATGAGGATGAGTCATTAACTAATTCTTGGGGTATGTAAATAGAGGGAATGAAATTTAAATTTAAATTAGATAACCTACCTCCTAGCATGTGGAACAATACTGCAGGTGAGGTAATCCAAAAATACTTTACTAATTAATATTGGTGGAATCATGGTTACTTTAGGTGATCCAATATTTAGTTAATTATTCAAAAAAATTCAATTAATTATATACATTACTGTTGGCTTGATGGGGTTTAGACCTAGGTTCAATGTGGGTGCACTGTCAAATAAAGCCCACTATTATTGGCCTTTTCAGCAATTATATGCTTTCACGGGTCGAATTCTTACCCGAGGCAATATAGGGGATGTTAGAACTAGGTTTCTGCGTCCATAGGGATAGAGGATCATGGCTTTAGGTCTTTTCCTTCTTCACAGAGTTTCACAGGTGAGATATATTAGTAATACAAGCACTGTCCAACACATTTGTTGAACTTTCTCATAGACGGTGCGCCCTTACTTATTCATGCATTAAAAAATGTAAATAATCATAAACAAGACTATGCTATTCAGTTATAGATCAAAACCCATTTTCAACATAGATATTTAGAAACAGTAAGTAAAATAAAAACACAATAATGCAACTTAGGTATTTCTCAACAAGTCCTTCATTAATAGCTACATCCTTCTCATACATTCACTTTCCACCCTACACATATAGCTGCAGGGGTATGCGCACACAAATGCAGACTTCCTAAGGTCTCCGCTGACACATCTATAAGACCCTTTTCCTCTAACCCAAAACACAGACTCAAACTTAAGACAATATTACATCCAAATGCATCTTATTCAAGCCTCTTTTTTGACTTCTATCTAGACTCCTTATATAGGTTTGGCATTTACAATACCATGGTCCAAAACCATGGGCGGATTCCAACGTTCATAGAATTATCCCATCCCATTACATAACAAGGGGAATTGACTGATCCCAAAGTCCCTATGACTCATAATAGACTTCGTGCTACACACTCTTCTCCTCGATCTTCAGATTATTTCCTTGTTGCTTACTTTGCGGGGATCCCATCTCCAAAATGCCCCCAACACAAAACTGTGACTTGTCCCAAGTCACATAGTTGGTATGCCATCTGTATTTTATTTGATTTCATTCAAGGCATCCTTAAAAATGGGAACTGAGTCAGCGCAGTTATTTTCAAACTCCTTAATCTCTATTGGAAATGTCTCTCTAACCTTCTCATCTGCATGTATACGTCATGTGTAGTGCTTTCAACTCCCTTTTTGCATTTTGGGAGAGTTGGCTAGCCTGTGCTTCCCATGGTTTCACTATGTCTGTAAGTAGTTCCTCCTTCCTCCACAACTCATTTACTTGCTCCTATAAGAATTTACCATCTTGGAGATGAGTAAGCCACTACATTGGTCCTAAGGTCTTAACAGTGACCTTAATCAGATCCATTTGTTCCAGATTTCCACACACTTTGGCTTATAGCTTTTGCACCTAAGGGTCCTCCGACAGTGAGGCCCATACGCCGAGAACTTCCCCAAAGACATGTGCACAATATTGTATGCAAGACTCACCCTACTCTGATGTAGCTTTCAGCTTTGTTGCGCGCTACTCCCGGGATTCTAGTGGAGTGCCAGGTTGCAATTGCATTTGCAGCTCTACGATTTTCATCTCCATTTCTATGTAAACCTAATCAAATTTATCCTTAGAGCCCTTTATAGTTATAGGCAGCTTCGCCACTTTTTCCTCAAGTGCAACTATACCCTGAATCTCGAACTCTGGAAGCTCATTGCATGCCTTTGAGATAGCCTCCTCCATCTTTGGTTGTTGTGTTTCCTCAGTTGCACACTCTTGGACAAAAAGATTCTTTTCCTCAGCCATGCTCTACCTTTAATTCTTGGCTTCTTGAATAATCAAGAGGGCACGTTGTTCACAGATATTCAACTCGTCATTGATGCCTTGGTGGAATTCATGCAAAGTCTGTAGTGACAGCGAAACAAGATTCAATTTTTTATTTTGTGAGTGGGCCACTTGCCTTAGCTGCTATGCTGTGTCAAAACTCCGTGAACTTGTAGGGAGATTCAATGTGCGTGTATTAGGAGTTAGTGCCAATTCCTACGCAACTGTGCTTGAATTGGCCTCGGTTTCGCTTGGTTGAACCACACTCACTTTCATTCTTCCCACGCTCACCTAAACAATGCTCATATGTACATGCAAGTCTTGAAAACCCCTGTGAACATCTTCCATTACTTTCTTATATTGTTCTTCAATATTCCCCCATAAGTGCTAAGTGGCTTGCTTCATGACATCCCTAATTTCATCGAGGTCCCCTTCCGTAAGGACCATGGATTTTGGACCAACAAAATTATCAAAATTCTCCTTATTTCTCACGCCACTCTTCTATGGCTATCGTCTCTTGGTTGTAAAAGCTGGGTCCACACTGATATCACCACCAACAGTGTCATCCCATTCTATCTCCATAATCTCTGCTTTGGTTTCTTTCCCAGTGACAAAGGTGACTTTCATGTCCTTCTTTCCTATAGCTATAGTGGTCTTCTAACCACTATTTCTTGCATGCTCTATGCCTTCATTAATAAGAGTTAACCAATCACTCAGCTAACGACTGATAATGACCTCCACATCTTCCTCTTTCATAAGGTACGACACCTCGTACCATACCCAAACAAAGTCCTTCTTTGCCTGGATGTGTATATGATGGAAGTCTGCTTTGAACTCCACTACTTTTCAATATTGTTCCACAATATTTGTTGATAACCGGGGCTTTTGGTTAATCATTTTCTGCAAACTCATCTCAAATCCTATCCAAAATAATTTATTAGCCATAGCCCTCGATGGCTCTTCCGAGTGCCACAATGAAGCATATATGGCCTCTTCCAATAGATCATGGTCTATGTTATTAAACTGCAACTCCTCAGGTTCTCCCCACTCCATCAATTCAATGATAAGTAGGATACATGCGTAGTGGAACTACTTGACTTCTTCTTGTGCTGCTTTGCAATAGGAAAGGAATCCCATACATAATTATCCTACCCATTTATATACTATGCCCTTGGCTCACTCCACAACTAAGGCTATGAAAGGTGCGGAAGCCTCCTCTCTACGACATTTCCTCATAATTTTCTCTAGAAGGATGTGTGCAGCAAAGCACATAGTTCTATCCGAAATTGAGTTAATTAAATAACCTTGGGCTCCCTTCATCAACTCGTAGTCATTATTCATCTTGTCTGCGAGCTAATTATCTTGCCTTTTTCCCACAAAAACCTCTGGGGGGTTCGACCCAAGGCACGGAAGGGCCATAATTCTCCTTATGAGTGTCTCAGTAATGGGGATCTTCTTCCCCAACCACAAACAATCATCATGTACTAAGGCCAACAGTTGGTGCACACAAATATCATTGATAGTACTGCGCCTAAAGTGTGGTACATACAACATGTTGAGTATCCCGGCCTCCTGGATGTCCTACGCCCATTTCATTGGCTCCAATCGCGTTATTACTCCTTTATAGGTTTGTAGACACATATATCTACTGGGCTCAAACTGTGGGTATTTGCTCTGATCATTAACATCCCAATCCTCCATTCTGAGCTGAGGCACCTTGCCCAATAATTCTCCTTCAACTGGCACCTCATATGGAATTAATTGTGTAAACACCTTGTACTTTACCGCGTCAGGGTCTTTCAACTGCTTCTTAGCCTTTGGCTTCCAGGGTGGAATATATGGAGGAAACATCAAGATAGGCTCAACCTCCTTAGTAGAAATTTCCTCTGGGGCTTCTTCTCCTTCTTCATCATCTCATTCTACCTCCACAGACTTTCCATTTAGTTGATCCTGGGCCCCCTTAGATCTCTGTTCCTTTGGGAGTTTCTTTTGGGGAGAGGATCTCACGATTTTTTTCTTAAGATTTGCGGAAAAAACAACACATGTATTATTCTACCCTTTGGGTGACCTCGGCTCTGTGCCTGTTACTAGCGGTGTGGCCATCATGGTGTGGTCTACTGGTATGAATCTGCGACTGAGCCTGGTGTTGATCAAGGTAAATGATTTGAAACTATAATTTGACATGCAACAAATCGCTCGACTCTCTAGCAGACAAAAAATCTTACTTCTAACACTTAGCTCGCAAAGTGTTCGAATGGGGATGGGGAGTCCTGATTTATAATGAAATTTGAATTCAAATTCCATCATCACTTTTAGATTGTCCTCATAAATGTCGATTTGGTGGAAGATCTATCCATATGTGCCCATTAATTGCATCCCTCTCGCTCCTTTTAATGACCAAGTTGTTGTCCAATCAATTTTTACAGTTCCAATGGTCATATTTTGGATGGACTCCACGAGATGCACCCCATCAACAAAGTCCTGGGTTCCTCAGCACAATAACCTCAAGTTGCGCTTACATCCAGTCTACTGCACAATACTCCTACTGCACTAGATCCACCTGTAGAGCTATAAAAAGGGTCTCTTTCACCTCTAATTACCTCACATTAATATGTCAATCCGGGAGCATTTTGTTATTCCAAAGAGTGTCTCAGTCTGAGGCTATCACTTGTCAGAGTAATGCTAGTAGTACAGTGTTTAAAAATACAAGAGTAAACGGATGCTTGTTTATAACTAAGTTACTTCAAAAGAATAAATCACACATTCAGAAAACTAGGCAGCTTATCAGTCAAGGGTTCGGCAGGGATAACCCATCCCTTTGGAAACTGATGGAAAGGAAATTAGAGCATAGACCACGGGTCTGGGAGCTATACAGTGAATGCCAAAGCTCACTACAGCCTTAGATCGTCTCTCACACCAAAACAACAAATGCGAGTAAATGGAACTACAGATAGCAAAATGGAACAACAAATAAAGAATTGAACAACAAATCTGGAATGGAACAGTAATTCTAAAATGGAACAGCAATCGAACAACTAAGTCTCGCGAGTCTTAATCTATTAACCCAAATGCACTCTTCGCAATCAAATAACAATCTTCCACTCTTAAGGCAAATCAAGCGAAACATACTAATGGAACAGCATTAACTATTGATAAATTATGGAACGGCATTAGTAAATCATATACGCACACAACATGCTGGAATAATAATCTGATCAATCTTAATCAACAGGGATACGACTGTGCTTCCAAATAGAACAGCATTATTTCTGAATCCAACAACCATGAAAAACATTACTTCAAATGAATCTATGACACGAATGTTCAGTATAAAAGCTCTGTAACAGAACAGTAAGAATATTCGGTTAAGACTAATAACATGCAATTAACTCTGAAAGGATCAATAACATAATGCAGAGTCAATACACAATTCTATCAGTAAAAACCTTAATGATTTAATCTTAACAGAGCATGTAATAGCAACTTATAAAGCATATCAGATTACCAAATAACAACGATAAACAAACCACGCAGAAATCAAATCGTAGTGATACAGAAGCAAGTGTCCTCCAGGGCCGGGCCCTTAGCCTCCAAGGGTACACCGCCTTAAGTTAATCCAGACGCAAAAATGAGATAATCACCAAGTTTTCATTAATGCATAAGACAAAAGTACAATGAACCAGTTCTCAACGAGAATCGATGATCAAAGTTGATTTTTAACAGAAAATTATATAAAAAAGTCTATCTCAAGCTAACAGTGCTGTCCCTTTATATAAAGGTGACGGCGGAGATGTCCAAGTAACAAGATAAATAAAGCAGCGATCCCTCAGGATCAAAGATCCTGAGGGATTCGCCAAACTGTTAATCCTTCATCTTTTCTTTTCTTCTCCGCCGAGCTGGTGTCTTCTCCTCCTTTTCCGGGCCGATTTGCTTTGATCTGCTTAGCCTTGTTTGCTTTCGGTTCCCCTTCAAAGGGACAGTAGTTATCTCATCTTTGTCCTTTCCTTTGGAACGGCAACTCCTCATTTTCACCTTTTCCTGCACAGAAAAATAACAATTATCAGCGGTTAAGTCTTGCATATCAATTCTCACATGTTTTGTTATAATTCCTTATTATTTTCCAAATTCATGATGCAAAAAGGTTTACAAATTCTACTAAAAAGCCACTGAAATGATCATCAAAAGCATACCTTTTTAGTACTCCACACACCCCCCTGCTTACCTTGTTTCATGTCCTCATGAAAACATTGTAGTTGACATGCAAGGCAGTGAGAGAATAGGCTGGAGAAGGAATCTCATGCGAAGGCCTACAGCCATGATGAGTGACTAGGTAGTCAAAGAACTGACCTGTTTGCCCCTCAGGCATCTCATACAGGGCTTGATATCCGGGTGCAGGGTGCCAAATAATTGGATTGCGAAATCTATATCCTAACCAGGATGGCCCTGCTTTCAAAATGCTCTCGCCATAGAGGTTCAAACGGTTGCCAGCTAATTCAAAATTCTCATACTTAAATGGTTCCCTGAGCTGGATGTTTGGATTAGAGATTCGGTACCGAAATTTGGCTGCATCAATGGCAAGGTCTTTGATGGAAAGAAAATATTCTAAACTCTGTCGAATGAGATTGTCAACTTCTGAGGTTCGCTTCAAATTGCCCTTCCTCCCATGGTTTCACTGTGGATTCTCAATGGAACAGCAACTGCTTGTGCTATTTGAAACACAGAGAGGGTGATAATCGCAAGATTTCGAGAAAAAAAACACAGAGTATGCAACAGAAATGGATTATGAACAGCAACTTGTGTAAAAATAGAAATGCCATGCCGTTAAGCCATGCCATACCGTCGTACACTATCTTTCCCGAATAGTGAGCTGACACGCAATTCAGGGAATAATGAGGTTAACCTCCCCCCCCGCAATGTGATAGGCTGTCCCAGCCGTCAAATAAAGGATCAACAACCGATTTGCAACCGAGTCAGAAAGGAAAAACATATGGAATTATGCCACAACGAATTACCGAAATTGAGGCAGAGAGTTGATCGCGTATTACGTAAGAGGCTGCTGTGTTATGATATGAGGCTGGTGGGTAGGACATCTGTCGTACTTGCCAAATCTCAAGTGGTCATTGTCACTTCCTTTGCCATGATTGGTGGTAATAAGTGTTCATGCGATGTATAAATCGGGAAATAATATATGATTAGTTCCTAGGATATAAGAAACAAAATAGTATTAGTATCTTACCCATTGGTGTAACCAAGGTGACTTCAATACCATTAACAGTGCTCTGCTGCCGACAGGTGTCCATAACCTTGGCAGAGTTGTTTTTTTCACCCTTGGAACCATGATCCTTTGTGTATACTTAGGAATGTTGTTATGTCAAAGTGTAGACCATTATGCTGGCTTGGTGACCAGTTAACCATAATGCCATTCACGAGGAAGGAGCGAAAATTGGGCAGGCCGGCTCGTGATGAGACCTCCCGTTCCAAGGTTCGATTATTTGATATACCTTTTGGACCATATCCCTGGTGTGGTGGCCATAGTGGGAATGCCACTTCACTTCCATCCTCATGATCATGGTAGGCTGGCTCTTGATGAGACCCCCTATCCTGCATTTGACATCTCACATATCTTGTTCACATATTTTTTCTTTTTCATAGAGTACTTTTCCTTATTTATACACAAAGGGTGGTTCAACACTCCATAAGAGTAGGAATGGTGGAAGAAGTCTTATCATCTCAATAGGAAGATATAAGCCCTTTGCTCTTATTCCTAAATAATAATCAAAGAGGGTTAAAGGGATCAGCATGATAAAGATAACCAATCAAGGCAAAATTAGTAAAACAATGACAACAAAAGATAAGAAATAAGTATGTCCTTCCTTTTGTCCTCTTACTAATGCAGAGCCTTATAAATATAGCGATTTATGGTTTGCGGATTTCGGTATGTTGTGATTTTATATTCATTGCACAAGTACATAGCTGTATCTTAAAGACTTGAAAGAATATGGGCAAGAAGCATCCTCAATTTAGATCAGCAAAAGGAATAAGCTGTTTCACAAGGAGAGCAAAAGTATGCTAGTGGTGTTCCTTTTGAAAAAGAAACAACGACGGACGATAGATCACAAAAATGCAAATGCCGTTCCTTTGAAAAAGGAACAGCAAAAATAAAAATACTATAAAAACACTCAAAATGCCGTTCCTTTGAAAAAGGAACAACGACAACAAAAGAATGTTGTTTCTTTGAAAAAAAAGGAACAGTAGTAACCAAAAATGCTGTTCCTTTGGAAAAGGAACAGAAAAAGACGCAAAAATGCCGTTCCTTTGGAAAAGGAACAGCAGAGATCCAGAATGCTGTTCCTTTAGAAAAGGAACAACAAAACAAGCAAAGCCAACAGCATAAAAAAAGACGCAAATGCCATTTTTTTAGAAACAGAACGGCAAAAATCGAAATTTTGAGAAAGAAAAAGAACAGCAAAAAAATGACAAGAAAACATTTAATTCAAACATATGTACAAGAAAGACTCAAAGACAAGACTTATGTACAAATTGTAAAAAGAAATGAATTCCTTAATGAATTACAGGTGAGGAAGATTTCTCTTCCTCTCCTAAAATCTCCATATCAGTGTCTCGGCGTAGCTGCTGGCAGAAGGATTCCCGAGTGAGTGGTTTGCGATAGAGACGAACTCGGTGGCCATTTACTTTGAATGCATATCCATAACCGTCAATGGTAATTAGAGTAAGGGTTCCGTTGTCATGCACCTTCTGGATTTCGTATGGTCCCAACCATCGAGTCTGAAGTTTTCCAGGGAAGTCCCGAAACCGAGAGTCGTATAACAGAGCCCAGTCTCCCTCGTGGAAGACTTTGTTTTTGATGAGCGCATCATGCCATTTAGCTCGCTGCTGTTGAATCAATGCCGTATTTTGTAGTGCAGAGAGCCTAATTTCGTCTAATTCATTGATATGCTGTAGTCGATTGATTTGTGCCTCGCTTAGATCTAGGCCCACTTCCTGTGCTGTCCGTAATGTTTGGATTTCGAATTCTATGGGAAAAATAGGTTGTTTTCCAAACACTAATTGATAAGGTGAGTAACCGGTGGTGCTCCTCCATGTGGTTCTATAGGCCCAGAGTGCTTCAGGTAGTCGGGTAGCCCAATCACGCCTATGTGACGCAATGGTTTTCATTAGGATTGATTCTATTATCTTATTTCTACTTTCTACCTGCCCATTCGCCTGTGGGTGATATGGAGTAGTGATTTTATGCTGGACGTGATAATTGTTGAGTGTTGCAGCTAATCTATTCCCAGCAAATTGTGGTCCTCCATCTGTAATGATTTCCCTTGGAAGGCCATAACGTACAAATAGATGGAACAGGAACTGTATGACAGAGTCCTCTGTGGCTCTTGGCAATGCTTCTGCCTCAACCCATTTGGTGACATATTCCGTTGCCACCAAGATATATGTTTTCTGATTTGATGATGGGTTGATGGGTCCAACGAAATCAAGAGCCCATCGCTCGAATGGTTCAATGACTAACTGTGGTTTCAGAGGCATCTCATCAGCTTGACTAGGTCGTCCTGCTCGCTGGCAGCTATCACAGGCTTGGACAAATTTCTTTGCATCTTTGAAAATCGTAGGCCAGTAATATCCTGTCTGCAATACTTTGTGTCCAGTTCTACGCTCAGCGAAGTGTCCACCACACGGTCCATCGTGACAGGCTTTTAGGATGTCAAAGATTTCGTCTTCTCGAACACATTGCCTGATATGCATGTCTGCCCCTGTGTGAAACAAATAGCCCCCAATCCACGAGAATTGAGCACTCTTCTGAACAATCTGTTTGCGCTCATTAGGGGTTAAGTGTTTTGGTAGTTTACCTACTGCGAGGTAATTGGCAACATCAGCATACCATGGTGTTTGAACGGCAACAGCAAACAGGTGCTCATCCGGAAATTGATCTTCAACTGCTGCTGCATCGATTGGTTTGGGTATTCTCGAAAGAAAATCGGCTACAGGGTTTTCTTTGCCAGGCCGATCCTTGATTGTGATATCGAATTCCTGCAATAAAATCAACCATTTAGTTACTCTGGCATTTGTGACAGGCTTATTTGCTAAATATTTTATGGCAGAATGGTCTGTATACAAGATAATAGGATAGCCTGTAATATAATGTCTAAACTTATTGACAGCATGTATTACAGCTAGGAATTCTTTTTCAGTAATAGTGTAATTTAATTCAGCAGGGGATAAATTTTTGCTAATGTAATAGATAGAATATGGTTTTTTATCCTCTTCCTGCCCAAGGACTGCGCCAATGGCTGTATCTGAGGCATCAGATGATATCTGGAACGGTAGGTCCCAGTTTGGTCCTCGAAGGACTGGGGCTGTGGATACGAGCTTCTTTAAATCCTCGAAAGCACGGTCACATTTTTCTGTCCAAAGAAAATGAACGTTACCAGTTAGTGCATATAAAGGAGCAGCAATGTGCGAATAATGTTCTATAAATCATCTATAATAACCGGAAAATCCAAGAAAGCTGCGTACCTCTGTTTGAGTAGTAGGAGTGGGAATGAGCAAAAGTATTTGGATTTTGGCCGGGTCTACCTGAATGCTGGCTGCTGAAACATAATGTCCTAGGATAAGTCCTTCAGTCATCATCATGAAACATTTTTCGTGGCTTAAGCAAATCCTGGTAACAATGCAGCGTTGTAGGACTTTCTCTAGGGTGTCCAGTGCTGGATCAAAATCATCTCCATATGGTGTAAAGTCATCCATGTAAACTTCAAGTCCATCATTTATTAAATCTGCAAAAATGCTAAGGATAGCCCTTTGGAATGTGGCAGGAGCATTACATAGGCCAAAAGGTAGAACTCGATAGGAAAATGTTCCCCAAGGACAAGTAAAAGTAGTTTTATCCCGGTCTTCGGGGGCAATCTGAATCTGATTGTATCCACTGAAGCCATCCAGGAAAGAAAAGAATTTCTTTCCTGCTAAAGTATCTAATACTTGGTCTATGAATGGGAGAGGAAAATGATCTTTCTGTGTTGCCTTATTTAGTTCCCTATAATCCACACAGATTCTCCATTTTCCATTCTTTTTTGGTACCACCACAAGCGGAGAGACCCATTTACTATCAGAAATAGGATAGATAAAATTGACATCTAAAAGTTTCTGAAGTTCAGTTTTACCACATCCTTTAGATGAGGATTAAGTCTCCTTTGCGGCTGACAAACAGGTCTGGCATCTTTTTCTATATAAATGTGGTGTGTACATAATTGGGGATCGATTCCTTTCATATCAGGGTAATCCCATGCAAATGCTTCTTGATATTTTGTTAACAAATGGATGAGCTTTGTTTCTTGTTCAGGCATGAGATTGGCATTGATGTTTAAAGTTTTTCCCGGTTCAATTTCCACAGTTTTACTATTTGCAACAGAAGTAACAGGTATCGTTTGGTCATGCGTATCTTTCAAAGGATCTTCCTCCAATTCATTATCAAATGCTGCTTCTATCATGTGACACTGTGTGCGAGATTCAGTTTGACTAATGAAATTATTAATGGCATCATCTTCTGTTTGGTCTTTAAAATCAAGTGCCTCCTGTATAGTTAATGGAGATCTGATGTTATCAGTAAGGTATGATACAGGGTGCTTATTAGTTTTGATTATTGTGACACTTGGTTGCGCTGGAGGATATAGAACTAAATTCTTGCTATTCGGTCCTCTGGTTATGGTCATATTTCCCTGCCGGCAGCCAATGTAGGCATCGGCAGTGGCGAGCCAAGGTCTACCTAAAATTAGCGGGTGTCCATCAAGTCGGGTTTTTGGATTAATTATCAGGAAATCGGTTGGATACTCCCAGGAATCAACAGAGACCATGACATCCTGTAGAATACCCTCTGGTCTAACCACAGATCGGTCAGCCAATTCTAACAAAGTAGAGGTGGGTTCTACCGATGTAATGCCGAGCTTTTGGCAAGTAGTGGTTGTTAAAATATTAATTGCAGCTCCTAGATCAACTAAGGCATTAGACAGGGTCTGACCATAAATTTGAACAGTTATAATTGGATTTCCCGGGTCTTCATATTTAATGGGTGTTTCTTTCCCAGATAATAAGTCAGATAAAGTACCGACTACTTGGACTCTTGGATTATTTGTTATATTCCTCCTTGGTTTCTTTATGCACAACTCTTTGATAGTTTTTGCGTATATAGGAATGTCTTGAATGGCTTGGAGGAATGGGATTTTTATGTACAGATTTTTTAATTCTCCCAGAATGTCAAAGTCAGGATATTCTATGGGTCGAGGTATGACTAATAGTTCTGGGAATGGAGGAGAGGATGTGGTTGCTTGATTATGAGTCTGCTGCTTATTTACATCCTCTTGTTGCAACTGATGTTCTCTTGGTAACTGATCTTCAATATGAACTATTTTATCTCCCTCAGTTTCAATTATACGTCCAGATCTTAACTGAAGATCATTGCACTCCCTCAGGTCGGGTCCTATTTCTGGTGATTCTATGATTTGGATAGATTGGACCGGCCTGTTATTTGGATTGGGATCGGGTTGGGCTGGGAGTTGCGGTCTCAGGTTAGACTGGGGATTTTGTTGTAAGGCTGGCAGAGTAGGTTGAGGGAGCAGAATAGTTCCAGCTGGCTGGTGCATCGATCTTTGCCAGCTTGTCTGCCAGGGTGAACTTTGTGAAGTAAGGGGAGTCCATTGTGAAGGATATGGGCCATTTTGCCAATATGGTGGAGTGTAAGGAAAATTCGGCCAACCAGATTGGCTTGTCTGATTCAGCCATGGGTTTGAAGAAGGAAACGATTGTGGTGACCAGTTTGAAAATGGTGGTTGAGATTGATTTTGCCACATACCATATTGTTGAGTATTATACTGTGGAGGTTGAAAAAAAGAGGTTGAGTCCGGAAACATACCAGATTGTCTCGGCTGCCACTGGCGACGCTGGTTGATCAAGTACACCGATTCTGGTTCTTCTTCTGCTTCCTTATATACCGCTTTCAATCCAGGAAGTGAGGGGCAGCTCTCCGTAAGGTGATCTTTTGTACATATGGCGCATGTTTGGACTTTATCCAGTGGACACTCCTTGTGGCTATGTTTTTTTCTGCATCGGGGGCAGAAGATTGCCAAATTCTGTTCTGCCTCCAGCTGCTTCTGTTTAGCCTGCACAATATCAAGTTGTGTAGTTAGTGTCCCCATAATATCAGTTTTGAAATTTTCTAATAAATTTCCAATTTCTGCACGTGTTACTCCTTCTGTTGATACTTTGTTATCTCTTGCAAACCGATCATATTCTGTCGGTTTTATTCTTGTGCTGCCTCTCGAACTCCCGATACATAAATCAATGATGTCAGCAAAATTCTCTTGATAAATATCCCCTTTTCCCATGATGTTTAATGTTTCAATCCATTGTTCCTTCATGCCCCTTATTAATGCAGTTTTTAACACATTATCAGGTAAAGGTAGCGATGCATAAGGAGATCTTTGTAGATTGTACTGAAAACGTTCCACATATTCCTCCAATGTTTCATTCGGTCTGGCTGTCATTTGGAATATTTCGTCTTTTAATTCTCTAGACCTACAATAATCCTGATATTTTTTTAAGAAGGATTCCTTCATTTGATCCCAATTGTTGATAACCCCGCCACCTAGTCCCATAAACCATCTTAAAGCAGCCCCTTTTAATGTAGAGGGGAATAATTTCAATTTTTGGGGATCGGTGGTATAATCATACCCCCTGCATAACACATCGAATTCGAATAAAAATGCATCCGGATCTTCTGATGTGAGACCGTGAAATGTAGGGATATGCTGAAGAGGGATAGCTTTCATGGGTGCATTTGCTGCAGAATCCACTATAGGATATTGTAATGTAGAGGTTTGAGCATTTGGCTGGTTCTGAGCCATGGGATCGAATATATTCCAATAACCTTCTGGGATATCTAGGAGAGTATTCCTAGGTTGAGAGGGAATGGTTTTGACAGGGATAGTTTTAATAGCACTTCCCTTATCTGGAATAATGAGAATACCAGATGTCTGAGGAGATTGGATTCCTTCAACAATGATTTTCGCAGCACTCCCCTTATCTGGGCTATCTAATGGCTGATTTGTTCCAACAGGAGATTTTGGTTCCTTGGTTTCCCCTGTTTCTCCTTCCCCTTCACAAAAGTTGCTGGAATTCCCTTCCTGCAATAGTTCTGGAGTAGAATTTTCGATTTCTTGAAAGTCTTGCTCTTCAGTTTGACTATGCACCTCAACACAGGCTACAGATGGTGATCCTGTGGCCTGAAGGGAACTAGTAGGCTGTTTAGAAATGTTTTTCCTGGGGCCTACTGATGGCTGAGATTCTGTTTTCTTATAGATTTCATCTATGAAGGTCGTTCGGCCAAGGGTCACCGGCCCCTTAGCTTTTTCAGGCTTGGATGGGGGTTTGATATTCTTTTCTGGTCTTTTTCTGCTTAGTCATGCACTCAAATGAACTACCAAATTCTATTCAAACAAAGCAAAAACAAATCTGTTAGGAAAGCGGACAGTGGAGCAGGGTTTTTACATGCTCTGCACGTAGGTTCTTACCTTCCGTTTTTAAGATCCAACTCTTCCCTAGCAGGTTCGTACACTACTCTGAAAAAGAAAAATGGCTACACTCTTTCCCCGGCAACGGCGCCAAAATGTAGAGCTATAAAAATGGTCTCTTTCACCTCTAATTACCTCACATTAATATGTCAATCCGGGAGCGTTTTGTTATTCCAAAGAGTGTCTCAGTCTGAGGCTATCACTTGTCAGAGTAATGCTAGTAGTACAGTGTTTAAAAATACAAGAGTAAAAGGATGCTTGTTTATAACTAAGTTACTTCAAAAGAATAAATCACACATTCAGAAAACTAGGCAGCTTATCAGTCAAGGGTTCGACAGCGATAACCCATCCCTTTGGAAACTGATGGAAAGGAAATTAGAGCATAGACCACGGGTCTGGGAGCTAGACAGTGAATGCCAAATCTCACTACAGCCTTAGATCGTCTCTCACACCAAAACAACAAATGCGAGTAAATGGAACTATAGATAGCAAAATGGAACAGCAAATAAAGAATTGAACAGCAAATCTGGAATGGAACAGTAATTCTAAAATGGAACAGCAATCAAACAACTAAGTCTTGCGAGTCTTAATCTATTAACCCAAATGCACTCTTCGCAATCAAATAACAATCTTCCACTCTTAAGGCAAATCAAGCGAAACATACTAATGGAATAGCATTAACTATTGATAAATTATGGAACGACACTAGTAAATCATATACGCACACAACATGCTGGAATAATAATCTGATCAATCTTAATCAACAGGGATACGACTGTGCTTCCAAATAGAACAACATTATTTCTGAATCCAACAACCATGAAAAACACTACTTCAAATGAATCTATGACACGAATGTTCAGTATAAAAGCTCTGTAACAGAACAGTAAGAATATTCGGTTAAGACTAATAACATGCAATTAACTCTGAAAGGATCAATAACATAATGCAGAGTCAATACACAATTCTATCTGTAAAACCCTTAATGATTTAATCTTAACAGAGCATGTAATAGCAACTTATAAAGCATATCAGATTACCAAATAACAACGATAAACAAACCACGCAGAAATCAAATCGTAGTGATACAGAAGCAAGTGTCCTCCGGGGCCGGGCCCTTAGCCTCCAAGGGTACACCGCCTTAAGTTAATCCAGACGCAGAGATGAGATAATCACCAAGTTTTCATTAATGCATAAGACAAAAGTACAATGAACCAGTTCTCAACGAGAATCGATGATCAAAGGATTATTACTGCAAATTACATAAAAGTCTATCTCAAGCCAATGCTGTTGTCCCTTTATACAAGGTACTCAAGTGAGATGTCCAAGTAACAAGATAAATAGCAATATCCCTTAGATCAAAGATCCTGAGGGATTCGCCAAACTGTTAATCCTTCGTCTTTTCTTTTCTTTTATGCCGAGCTGGTGTCTTCTCCTCCTTTTCCGGGCCGATTTGCTTTGATCTGCTTAGCCTTGTTTGCATTCGGTTCTCCTTCAGAGGGACAGCAGTTATCTTGACTTTGTCCTTTCCTTTGGAATGGCAACTCCTCGTTTTCTCCTTTTCCTGCACAGAAAATAACCATTATCAGCGGTTAAGTCTTGCATATCAATTCTCACATGTTTTGTTATAATTCCTTATTATTTTCCAAATTCATGATGCAAAAAGGTTTACAAATTCTACTAAAAAGCCACTGAAATGATCATCAAAAGCATATATCATCCCCAAGCTAACAATGTTGTCCCTTTATATAAAGGTGACGGCGGAGATGTCCAAGTAACAAGATAAATAAAGCAGTGATAATCCTTCATCTTTTCTTTTCTTCTCCGTCGAGCTGGTGTCTTCTCCTCCTTTTCCAGGCCGATTTGCTTTGATCTGCTTAGCCTTGTTTGCATTCGGTTCCCCTTCAAAGGGACATCAGTTATCTCGTCTTTGTCCTTTCCTTTGGAACGGCAACTCCTCGTTTTCACCTTTTCCTGCACAGAAAAATAACAATTATCAGCAGTTAAGTCTTGCATATCAACTCTCACATGTTTTGTTATAATTCTTTATTATTTTCCAAATTCATGATGCAAAAAGGTTTACAAATTCTATTAAAAAGCCACTGAAATGATCATCAAAAGCATACCTTTTTAGTACTCCACACCACCGTTCAGCAGAATCCTTCTACGTCTGTTCACCTCGGTATCCGCATATATTCTCACCCAACATAATCTTGTTGGTCAGTTCTAGCCAATCTATCTATACCAACGTCCTTGGCTCTTTGGTAATGCAAAATAATACTTCTTTAATTTCTTGAAGAGCCTCATTAATGCACTCAAAACCATCAAAAAAGTTATATGTTAATAAGAACCCTTCGATCATCTCATCCCAATCCATGGTTCCATGGTGCAACTCTATTTCTAGATACCATTGATGAGGTATCATTTCCAAGGAATGAAAGAACATGTGCACCCATTTTGGTTGAGGTTATATTCCCAAAGCTTCAGTCCAACGAGCCAAATGTTCGCGAGGATCCTTCTGACCATCATACTTCTCTGCGATCTTTGTATCAACCTGACCAAATATCGACCTTATCAATTTCCAAAACTCCTTCCATCCTTCTAAACTTTCCCTGTGCACACCCCACCATCGAGTTGGAGTGAACCTCAAGGCAATGTCCAAAGCTTTATACCTCTGTTCATCCAAAAAATTTCGCTCAAATTCTTCCAAGAAAAAGACAACTTTCGTCGTTCCATCATAAAAGGGTAAGTTGCGCACTTCTGACTTGATGCATCCTGGAGACTTGGTAACCCAGTTACAGTGCTTAGTAGTTACTTCATGCAATTGATTTTTCCAATGCTCCAACTCTTCATCGCAATCTGAAATGCATGAAATATTGTGCTCCCAACATATTCTACCAATCGCGATGGGATTAATCTAGTATTCATCCTGTGTGGTAAGCTTATATATCTGAGAAATCTCAGTTGATCAAAAACTAAATTGGGGGCAAAAATTTGCTAAAAAAATGAAAGTGATCAGAATCGGTTGGAACCTGAATGATCGAATAGGTATCATCTTCCTGATTATGGCGCACTTCATTTTATCAAAAGGGAGTATGTATGAGAAAGCTAGATTGATATGTTCGATTGCGCAAAAAGGAAATTTTTTGTCATAGGGATGATGACTAGGAATTTGTGTAGCCCAGTCACCAAAAAGAATATTCCAAGGAATATTCTAGGAATATTCCCCCAGGTGGACTAGTGAGATGATCCCAAGTGTCATTACTAGATTGGTTGGTGATTTGTTGCAATTCGATTGGTTTGAGTCAGACCAATGATGTGTTGACATGTGGCTAGCCCATAGGCCGCCACGTACCCCTTCAAAGCTCGAATGACAATATATGATTGATCAAAATTTTTATATGGTGGATGGACAAAGGTCGGGCTCGACCCCGCGACCTCTCCCACACAAACACAACACGTCACCACCTCTCCTACACATTAGATCTTAACTATAATGGATGTCGGCTTGTATTTAAGTTTCATACATTGTTATGGCAGAAGGAAATGGGGGCTAACCCCAATGCACAAGACGATGGCATATAACTGATGACAAGAGCTCTAAACTATAAATGTGGGATTATCTCTAACCATGGATTATTAAATCCCTAATCAATGTTTAATGTGTTCTTATTTGAAAACTAATTGTGATTAAGTTAAGTGGGATTAGTGCCTTAACCGCACTTAACCAACGCTTAACTACCAGTTAAACTTAATTGTGGATTAGCACTAATTGGTGGAGTCTGCCAATTTTGGTGGGAACTACAAATGTGGCATAGTTAACTGGAGTTACTCTAGTTTTGGAGGGGTTTCCTAGGCCAAAATTGAGGAAAACATAACTGGAGCATTATTCGACAAAATTGGGCTAAGAAAGAGTCTATCCTAGCATTTTGGATGCTCTGAGTAGTTTGGTGCAAGTTTATGAGCCAGAGGAGCACTTCTGTAAGTGATTTTTCCACTTTGAAGATTAAAGATGCCTAGGGCCACCAGGAGAGTAGGCCATGTCTGCTTCACTTAAAAACCATTTGCAGAGCCAAAAGAGGCTACTTAGGGGTTTTTGGATCTTCTGAATCCATTAGAGCAAGTTGGGAATCCATTGCAACACTGTAGGTTCATGTAATAGTATAATTGACTATTAATCCAAAGAGGGCCAAGCCATTGAAGAAGCTGCAAGGAGATGTAGCCCAGGAGGGGTGAAGTCATTTATCAACTCTGTGTAATGTGTTTGTTGTGTATTGTTTCTTTGTAATTTACTTGATTTTCACATGTTTTTAAAGCTAATTTACTTCATGAATTTCTCATAAAATACACACAAACTTGACACATAAACCCTCTCATAACTTGTTATTTGAGATGATCCTTAAGCACACTTTTATTTTATACTGATGAGGAAGCCAACACAACAAAACTAGTTTTCCCATATTCAGATCAAGTTGGTATCAGAGCACATTTTAGCTCATTTTGGCAAACTTTTATCTCAAGTTTTCCAAGGCTAGCTAGAAAATTAGCTATTTATTTTGTATTTGTGCAAGGAGAATTTAATTGTGTGCAAGTTTATGTGTATCTCCTCTCTTCAGGAGAAATTAAAGATTGAGGAATCAACTCTCAAATCACAACAAAGAAGTTTTTTTATGCATTACAAGTGTGATGGAAGCTTCATCAAGTTATTTTTCTAATCAATCTTCCTTAGTAACACTCTTTGATAAAGAGTTGTTGAAGAATCTCTTAATCATGAGATATATGGTGCAAGATATATTTGAATATAGGAAGGAGAGCACTATACTTCAAGAGCAGTTGATTTCCATGAAGGAGGAGAAGCAAGAGCTTCTTGAAAAGATGCATGATATGGAGACTATACTCCATATTGCAAATGAAACCCTATCCAAGTATGTGCATGAAAGTGAGGTATGCAAATAAATTTTATCTTCAATTTCCTTTCAAGATGATTTTTTTGTTGTTTTGGAAAGACACATTAGAGGAATAGGGTCCAAATTATTCATGAAGATGGGCTATGAAGGTAAAGGATTTGGAAAACATGCACAAGGCATAGTTGAGCCAATTGTTGTTGAGGAAAGGCCTATATATTTGGGTCTTGGTTATGGACAACAAGATGGAGAATGCTCCAAAGTCAAGGAGGCACATCAAGGTGTTCCAAGAAATACTTTCATTAAATGTTCATTATCTCAATCTTGTGAAGTTTTTGTTCATGAGGAATGCAAAAGTTTTACACCCACTTTGCAAGAAGGTGATCATAAACATGCAACTAAAGGAAATGACAAACAAGATAATGTTGAAATCTCCAAATCCATTGAAGCCATTGTTGGTATTCCAAAGAGAGCCACTACCTCATCAAATTCACCTCCTCAAGAAGGTGACAAAGGTGAATGTTCAAGGTATAAATCTGCCTTTAATCAAGATGCTTTTAATTATGATAAACATGGAAAATCCTCACATAATATTTGGAGAAAATTTACATGTTCCTTTTGGGGTTTGAATAACCATATTGTTTCTAGGTGTTGGAAGAGGATAAACATACACATAAAACTTTCAAAATAAAGGAGACATAAATCCAAAGGTCCAATGGACAATGAAAACCATGTTGAAAAGAAGATACAATTATTTTTCACTCATTGCCATAAGCAGCGTCATCTTGTAGACAAGTGTTGGACTTTGTATCCAACAAGTCATTCACAACATTTGAAAGATGTGGAGAGAGAGATTGAAAAGAATGGAAAAGAGGATTCCATAATTGATGTGGGTCAGGATGATTCACATGATGAAGTGTAGCTGAAAGAAGCGCCATTGAAGTGGTTTGGAAAGAGAAGGTTAGATTTCTTAACCAAATAAGGCCTTGCATTTCTTTTGATGATTGATTCAAATCTTGCCTTATTGATGCATTTCTTTTCTCTTGAAAGTATGTTGCATATTACATGAAGCAAGATGTTGGAAAGGTAGAGTTATGTTCAATCACTTAGATGCATAAAATATGGGAATTTGTAGTTGCAATTTTCATGTGAATGCATTTATTTTTATCTATAATGCATGTTGCATGTTTACGCTAGGAAGGTGTTTGAAAGTGGAGTATGTGGACTCACTTTGTTGCAGAAAATTTGGCCATTTCAGCTCTTTAAGTACTTGTACATACAAATGGGATTCTTGTACTTGTGATTGTACTTGCAAGATAATTGAGAATTGTATACATGCATGAGAGTTTGTGTGTGTGAACAGTGGAATTTTTGATAGTTTCATTATGCTTGAACATGCATGAGTGATTGACTTGTGCTGGTTGATTTATTTGTTATTGTTAGGTCCCTATATTACTAGTATAGTCCCTTATTGTTGTTAGTGTAACCCCCTTATTTTTATTATTGTACCCTTGTAACCCCCATTTTGTTATTATTGTGCCCTTAAATTATTATTGTTAGGTCGGCTAGGATTACATTGTGGCCCACTAGGATTACATTATGGCCCCATGGACTCCTATATATAGAAAGGAGGTTTTGTAAGTTGTATCATCCAAGAATTGTTCATTTATGTAATGTATTGGAGGTTGCCCCCTCGAAGTGGCTCATTTATAAGGCGTTTATATCTCTTTTCTTCTCTTTTTGGAGCTGGTTACACAACATTTGCTATCAGAGCTTTGGATTCTCGGGTTTCGCTGCTCCAAACAGGTCATCGTGGCATTTTCGCTATAACTTTTTTTCTATGAAGCTTCAGAAGCTGAAATTTTTAGGGTGCGAAGCCAAAATCTTGAGGACGTTTGTATACAAATTTCAGAGTTTGGTTCGAAATATTTGCAGAGATATGATCTGTGGAAGTCAGGTATTTTTTCAGGCTCCTAAACAGGTCATCGTGGCATTTGCGCTATAAATTTTTTTACGAAGGGTCAGAACTGTGGCATTTGAAAGAAGCTTCAGAGGGCTACTACAGGGCTAAATTTCAGATATCGAAGATTTTCAATTACAGAGATAATCCAATTTCAATATCGAGCTCCTCAAAAGCAAGAAAAAGGTGTGTATTTTTTTTTCCGAATTGCATAAGTCTTGTTTGAAGAATCAATTTGAATTGATTCCAAGGGAATATCAGTATTGGGTTCTAAAATATACCTCGTAAAAATAATTCAACACCCATTAAGCCTTCAGAAGGGTCTACTATGACTCATGAAGATGAAGAATTGCAACATGATCTATCAAAATTACAAGAGCAAGTGCAACAAATTTCACTCTCGCAAAGAGCAACAAAAAATGAAATGGAAGTTTTGAAGAAAGGCATGGAAGAGAAGATGGATGGCATGGAAGCTAAGATGGAAAAAATGAAGAATGATCTAAAAAAAGACATCGAAGGTTTGACAAAGTTGATATAAGAAAGGTTTCCTAATGGTGAAAAGATAGTAGAAGAACCTCATGATGAGAACAAAATCAATGTTAATTGTGATTTGATAAACTCTAATTTTGGCGGGAAGAACCACCATATTCCAAAAATGGATATGAGGAAGTTTGATGGAAAGGATCCTGTAACATGGATACTACAGATGGAGCAATATTTTGATCTCCATAATGTGCAAAACACACAAAAGGTACGCATTGCAACTTTACATTTAGAAAAAAATACATTTGTATGGTATCGATGGCTTTGGTCCCGTAAAAAAATTGTCACTTGGTCAATTTTTACGGAGGAAATGATAGCACATTATGAGGATACAAAGAGCAACACCTTCTTTAGCCAATTGATAAATCTCAAACAAAAGGGTTTAGTGGGGCAACACATTGGGGAATTCCAAAAATTGAATATAAGGGTAACTGATATTTCAGAGGAACACAGGATTGATCTCTTCATAGGCACTTTAAGGGATAACATACAACATGAAGTTCGCGTTCTGGAACCTGATTCATTAGAAAAGGCATTCAGGTTGGCAAGAAAAGTTGAATGTAAAATTATGGCGACAAGGAAGCCTACCACTTAATTCTATAAAGAAGGAAGTGTTGCTACGCCTAGATTTCCACAACCTACAAGGTTGACACCACAACAATTGGAAGAAAAAAGAGCAAAAGGGCTTTGCTACAGTTGTGATAGCAAATACACTAAAAGTCATAAGTGTGCTGAGAAGAAATTATTTTACATAGATTGTGAAGAGGAAGAAGAAAATGAACAAGAAGAGGATATACACCTAGAACCAGCCCTAGAAGAGGAAGAAATGAATCCGACCATATCGTGTAATGCACTGGCAGGAATTACCACTCCTCAAACTCTCAAGATACAAGGACAAATCAAGAAGAAAAAGGTAATAGTGTTGATTGATTCAGGTAGCATCCATAATTTTATTCATTGTAAGGTAGCCAAGGAATTAAATTGTTTTCTATACCCAGCACCAGAATGTCAAGTGATGGTTGCAAATGGAGGAACTATAAATTACTCTGGAAAATGCCATAATATCAAGCTAACCATGGGGGAATATGTATTGACTAGTCCAATGCTTTCCATTCCTATGGGAGGTGCTGATGTTGTACTAGGAGTACAATGCTTACAATCTTTTGGGACGGTAGCTTTTAATTTTCAAGAACTTTTCTTGAAATTTTTTCACAAGGAAAGGAAGTCGAATTATGGGGTATTGAAGGGAAGCCAGGAAGGATAATAAGCTCTAATGTCATGACAAAGCTTCTAAACTAAGAACAACGAGGCGTAATTGCACAATTATGCTCACTAGAAGTTTCGACATCAAAATCATCTATTTCTGCAGATCTCCAACAAGTCTTGGACAATCATTCCAAGGTGTTTGAAACTCCCAAAGGACTCCCACCTATTCGTGATCATGATCATGCTATTCATTTGATTCCAGGAAGCGTTCCTCCAAACATCAGGCCTTATAGATATCCTTACTTCCAAAAGAGTGAAATTGAACGTATGATTGCAGAAATGTTAGAGGCGGGTATAATTCAACCTAGTCAAAGTTCTTTCTCTGCTCCCGTAGTATTGGTACACAAGAAGGATGGATCATGGCGAATGTGTCCAGATTATAGGGAGCTCAATAAGCTCACCATTAAAGACAAATTCCCCATTCCTGTGATTGATGAATTATTGGATGAATTACATGGAGCAATTTATTTTACCAAGTTGGATCTTCGTTCAGGATATCATCAAATTAGAATGAAGACTGAAGATATTCCAAAAACAGCATTTCGAACTCATGAGGGTCATTATGAATTTTTGGTCATGCCTTTTGGCCTTACCAATGAACATGTTGATAGGGTGCTCAAACTATTGCAGGAGAAACAATTATATGAAAAAACATCCAAATGTTTCTTTGGAGTACAAGAGGTGGAATATCTGGGTCATATTGTGTCTCACGAGGGTGTTAAAGTAGACCCTAACAAAATTAAAGCCATTAAGGAATGGAAAGTCCCCACAACCATAAAGCAGTTGCGAGGATTTCTTGGGTTAACAAGGTATTATCGCAAGTTTGTTAAGAATTATGGGAGAATAGCAGCACCTCTAACAACATTATTGAAGAAAGATGAATTTTCATGGAATCCTGAAGCAACTAAGGCCTTTGAAAATCTTAAAGAGGCAATGTGCCTAGCACCGGTCTTAGCTACGCCAGAATTCACAAAAACATTTATTGTGGAATGTGATGCCTCAGGAAATGGAATTGGTGTGGTTTGAATGTATGAAGGAAGACCCATTTCTTTTGAAAGTCGTCCAATCAAGGGAAAGTATTTACATAAACCTATTTATGAGAAGGAAATGTTAGCAATACTGCATGCACTAAAGAAATGGCGAACTTACCTAATGGGGAGACACTTCAAGGTAAAAACTGATCATGATAGTCTTAAACACTTTTTGGAGCAAAGACAATATTTAGAAGAGCAGCAAAAATGGGTCACAAAGATGTTGGGTTATGACTTTGAAATAATCTACAAAAAAGGAAAGCTTAATGTTTTTGCAGAGGCACTCTCAAGAAAGAATGAAGAGGTGGAAGCATTTCTTTGTGCCATTTCTATTATCCAACCAGATTGGATAACTGAAGCAAGAGATGAATGGAAGAAGGACAAAGATGTATGGACACTCATTCAAAAGTTGCAGCAAGATCCTAGTACATCTGATACATTTAGTTGGAAAAATGATTCCTTGTGGTACAAAGATCACTTATATCTTTGTAAGAATTCCCAACTAAAACAAAATATTCTTCTGGAATTGCACACTTCTCCTTTAGGAGGACACTCAGGATTTTTAAAAACTTACCACGGGGTGAAGAAAGATTTTTTTTGGGATGGCCTTAAATCTGATATTCAAAAGTTTGTGGCAGAATGTTTGGTTTGCCAGCAGAATAAAGTTGAGACAATTAAGACCCTGGGACTTCTACAACCTTTATCCATTCCAAGTCAACGTTGGGAGGAGATTTCAATGGATTTTATCACAGGTTTACCTAAGTACGAAGGAAAGAGTGTCATCATGGTGGTAGTTGATAGACTTGCCAAGTATGCACACTTTTGTGCATTATCTCATCCATTTAAAGCAAGTACAGTTGCTACTACATTTATGGACAGAATTCAAAAGCTACATGGAAGCCCAAGGGTTATTGTGAGCGACAGAGATCCAATTTTTACTGGAAATTTTTGGACAGAGTTATTTTCTTGTTTGGGTACTCAATTAGCTCATGGCTCATCTTATCATCCTCAATCTGATGGTCAAACTGAGATAGTAAATAAATGTTTGGAAGGATATCTTCGTTGTTTTGTATCTGATAAACAAACACAATGGGTCAAGTAGTTACCTCTCGCTGAATGGTGGTATAACACTTCCTTCCATACTGCAGCAAAAATGACCCCATTTATGGCACTTTATGGATATCATCCACCATCCATCACATCATCTTTAAGGGAAAATTCGAAGGTTCAAGCGGTGGAAGATCACATCGAGCATCAGCAAGAAGTTCTCCAACTCTTAAAGGATAACCTGAATTTGGCACAAAATCGAATGAAACAACAGGCAGATCAACATCGCAGTGAGAGAAGTTTTAATGTAGGAGATTGGGTATTTTTACGGCTACAACCATACAAACAAATGTCCCTCAAGCAAGCTAAGAAGGATAATAAATTATCGCCAAAGTACTATGGTCCTCACAAGGTGTTGCAAAAGATTGGTACTATGGCATACAAATTGGAGCTTCCTGCTTCTTCGCGAGTACATCCAGTTTTCCATGTTTCATGCTTAAAGAAGGTTATAGGTGAAAATATTCCGGTTCAAACAATATTGCCAGAACTTGATGAGGAAGGAAAAATCATATTGGAACCTGAAGCAGTCATGGAAACAAGAACTCGACAGCTACGGAATCGATCAATTTCAGAGTATCTCATCGAGTGGAAGAACTTACCCACTGAAGATTCTACATGGGAGGATGAGAATTTTATACAGAAGCACCCGGAGCTACTCAAGCGTTGAGGACAACACTTTTTTGAAGGAGAGGGGCATGTTAGGTCCCTATATCACTAGTATAGTCCCTTATTATTGTTAGTGTAACCCCCTTATTGTTATTATTGAACCCATGTAACCCCCATTTTGTTATTATTGTGCCCTTAAATTATTATTGTTAGGTCAGCTAGGATTACATTGTGGCCCACTAGGATTACATTATGGCCCCATGGACTCCTATATATAGAAAGGAGGTTTTGTAAGTTGTATCATCCAAGAATTGTTCATTTATGTAATGTATTGGAGGTTGCCCCCTCGAAGTGGCTCATTTATAAGGCGTTTATATCTCTTTTCTTCTCTTTTTGGAGCTGGTTACAGAATAGTTATCATGTATGTTTGTCAACTTGAGAATGTTGATCATTTGCACATGCATGAGTGTCGACTTGTGTTGTTCAATTGTGTGTTACATGCATGTCATATCGACTTGGAAGATTTGATTTAGTCTCCAAATATGAAAGGGAGATGTTGATGAATTGTTTCATGAGATGTGAGATTCTTATTGTTTTTGGAAACGAATCGTCAAGTTGTTATACATTCTTTTGTGCGAATTGAGAGTCAATTGTTTGAAGAGGCATGTTTTTTTGACTTGTGTTTGGTTGATGGGTTTGTACACCAAGATGTAAGAATGCATGTCGATGTTCACAGGATGTAACATTTGTTGCTTTGAAGGAGAAAAATAAAGAGCTCATCAAGTTGTGTTTCTTGCATGATGTGTTTTTCAAGATAATGGTTTTTCTTGTGACAAAATGTCTTAGGATTTTGGAAGGTCCACTCTTGAGCGAGAGTCTCATGATTAGACTTCATTCTCAAATCATGGGATGATCAACATGGCAATACAGGAGGATAATGGAATCAATAAGCGGAAAGAGAGACAAGATGAAAAAATATTGCAGAAAATAGTAGCCATTGTAGACCATTGGATTTTTTGATTCCAAGAAGAGAAAGAGATGGCGAATGCATTCTTCTAGATGTGGAATTTGGAATCGTGAAGTTAAAAAGAATGGTTATTTATTTTCTTGTGATTACTGATATTGGAACTCATTACTGTATTTCACTTAGATGGGCTTAAATTGGAAAATATTTTCTAAGGAGAAGCTTGCATCGAATGCATGTGTATGCAAAGGAGGAACATGATTCTCAGTGGGAAGGCCATCAGTCAATTTTCCAAGAACCCAGGGATAACTTTGGTACATCAAGGTGTTTAATCAATCAGCAAGTAGCCAACAACAAAAGGAGGACATTGGTTGAAGTGCTAAGCCATTTTCAAGGCAAGGCATGTCAGTGAACCAAAGTGGTTGTAATGGAGATTTTTCTAAGTAGAATCAAGTTGATAGAGCTTCAAAAAGAGTAGATTATTAAAATCTCATAAGATAACTAGATTTTGTGGTTCGAAAATCTTGTCAGTAGGAAGGAGATATCTGAAACTGAATTGGGGGAAAATTTTTGTTTTTAAACTCATGTGGTGATCATTTTTTAAAGAGCTTTCCGGATTATCCACAGTGCTAGAAAACGAGTGTCGACATTTCAAATCTGGAAAGATCTTTAAAAAATTGGGGGAAAATATTTGCTAAAAAATGAAAGCGATCAGAATCACTCGAAACCTAAATGACCGGATAGGTCTCGTCTTCATGATTTCAATGCACTTTTTTTTTCTCAAAACAGAGTCCGTATGAGAAGGTTAGAGCGATCTGTTCGATTGCACAAACATGAAAATTTTGGTGACAGGGATGCTGACTACCTATCCCTACAATCCAGTCAACAAAAAGAATATTTCTTGGACTATTTCCAGAATATCCTCCCAAGGTGGACCAGTGAGTTGTTTCCAAATTTCATTACTGGATTGGTTGGTGATTTGTTCAATTTGATTGGTTTGAGTCTAACCAATGATGTGCTGACACATGGCTAGCCTCGAGGCCACTACGTGCCCCTCCAAAGGTTGAATGGAAATATATGCTTGATCAAAAATTTTATATGGTGGACGGGTAGAGGTTGGGCTTGACCCCATGACCTCCCTCGCAAAAACACAACACGTTACCACCTCTCCTATGCATAAGATCTTAACTATAATGGATGTCGACTTGTATTTAAGTTTCAAACATTGTTATGGCAGAAGGAAATGGGGGCCAGCCCCAACACACACTACCATGACATATAAATGATGACAAGAGCTCTAAACCATAAACATGCGATTAACTCTAACCATAGATTATTAAATCCCTATTCAATTTTTAATGTGCGCTTATCTGAAAACTAATTATGGATTAAGTTAAGCAAGATTAGCACCTTAACTGTGATTAACCTATGCTTAACTACCAGTTAACCTTAATTGTGGATTAGCACTAATTCGTGGAGTCTGCCAATTTTGGCGGGAACTGGAAATGTGGCAGAGTTAACTGGAGTTACTCCAGTTTTGGAGGAGTTGCCTAGGCCAAAATTGAGGAAACCATAACTGGAGAATTATTCGAAAAAATTGGGCTTAAAAAGAGTCTATCCTAGCATTTTTGGATGCTCTGAGAAATTTGGTGTAGGTTTTAGAGGCAGATGAGCACTTTTGTAAGTGATTTTTCCACTTTGAAGATTAAATATGCTTAGGTCCACCAGGAGAGGAGGCCATGTATGCTTCACTTAAAAACCATTTACAGAGCCAAAAGAGGCTACTTATGGGTTTTTGGGTCTTCTAAATCCATTGGAGCAGGTTGGGAATCGATTGGAGCACTCTAGGTTCATGTAATCATATAATTTACCATTAATCCAAAGAGGGCCAAGCCATTCAAGCAGGTCCAACGAGATGTAGCCTAGGAGGGGTATACTCCTTTATCAGCTTTGTGTAATGCGTTTGTTGTGTATTATTTCTATTCAATTTACTTGTTGTTCATGTGTTTTTAAAGCTAATTTAATTCGTCAATTTCTCATAAAATACACACATACTTGACACATAAACCCTCTCATAACTTGCTATTTGAGACGAACCTTAAGCACACTTTTATTTTATACTGATGAGGAAGCTAGCACAACAAAACTAGTTTTTCCATATTCAGATCATCAGCATCCCCATACTCGTGTTGGACAAGTTATATATAGCACGCACCTACTGAAGGATCCAATGGTACTACCACTTGGGTACCATCCTTTTCAAACACCATCTACCTATTCTTTAGGTTGATTATAGCATCCATTCCATAAGCCTAGTAAAATCCTAAATATGAAGGATATGGATTACTACCATCAACGATCTCAATCATTTTGAAGTCGACTAACACACCATCTCCATCAATATCTATGCTAATCCCATTCAATCACCCCATAGGAATTATCTTCTGCTGATTTTCCATCCTTAGCTGAATTGGTGACCATTGTACCTCAGGCCTTCCCATCCAATCAAATGTCTACTTTGGAAGAACCTTGGAATTTGATCCTAGATCCATCTCATAATCTCTTATTTGTGCAGTCAAATAGATCTCTCGACCAATTCTCCTCTCATTCTTGTACACTTTATTTACTGCACTTTGTTCTAGTTACAACTTTTCCTTTCCAGTGCAGTTATTTATTAGTTCCTGTAATCCTTCTACGACCCTCTGGTCGCTTAGCAATTTCATATAGGTCTATAAACAGGACGCCAAGATAGATTCATCAACTTCCTTTACTTCGGCATTCTCCTCAAGATTATTCCTTATGGGAAACAACTGTCTCTACACGGTAGGTGGCGTAGCTTGCAGAGTAATAAATGCCTTCCTTACTTCCATAATGTCTCTTTCTTGTGTTGTACATTAAACCAAACATTTTTATCTTCTTCTCTCCTTACCCAGGTCTCCGTCACAAATTTTCTCCCTTCCACGCGGTCTCCTATGGTACTCAAACCACTGTGCATTACTATGTTAACGCTTGGCTCTACATGGCACAATTCAACGTTCATCATTTGTATATTTTGAGCCTCTTGTTGGTTGTGCTTCTCCTGCATTTTAGCTAAAAAAATGGGACAATCTTCAATTTCATGACCAAATTATTAAAAATAATTACAGGAAACTGCACGGTGGTTCTGAAAATCCCTAGAAAGATGTCTAGTCTATCCACAGTTGTAGCATATGATCTTCCCTCACCCACAACCAACGCCTCCTCCTCGACAACACCCTTGGCCTTGGAAACATCCTCGTGCAATCGGCGAACCCGAAGCTTCGTGCCCTTCTACCTGCATACGATATGCACCAAGACTATTCTGCATCATCAGATCATAGCTCTTACAATGTTGCTCATCATGTCCCACTGAACTACATAAATTGCAAAACAATTGCTTCAATGATCTTAAAAAATTCTGCAGTAGGTAACAATAACTCGTATAATGTTGGCCTGCAACTTTGCATAAGCTACACCATACATGGGGCCCTACACTTGCCCCAACACCTGATCCAGGCTTCAATGGAATCAACACCCCAACGCCCAAATAGTCTTTATAAATAGGGCATTTTTCTTTATAGTGGTGCTCTACTTTGCACTTGATACACCAAAATGCCGACCTTATATCAGAGTGAACCTCCTTTCCTTTCTTTAGATCTTGGATCTCCATATGAATGCTCGCCAACTTGGTTTGAATCTCTTGCACTCCTATACTTGTATTAGCTACTGGAGATGCTTCAAGCTTCATCACAACCACCAAATCTTCAGCCTGAGTTGTAATCTCCTATTGTGACAATGGCAGTATGAGATGAGGCAAAAATGCAGCAATGAACCATTCTCTAGTGTTTTCATCCGAGATCTTGAAACTAATATGGCTTAGTAATTTATTGAATATTTGATATACCTCCCATATGGACTCGGTAGTCAGCGACTTAATTTCTTTGATCTATGTGATACACTAGGATTGCGACTTTGGTTTCTTGAATTCATCATTCAACGTGGTCTTTGTCTCAGCCAAAGAAGCATTTTCAATCATCGTAACATATTTCATGTACCAGGACAATTCTCTATCTTGCAACATTGTAATCAACTGTGCTTTCTTCATATTTTTATCTGTAACATTATGCAAACTCCATATTACTTCTACCACAAACCAGAACTATTCAGGATCATATGTTCCCTTGAACACAGGAATATTCAGGGACTGAGCTATGGTGAATGGGGGAGGTGGAGGTGGAGGTGGAGAAACATAATGGGATGGAGTGATGATGGGGTGGAAGGTTTGTGAATTTCCTCAACATTTTTCTGACTTTCAAATCTCAGCGATGAACTTCATGGAGTAGCAGGGTTGCTCTCTCCTTTTTCAGATCCAAACAGTGAACGATGTTCAGTTTCAATGTAAGTACCCCAACCTATTCTAAATCTTTTACTGCTTTGCATGGCACCAGGTTCTCTTTCATCAAACATCAATCTGAGTGCATCCATAATATACCCTTTTCACACAATATCATTTTAATCTAGAATTTTCAGTGAATTCATGTACTTACCTCCAGATTTTCTGAAGAACTTGTGTTGTAGTTCACTATAAGACACATAAGTCTCAATCGTGAATTGAGTCATGAACCCTCCAAGGATACTGTTTATCCAATAATCAACATCCCCCACAGTCTTGTGATCAGTCTTTTTCAGCTTCTCAATCAGATCCAAGGTCCACGTAGTTGACTTATTATTGAACCGACCCATATGTCTAGCTAGTCTTGAGATCAACTCATACATCTCATTAGAAAATGACATGAAAAATATCTCATATTGATCTGTATAGATATACTTTTGTAACCAATGTTCAGTAAAGACGTGTGGGTTTCTATTTTCTTGCGCAACAAAGTCAAGTTCCTTTAGATCAACCCAATCTTCGATCTCTTGCTTAGAAGGATTCCACATCTAGCTATCCCTTAGTAAGATCCTGGTCCCAGAAACAAAACCTTTTGTTGGCTTGATGGGGTCTAGAACCAGTTTCAATGTGGATTCACAGTCCAACAAAACCCACTATTATCGAACCTTTAGGCAACAATCTGGTTGCGGAGATTGAGGCCTCACTTGAGGCAATATAGGGGGATGCTAGAACTAGGCTTCTGCATCCAGAGGGATAGGGGATTGTGGCTTTTGGGCTTTTCCTTCTTAACAGAGTTTCACAGGCCAAATATATCAGTAATACAAGCGTTATTCAACACATCTGTTGAACTTACTCATAGATTGCATGATATTACTTATTCATTCATTAAACAACATA
This sequence comes from Pinus albicaulis, assembly GCA_034641835.2. NCBI lineage: Eukaryota > Viridiplantae > Streptophyta > Pinopsida > Pinales > Pinaceae > Pinus > Pinus albicaulis. The sequence continues at coordinate 98,814,317 of CM076580.1, read as the reverse complement.
AATAATCATAAACAAGATTATGCTATTCAGTTAAAGATCAAAACCAATTTTTAGCATAGATTTTCAGAAACAATAAGTAAAATAAAGACACATCAATATAACTCAGATCTTTCTCAACAAGTATTTCATTAAAATCAAGATCCTTCTCAAATATTCACTTTCCTCCCTATGCAAACAGCTGCAGGGGTCTGTTCACACAAATTCAGACTTCCTAAGGTCTCCATGTACATAGTTGTAGGAGCCTTTTCCTCTAACCCAAAACAACTACTCGGACTTAAGACAATCTTACATATAAATGAATCTCATTCAAGCCTCTCTTTTGACCTCTATCTAGACTCTTTATCTAGGATTGGCATTTACAATACCATGGTCCAAAAACATGGGCGGAGTCCAACGTTCATAAAATTATTCCATCCCATTACATAACAATGGGCTTTGACCCACCCCAAATCCCCTACGACTCAAAATAGACTCCGCTCTGCATGCTCCACTCCTTTATCTATGAATTCTTTCCTTGCTGCTTCTTTTTCAGAAATCCCATCTCCAACAATTACATTTATATTATTCATGATTTGACCACTTCAACTTAAAATTTACAACGAATCCATGCTTCCACTCACAATGATACTTAAATGAAAATTTACATACTATGCAATTAAAATGGGAGGTGACACCTTTGTTTGGAATAAACCAAGATGGTCTGCTCTAAAAATTCACATGGTTGTAGCTTGTTTTTTCATTTGATTGAAACTCTTGTTGAATCATTTTTGTATGATTTTCTTTGATGCAGGTATTACTTTGAACTAAAGATGAAATAGTGGTGGCATCCTTCTTGTAAAATTCTTCTTGTTGATGTTGTCATCTATTATCCATTCAGTCAGGATAAAGGAAACATGGAACAATAGTGACATGGATGTGTATATTGTGTGAGCACAAAGTATATTTACACTATTCAAGCAATATAGATATTTGTTGAATAAAGATGTGTATATGTTGCACCAGTAACTATTCTTTATTAGATTTGAAATTTTAAAATGCTTAACTTTTTGTTGTGATGAGTTATGAATTGGTTCCTTCTTTGTTATCATTTTCTAGGTAATTTTTATTTTCTATTATTAGCTTTAAACATTCATCTATATTTATAAATTATAAGTAAATAGTCAATCTCCCTAAATCTAGTTCAAATTTAATATGCTATATATCCTATGAAACCATTTGAAATTTTCAATTCAACATCCCTTAAAAAAAATGTATATTATAATAGATTCGTTCATTTAAAATATTAATTTTCATCTTTAGTGAATGTCTTATATATGTAGGTATTATTCTATCCTTTCACAATTCAAAAAAAAAAAATGGACGCAAAACAAAAATCACTTCAATTAATAATAAAATTTAAAAATATATATATATATATTTTTTGACATTTCTACTATATAACAATATACATGTTGGTCCTCGAATTGTTCCAGCGAAAAGAACAATATTAAGGAATTCAATAAAGATCATATTGATCTTCTCACTTCTCATTAAATATCGACCTTCCTTAACGACAAGGGGTATTTCGTATACTTAATATTAATTTAAAATAGGCCAAATTATAGAGTAAAAACATTTAAATAAGAACATTTAGAAATACTGATAGAATCATACTGTTATGGATATCACTACCTTATGCTTGTTTGAATTGATATGTTGAGAATTTATATTGTGCTAATATATATTGATTATGCAAACAAGATGGCCTCCCCTTAAGATACATTGAGGTATGTGTTTTCTTATGTCGTCTACATGGTGCTTCATTATTTGATTATGTCGTCTATTTTGTGTTGAAGTGTTGGTGTCTATTATGTTGTCTATATGTTGTTCGAATGTTTGATTAGTTACATGATATGAATAAGTGTTTATAAGATTACACTAACAAATGATCTTGTTTAGACGGGAAGAGGATGGATAGCGCTAGGGTTACATTGAGCTCTGCCGCCGCCGTCAAGGTCTATGCGGATCCTGCACCCAACAACACTTCCCCTGTAGTCGTGGCTTTTGGTCTGGATCTGGCCGCGTCCCACATAGGCTCCTGCTTGCTTGGAATTCAAAGCTCTGCCAAGGAGCTCAGCTCAAAAGGCTCTGTGAATAATGCCTCTGTTGGAGCCGCCGTTGTGCCCACTACTCCATGGGGTCTGCATCAAGGGAGAGCAAAGATTCCAAGGTCGGATCGGTGGTGCGGCTCTCACGCTGACGGATCGGGGCTTCTCAAATCTGATAAAATGCATATGGACCTTGCCCTAGGCAAATCCTGCAGCGACAAGGCAGATTGGATCTCCCAGAATCTGATCTATCTCCAATCAGTCTTGGATCAGGCGAGGGGGGGTTCTCTACAGGATGAAGAGGTTGCAAAGGCATGATTGACAGTTTTCAAGGAATCTGGCAGCCATGCAGCTACAGAGTTCAGCGATTTCTCTTCCTCTCCTCTGGGTGAAAAGGTGCCTAAGCCCGATTTGCAGAACCCTCTACTGATTCAGAAGATAGGAGAGGCGGAGAAGAAAAGGGATCGGTATAAGTAGGAGCAGCCCTCAGCAAATTCGTTCTTTGAATCCCACTCCTTAGGTAAGAGCTCGTTCCCTTTGAACTCTCCTTCTTTCCAAATATTTATCAAACCGCCGGTGGGTAAGTCATGTTTAGCCTGGGTAAATGATGACACCTCAATCCTGCAACTCAAGCAGCAAATCTGGGTTATGACGGGCTACCCAGTACCGATACAACATCTGGTTAACGGGCACAGTTCTCTCCAGGACTGCAGGCTCTTAAAGGATTATGCCATAAGAGCAGAGAGTACCATCACCTTAAATCTGCGCCTGCGAGGGGGCGCGGTGAACCAGAGCACACCCAGGCAAACAAATGGTGGCCCCTCCTTCAAAAATATCCTACAGGGGAAAAAAGGAGTCAGCTCAGCTCCAGAACAAGCTGGAAATACTCCGAGGCCTTACATAGTTGAACAGCAGGAACAAACCTCTGCTCTAAAAATCAACAGTTCAGCAACAGAGGAGCATATCAAGACATATGAAGCTCAGGCATTAATATGCCGCCTCAATGGTTTCTGGCCCAAACCCATGGACCTTTTTTACTGGATCTTCACCCAATGGTCCCTGGAATGCGAAATACATCTCTGTTGGAAGGGATTTTTTATTGTTAAATTTCAAACCTCGGAGGAAAGGGATATCATAATCAAAGAGGGGCCTTTGTTCTGGGGGTCCACGGGGTTGTTTATCACTCCATGGTTTCCAGATTTTGACCCCAACACTATGGCAGTCTCCAGACTGCCAGTATGGGTGAGACTTTACACCCTGCCCCTTCATTTCTGGAATGATCAGGTTCTCGAGAGCATTGGGAACAGTCTTGGGCGTTATATTAAAACAGACATGGAAAGACTAGAACAACGAATCTTCACCTTTGCCCGGATCTGCGTGGAGGTAGATTTAAGCAAAGGACTACCGGAGAACATTATGCTGATTTATAAGCAACAAAATTGGTTGCAATCATTAGATTATGAGAATACTGCGTTTAGATGCAGGAATTGCAGGATGACAGGACACTTACAAAATACATGCCCAGAAATTAAGAAATCTAACAACAAAAAAAAACCGAACAGGAAGTAGAGGAAAGGCTGGCAATTTCCCCCTCCTGATTCAGAGGAGGATGAGTCAGAAGAAGAAGAGGAACTAGCCCCACCAGGAAATAAGCAGACTACACAGGAACCAGAGGCACAAACAAAGGACACAACTGCACTAGTGGATCCACATCTTCAGACGAAACAATCAGACAGGAATGTAGTGGACACGAGCAGCGGAGGGATCAAAAGACACCATACATCAGAAACTTCAGATTCAGACAAGGATACAGGAACCAAAAGTGCAGAAAATCAGATTTTCCTTGTCACTTGCAAGCCATCTCAAGGCGAATGGTGCAAGGTTGAGAAGAAGAAAGGGAGAAAAACCTGATTTGTGGGACACTTTTCCCATGATCTAGCAGCTTCCAGTTTTTCTGCCCCTCTATCTTTTCTCTTTTCTCATTCTTTTTTCTTTTCTTTTCTCTGAATGCAAGGTAGCCTTTCTACAACGCATTGTGTGCGAGAGCACATGAGCCCAATGGGAAATTTCTGAAAATGCTTCAATGCATATGCTATGTGTAACTTTTCATTTTTATTAATAAAAGGTTACTGATTTTTTCTGTGGAAAAAAAAACAAATGATCTTGTTTTAAGATGGTTGTACTAACACATTATTTGTTGAGATATTTGATATGTACTTAAGTGTAAGTAGGTGAAAGTTGTAGCATTATGTATTATGACCTATGAATGTGGGTTTACTGTAAATTCTAAACTTGGTAAAAGTCGATTTCGAATTGATAGATATGATTGTCTTGATCTTTGAAACATGTGATCGACATGTGTGAGCAGTTGCAGGGAAACAAGGCTTGGCATTAGCGTGACAAGGTAATAGTTGATTTTTTTATATAACTAACAACTGGGTGATGTGACAGTACATACTAAGACTCCATTGCAGCAAGGTAAAACAAAAGAATTGGGAAATAATTCCGTTGGCTATGTTTCAAAATCCTAATTCCAAACAAATGAGTACTCTACATACATTAAGTCTTCTTAAGCTTGAATTTGTCTAACATTATGTGGATATGTGTTATATTCAAGAACATGTATTTGATAGGTATAAAAACTGGTTTCCATATATGGATAGATTCATCAAGGAATTGGAGTTTCTAGAGAGGTGTACATGTTCAATTACAAGGCAACATGTTGGCACAACAAGATAAGGTAACTGGTGTATTTTTATGTTTATTTATGCATTGGAAGTTATGTGGTTATGGAAGTATGATGCAAGGGATTACATGGAAAGATACTACCATGAAATCTTGAAGAAATCTCGAGTTGAGATTTCCTTTGGAAGCATTGGGAACCATAAGGATTGAGTCATGGTGTTTGTTGCAAGTCTTGTGTTGTTGGTATTTTGTGATTTGTTGAGCTTAATTTGCAGTTTTTTATGTCTGGTACAAGACCTTGCCACTTTGTTCATAGTGTCATATTGCTATTGGTTTTCATGGTTTTTCTACGTCTAGTGCAAGGTCTTTCCACTTTTCTTGTTCTTTCCTTCTGTTTGAGAGTCTTGGGAATTGGTTTGGGAAAGAGGAAAGTTGATGGAGTTCGGGGAGAGTTTTGTGGTAACCAACAGGTAATGTAAGACACAAATGAAGCTTGCTGCATGAGTCAGCATAGTGGAAGGTAATAATATTACAGTTGGTTGGACTAGTTGTGTCCATTTTCATAAATAAACAGTTGTATTACAGTAATGAGAAAGGTAATCAAGTAAGGTTAAGTAAAGGTATTTGAGGCATTAAATGTCTTGGATATGTTGGGAATTGTTGTTCTCAACGTTGTGCATGTTGTGCATGAACAAAGGAATTTCTCTTAACCTAGACCTTATGATATCTACAAATTGTGTTGTGATTGTGATTATGTCAATGTTTATATATGTATACATGTATGTATGTATGTATGTCGTGTCTGAAAGGGCCGACATGGATCGTGATTGTTTAATTCTAATGTTTATATGTTTATATGTGTGTATGTATGTCATTGTATGACAAGATCATGAGTGTTTATGCTAATGTTTATATATATGTATGTATTTATGTATCTTTGTCACAGTATGACAGGGTTTTCAAGGATCGTTCTTGTGGATGAATGATTTATTATGTAGGTGAATGGCATGAAGAGGCTCTTGGTTTTATGTTGAATCAAGTGGGAAAAGTAAATCTGACATATCTATGACGTTAATATCATGTGGAAAGGAATTGATTTTATATCATTTAATTATGTCTATGTTTATGTTATGGACAATTAATGTTGAGGGGTACATCAACGAAGTGAAAGTAGTGTGATCTGTGCCATGCTAGGATAAACATGGATAGTGTAAAGACACTAGAATCAAGGTTTCTTGTGGGGTCAGTGTGTGGTCTATGGATGTGCAGTACTATTGTTGTGTATATGTTGCACATGTCCTTGTATATTAAGTGATTGTACCTATGGTGATGTGTACATGTAACATATGTAGTATTGTGTACATATGATGTTGTATGCATGTTGTATATATGGTGTTGTGTCTATATTGCATATGTGGTGCTTGGTATGGATGGTTCTATGAACATGTTGGATATGCACTGATGTGTACATAACGTAGTGTGCATGTGTTGGATATGTGGTATCGTGTGCATATGGTGCTATGCACATGTTGGATATGCAGTGTTGTGTGTGTATTATGATATGTACATGTTGTATATGCAGTGATATGTACATATGGTGTTGTGTGCATGTTGTACATATGGTGTTATGTACATATGGTGTTGTGTGCATGTGGTGTTGTGTACATGTTGTACATGTTGTGGTGTATAGGTAGTATTTTGTACACATTTTACATGTGCTGCAATGTACATTTGTCGTTGTGTACACATAGTGCAAGTGGTGTCGTGTACATGTGATTTTGTGCACACATTGTGCAAGTAGTGTTGTATAGTTACGCATGGTGTGCATATGGTACTGTTATAAATGTGGTATTGTGTGCATGTTGTACATGCAATGTTGCAAGCATGTGGGACTATGTATGTGCATTGTGTAGTCGTGGTATCGTGACATGTGTATTTGTTGTGTTGTACTATGTATATGTGTATGTATTGTACATCAAGTGTAGGTGTATTTGTTTTATGCCAGTGTAGGTGTATGTATTGTTTTGTATTGTACACCAGGTGTAGGTGTATGTGTTGTGTTGTATTGTACACCGGGTGTAGGTGTATGTGTTGTATTTCGGTGTAGGAATATGTATTGTGTTGTATTGTAAGCCGGGTGTAGGTGTATGTGTCGTATGTTGGTGTGGGTAAATGTATTGTATGGTGTTGTATGTCGTATTTGGGTGTACACGTGTTGTGATGTACAATGTGTGTATGTGTATGTGATTGAAGAGAAGAAAATGCATTGGGTGCTTGTCGGGTGTGGAAACCGATCCAATGTGTCTACAAAAGAAAAAAGGCAAAAATAAGGACCAATGAAGGATAATTATCGCTATTTTATTTTAGTTTTATTATGCATGTGACGTAATATTATGACTTATGATGGTTACATGTGCTTTATGATTATGGTTTATGATGATTGCATGTGATTCATGATTTTAACCTGTGATGGTTGTGTTTTGAGTTAACTGGATGTGATATGTTTATACATGATGAATTGATCAACAGCTAATTTGACTTGTTGTGACAGGAAGTGAACAGAATTGCAAGTGTACCTTATTGACGAGCTACCAAGGAGGTATGATGTGAATTTATTTCAATCTATTTTAAATATAATGGTAGTTATTTTCTTGGTACATGAAGCACAAAAATGCTTGATTAGATGGTTGAAAATTATTGCAAGCATCAGAAACAAAAAAAAAGGAATTGGAACATGTAGTAGTATGCTGGTAAAGCACTTCAGAAGTAGGGCCATTTTGGGACACTGGTACCCAATAGTTTCCATTGATTTCCTTAAGCATGATATGAGTGGTATGGTGGTGTTGAGGAAGGTATATGCCTTTGTTTTTGTATCTTCTGATGTGAGGAATAATTCCCAATGTATGGTTCGCCTAGGATAGGGGGTGTCAAGGAACTAGGAAGGTGCATAACTGCACGAAAGGGATAATCGGATTTCCCGAGGGACTGTGTAGAAGAGAAGGGAAGGACAAAGATGGATTTTTTTTTTTTAATTAGCATTTCCAGATGGAATCAGATGCACATTGGGAGTGTAGCCTAGAAAAATGATCCAACAATTTTTCATTGAGGGTACAATGGTGCACGATTATAGTGTTGGACATTCGATGCAGCTTTGACTTTGGTAGAGGGTTCTGGACTTCCTGGGAACGAGGTGAATCCTGGTATTACTCTGAGGGTGGAGGTGTGAGCCTCTTGATTCCCTTGTTGTGGATGTGGGAACCATATCCTTTTATTTGCTGGTTGAGAAAATGTGTATATGTGTATACTATTTTAAATACCATAATTTTTTTTTTATAAAGCTCCAGTACACGGTGTGATTGTCACAATGGTTTTTGATTTGGAGCAGGTTATTCATTGTAAATAATGCAACGAGATATGTTATAAATCTCCAAAGTCAGTATGATTTATTTTTAGTATTTTACTAGTTTATAGGTGTCACTGAACACCAGGTATGGTGTTCCCCTAAGGGGGAGGGTTTTGTAACAGCCCTAAGGAAAAATCCATGTAATAAATTTAAAAATAATAACCACAGTTGGTGGGACACTTATTCCAAGATGAATGTTGGGAAAAAAATCCTAGCTGGTGTTCACTTCGATTTATTTTGGCTAACGAAATTGAAAAAGGCAATGGAAAAGGATTTATAAAGGCAAAGTGGCATTTATTGACATTTAGTTATGAAAATAATGGAAATTAGGAGAAAATGAAGGTGAAATGCCACAGGATGCATGTGAGGAGGAAAATGAATATAAATAATGGAAAATGAAGAAAATAGAGGGCCTCGTCTATTAAAAGTCTTGCGAGGATCAATTGGAAAGCTTTGGAAACCTTTTTCAGTTCAATTTTGGAGCTCTTTCATTATTTTTATTTTTTTCTCTCTCTCTCTCTCACTCACTCTTGGACTCTTAGAGTTTCTTGGAGAAATCTGGCATTGGAAAAAGAAAGGAAAGAAAGCAGGAAGGAGGAAGCAAGCAAGGAGGAGCAAGAATCAAGGTATCGATTTTCATGTGTGTTTTCCTTGCTAGATATGGCATGAATGGTATTGCATGTGGTTCTTTTCTATGATCGCATGTGGTTTTCTAGGTGTGACAATGTTTTTTAGCCTAGCCTTTTAATTTATGTATAACTTTGTTAAGATGTTTTTCTCACACATTGGTTGAACTATGTTGTTGGACAGATTCAAGGTTGAGTGGGGTGGATCTCAAAAATGACAAACACATGGCCTAGTGGTCCTTGAACCAGCATGTGGATCACAGTAAAGCCACTGGCCTAGTAACCCTTGAACCAGACTGTGGGTTTCGATAAAGCTAGATTGTGTTCCTTGGTGGGCCTAGGAATCCTTTCTGGTGAATGGTGGGATATACGGTAAAGAAAAGAGGTGGATTTATCTCTGTTGGGCCTAGTAGTCCCAGGATGGGATGTACGGTAAATCCTGAAGAGTGGGTATTGGTGTAGAGCCTAATGATCCATGGATCATACTTTGGATTACGGTAAAACCTGAGATACTAAGTGGTGCTAAAATTACTCACGATGTAGGTGGAGAACTCTGGTATCATTCACTCTTGTTTGGTTATTTTTGTTTGGTTATGAGTCCCACATTCATGCTTGAAATATGGCATGAGGGTGATTGGCTTAAGAGAGATTTGGCTCAACCAATCTGTGGTCGGGTAGAACATGGAAGTCCCATCTCGTTTTGTTTTCTACATTAATTAACGAAGAGATATTTCCTTTTCTATTTGAAGTATAAATGCAATGCTTTATATATGGATTCTAGTTTTGTTGTATCCATGATATTTCAATTCTTATTATGTTGGTTATAAGCATGTATTTTGACAGTAGATGCATTCCTCTCTCCATGTTTTTATTTGTAAATGAATGCATAATGTATCTATGGTCAAATAGATTGTATTGCAACTAATGATGTAAGGGAGAAATTCTTCTTAACGATTCTCATATGAGTATGAGACCCCTATACTCAGATCTGTTGTTTACACCCATAGTTTCAATGTTTGTGTCATGTTTGAAAAAATGACTGTCATAGCTAGGAGTGGTCCAAATGAGTTATTATTGATGTGGTTTCTTCTGTATCATTGTCATGTTGTTATTTATTATCTCTTAACGTTTCATGAGTTTATTGGAAGAGCACTGGGTTTCGAGCCTGAAAAGGTGGATCAAATCTCGGGGACAATGGCTATGTCTCAAAGAGGTCAAAAGGTCAGTGTGACCCAGGGGTAAGAGGCATGAATGGTTGGGTTACCTCCTGGGGGTGTTGTTGTTGTTTTAAAATTTCTACATGTTGCGTTTCCGTCAATTCCACTTCCTTCAAGTTATCTATGAGGTCGAATCTTATTATAGTAGCCTCTCGTCACATGCTTACCCTGGTGGGCCAGTTACTTTGGTATATGTGGGAAGAGGGTGTTACAATCCTCCTTTGACCTTATATGGATTGCACTCCTTCAATGATATTTTTCTTTTATCAATTTCAGTAGGCCATATTTTTTCAAGATCTTGTTTTTCCTGCAGACTATTTACCTTATCTTTCAACTCAACAACCTTCAATTTAAAAAATTTCAATTTATTGAGCTATTATCTGATTCTATAACTATGTCCTATTTAAGAATAGAGTCAACATTATCTTTATACTCATCTAATTTATCTTGATATTATTTTTCATTATTATTGAATTCATTGATTCGACTCAATTTCTTCTCCTATAAATTATTCATTTCAGATTCCTTGATATTAATATTTCTTTGTAACTCTTGTACATTTATTTCTCTTTTGTCCTGATGTTGGTGGGTTATAACTAAATATGAGAACCCAAAATAGAATATTTACTAGTTTCTTTAAGGAAACGAATTTCCTTCTCCTTTCATTCCAACAATTGTTTAGTGTCCTTACCATCTTCGAGACTCCTAGATAAGCTAATTATCTTGTTTTCAAGCGCTTTAATTCACTTTGCTTTAGTCTTAACTACCACTATAGCATTATTCAACTATGTCTCCATCCTACTCAAAAGTGTTTGAATTTTTTTTACGTGGGTTGTAGATTCAATAAGCCATATGGCTACCATTTCTCTAATTTTCTTGTGTTATTCTACCATGTTTCTTGCATTTACCTAATTAAGGTCCACTTTACTCAATGTTGTCTTTGAACCAATAAGCCCATTACTAGATTTAACCTCTAGCTGAATAACAATCAATTTGAAAGTATTTTTATCAAAATTGGTTGAAGATAAAAACCTTGGTCCTGTCCTTTCTTCGATAGCTAGTGTAGTAGTGGGAATGAGCATCATAGTTAATCATGCCAGGGTTGTAACTTCTTTCTCTATCGCTATCATCTCTTTCCATTTTCCTTTTAATGGATTCTCAATAGTCACACTAGTTGTAACAACATAGAAGGAACATTATGTTCTCTTGGCTGAGTTTCTTTTAAAAGGTCATGGACCTGTTTAGTTAATTTTCTATTAATTTATTCAAAGAGAGTGCCATTTTCATTTGTTTTTCTTTTCTTAATTCTATAATGGTTGATGATGTTTATTTTCATTTCTTTCCTCTTTTGTTGAGATTGTTGTGCACTACTAGACATTCAATTCAACATGAGCATTGTTCTTACCAACTATTCAATAGCACTAAATGCTAGGCTAATAACTATTGAACTGTTAGTTGATTCTCTTGTATCAAATTCAACTTCCATTTATGGAATAACAATTTCCACTACTTAGTTTTTTCCCCTCTTGATCATCATTATCAATCCAAAAATTAGAATTAGCATGTTTTTAACTGTTGGATTAGGAGCTGATCGTAAGAATTCAATTTGAATTTATTTCATAAATAACCTATTATGTCAAATAGGTGATATTTTCAATAAAAAAAATTTGTAAACAATAGGAAGTTAAGACATTTTTAGTAATTTTGTAAGAATTTCTATTTTTTATCAAAAAAGAGAAAATTTCACACGACATTGAGATCATTGTTTTCTCATTCTTTTAAACAAAGTGAATCTCATATGTTGATAATCTTTTCCTAAACACTTCCGGAGAAAAGAGTTGAGGAGTAATGAATTCAAGTAAGAAATGAGGGTGACCTTGACATCTATATATCCTCGTGACTGTGTGATTATGAAAGAGATACCAATATGCTATCCCAGTCTCCTCACTCAACTACAAGATCCTCCTGTAATCCTCGGACATTCTCTCATAGATTTGATTTAATGATTTAATAGGAAAATATAAAAGAAATAAATTGTCATGCTTAGTATAATTTCCTCCAAAGCTTCTTGAATGTAATACATCCATCCATGTATCAACACTCTTCTCTTTCTAGTAAATATATTTAACTTTTAAATATAACCCATGAATTACAAAGAAATTTGGGTAATAGAAGTGGACTAGATGAATTAGGTAAGTAGTATATATAAATAGGTTGAATGAACATATATTACTTAGAATAAAATGTATGTTTTTAGCTAAGTAACCAAAAATTTTTAGTTTGAACTAATGTGGATTAGTGATTATTTCTCTTAGACACATGAAATAAACTTCCTCCATCTCTTAACCATTTGCATAGCCTAAAATATTAGCAAGTACGAAAACCATGGCTTGAAACTAAGGCTTTAACAATTTAATTACCAATCGTCGATCTACTCCCAAAATTTGATAAAATCCTTGTGCATTTATTTTTCCCTAATATTTGTTTCGATAATGGGAAACCCTAGCATTTTCCCTAAAATTTCCATAGAAACTTGGAGGAAGACACGACCATCCAAAGGAAAAATAATGTTCCCATTGATTGGGTCAAAAGATTAGCTAGAAAATTATGGTGTCTAGGTCAAAATGAGTTGGTCGCAGCACAAATTTGACTAGTCAAGTACATAGAAAGTGAAGATATAGAATATTTGATTAGAAGTGTGTCTATAATTTAGCCATAATAATATCATTTATATTAACATTCACTATATGGGTATCATATATCAAGGCTAAAGCGTTGATTAATCATTCAACTTATTTTTCTATATCCATTTTTGAAATATTTCCTTCACTAGTTGTCATTTCATTAAATAGTAAAGTTCATTGTGAGGTTATAAAGCTTACATGTTGTTAAATAAGCACAACACAAATGTGATGTGGTTTTTCTCTTTGGACAAGGATCAAGCATGAACCGTGAACTATTCAGTTCAATAATTAATTTACTGACACATTAACATTTACTCACATTTAATATTTTTACCATTTTGCGTGTTAAGTGGGGCCATTCTTATTTTCTAAGCAAGTGAGATATTCTCTAAGACCTCTACCATTGTATAAAATTGATAAAGGACATCAGATACATCGTGTTATTCAAGCACGTTATTTTCCTCATAGGTCCATCATACGATTTAAATCACGGAGATACATTCAACTTAGCAAGTGTCGTCGAATCATATAAATTCATCACGACATCATTATTTCAATAGAATGTTTCTGCCTAATGTTAAACATGATCTTTCAGATGGATCCTCTTCATCATTATTTCAATAGAATGTTTCTGCCTAATGTTAAACATGATCTTTCAGATGGATCCTCTTCTTACCATTTGATTATATTGGGTATTTTAGGTGTGATTAACCCGTCAGCTACTTATTCCTGGATATTAAGTATATGCCATCATATGAAAGCGATGTGGATCGTTCGATCCATCACGAAGAAGTTGTAGCTTTAATTCCCATACAACATTCTACGCATTATGGATATTGAGCCATTGATCAAGACCATCTAGAACCGTATCGTATATTGCGTGATTTTTGGAGCTGTAATTAACGTGCAGTTTCTCACACACTACAAAATATCAACCTTCTATATAAAACTTGTTTTTTAATTCAACCAATAGGATTTTATGATACACCCGAGTTCGAGTTTCATTATGTTATTCAATATTGCCAGCAATAATAGAAAACAAAATATTTATAGTATAAAAGCTAAGAAAATTAAATGTAGGGTAAAATGAGTTGCAAAAATACCTTTTACACCTTTAATTACCATTATAGGTAGTAATTAATTACTATAAGTGAAATTATTCTCTTATGAGTGGAAATGCTGAGGTAGAACAAAAATATTAATAAGGTCGTCACGGATTTGGGTTGGAGACATTTGGGTTGAAATTGATGGATTGGATTTACCATGTAATATCCTTGACCAACTCACTATTGGAAGAAGACACCTTTGTTGGCCCTTAGTTCACTTAGGCTAGCGACAAAGGGAGTTTGGAAGAATGGGACTCTTGATTTATAATAAAATAGGGGCAATGAGGGAGCTTTTAATAAATAATTAAGGAGATTGTAGTATTTTTCCAAGGTATTTGTTAGTGATATTGTCGATGGTTATAGGGTCAATTTTAGAAACTTGGAAAAGGGGCCAATTGAAGGTTATAAAGGAAGAAGGAAGGCAGAAACAAAGGCATGGATTTAGATTTTCTCTCTTGACATTTTATTTAGATGCTCAAGTGAGTTTTCTACAAGTGATAGTTTCAGGTGATATCTTCAACCTAGCTTCAGTGGGATCAAAATTCACCTTAAGTAGAAAATCAACTTTGGTGATATAAGATATCACCCTAGTAAGTTAAATATTCCTCTTTATTCATGGATTTTTTCTCATTAGATGATTCTCTAGGGCTAATTTTTGGCACTTTTCATTTATGTTAGAGATTTTATCCTTTCTCTGCCAAGGTGGCGGATCTATCAAATTTCCCTAGATTAGATTAGTCATGCATAGTATCTTTTGGAGGGAAAAAGTGTTTCATACATTATAGGGGCTCACAATCGTGCAAACACATTCACCACTCAAATCTGCACGATAATAAATATTGTTGGGCGGAGGGGTGTCGTGAGCATAAAAATAGGAAGGAAAAGTTGCTCTCTAAGGATCAACCAAAGTTCATTATTACAGGTCATTGTTAAAGCCAAGAAGCCATACACAAACTGAATAGGTGACTATCACATAGGAAATAAAGGTCGAGAGGCCATACATCCATTATCTAGGAGTTTTAGGGTCAAATCCATACATCCATCACATGATTGTTCGAGGGTCATGAGGCCATACATCTAACATGCAGGATTGGGAAGGTTGAGAAGCCATACATGATTTCGCAAGAGATTTGAAGGCCATAAACCCTTACACAAGTATTAAAGGGTCATTGAATAGACATTCCAAGCCATGGGGTCCATATTCCATCACATAGGTATTGGAGGGAAAGAGGCCAATCACATTGGATTCCAAGGTTGGTAGGAAGAGTTATGGCATCAACGAACTAGTGTGGGATGCATGAAGATCCAAGCCTACGTGTGGCAGGATCAAGGGAGCAAGGGTATTTCACAAGATTCTCTCTGATTTAGATTTGAAAATCAACTTCATAGTGCTAAGTCTAATATTTGTTTCACCTTTTCAACCCACCTTGTTTCTTTGAATATTATGTGGGTTTCTAGTTATAATATTAAAGGCCTTCGTGTATTGTTAATTTTTTCCAATAATTGATAAGTATAATTGACAAGTGAAAAAAAAAACGTGGGGTGTTAAAGTGCTTTTGGAAGATTTTATTTCTATCTTGTCATTTTTCCATCCCAGGAATATAATAGTGGTATTAGAAGCACATTCTTCACCAATTGTGGGATGTGATGGCAAGAAAAACCAAAGAGGCACCAAGAGGCATTTCCATTGGTTAGAAAGGGCAAAGAGCTAGAAGTAAAAGACATAAGAATGAAGGATATCTAGAGTACATTCCTGAAGAACAAGAATGGAACGAAGAAGAACTGATGGGAGACCATGAATATTCAAGTGTTGGGGATGCTCTTGATAAGATCGTCTGAACCCAAGAAAAAATAATGTAGCTACTCATCAAAATGTCCCATACTCAACTCTGAAATTCTAACTAGCAGAATGAAATTAGAGTAGGTGGTTCACATTCCAGTGAGGGCAGTCATATACATGCACATACCGACCCCCATAACAACCCACACATTTATGGCAGTAGGAAAACTATGCCTCCATTTTTAGATGATTCCACAAACGAGAAGTAATACTTCTCATCCATAGGAAGAACACTCACAACTTGGATGAGGGAGTACCAAACATTACCTCCTAAAGTAAATGCGACCTTGACCATAAATGATTATTATTTTATGAGGAGAAAACAACAAAATAAGGTAGCAATGTATGGAGGTTTTCAACCAAACCAGGATCTATAGAAGGTTTTAAGGAAAGTAACTCTTCTCTATTTTGGTGGGTCAACAAAGTGTTCAAATAGATCATGGCTACAAAAGCTCGACACATATTTCCTGCTTAACCCCATCTGTGAGATGGATGCTATCAAATATTCCACTCTGCAGCTTGATGCAGAAGCACATAGATGGTTGAAAAATGGAATGACCACACTAGGGCATACAAACATAACGTCCTATACAAAGTTCACACAATAGATGATAGAGAGATTCGACTGGAAGGATCTTGAGTTGTACTTTAGGGAGTTAACTCGGCTTCAGCAAGCAAGAAGTGTTAAATTCTATGTCATTGATTTTCCGAGACTGGTAATAATGGTAACTGACCTTTCAATGGCTCATATAGTTATGTTGTTTGTAGAAGGATTGTTAGAACCATTGTGTGGATGGGTAAGAGCCTACAAACCCACAACCTTGCAAGATGAAATTAGTAGGACAAATGGATATGTAGGATGCAGTACCAAAGACTACGTTCCCACCCAAGCCAACTACTCCTCAAAAGGGGAAAGAGGTCAGGCAACCACAGAAGAAGTGGTCAGGGAATTACCAGTCAGATGATAAAACTAGGAAGGACCCTTAGAATAAATATCATTAGATAACTTTTGAAGTCTAAATTGACCTCCTAAGAAAAATGTACAAGAAAAATAAAATTTATAAGAACAAGTAGGATTCAATATGATGATTTCAACCATGGGGGATAATTCACCATTTTTGGGGTAAAAAAGTAAAAAGATTAAAAAATAATAAAATAATAAAACTATTTTTTCAACTTGTATTTTCAACTTATATCCCCAAGGATTTACTCAAATTTCAAGGGAGGGTACTTGTTATATGAAAAATTTAATTCCTCATCCAAGGAGTACCTATGTTGCATACTTTCGATGGACCCTTCTACACAAAAAATGAGAAATACATGAAATACGTGATTGTAATCACGTTTTTTCATGTATTTCTCATTTTTCGCTTAGAAGGGTCCATCGAAAATATGCACCATATGTACTCCTTGGATGAGGAATCAAATTATGCTTCCAACGTGTGTTCTTGCTTGAAATTTGATTAAACCCATAGGGAGATAAGTTCAAAATATGAGTTGAAAAAATATTTTTTTCCTTTTTCTCTCTAAAATTTAATGATGTAATCTAATCTTATTTTATTATTTCCACTATTGTTTTATAATTTCCTTAGGAGGCCCATTTTAGACCTCAAAATTCCCCTAATGTTTTTTCTTCTATTTTTAGGAACCTTGGGAACTATCGCATTGATGTAATAAGTTAAAAACCCACTATACTGAAGTCTTTTATGAGAGAAAGGATGAGGGAGAAGAAAAAAAGTTGGAATAGGGAGAATCACAAGGAATGGGGATAGTGCAGTTATAGGAGCAGACCTGCGAAGGAGTCATTTCTTCTCTTATAGAGGTTCCAATGTATCATATTATACAGATCAAGAGTACCATACAAGGGAAAACATTGACCATGTTAATTGATGGTGGGGCCTCCCATAAGTTCCTTGATGTAGAATTTGCATCCAGAAGGGGATTGACATCTGAAGAAATTAGAGGATTTATAGTGTTGATTCTCCAGAAGGACCATGACCACATGCCTTGCACCAGAATAGTTCCCAACATGAGTCTAATAATGGGAAACTACATAGTTACTGATAACTTCTTTTTAGTGGATTTCGTAGACTCCCATGTAGTATTATATGTCTAATTGTTGTACTCGAACACATACAATGAACCATTAGGAGTTTAAATTTACATTTATAGGTCCAAATGGTAAGAAAATAATGTTGAAAGGAATATATTTTCACCCACCCAAGATCATGACATCCAACAGAATGGAGGTGAATCTTCGACATGGAGATATAATGTGGGCAGTAGAATTTCGAGTTATGGAGAGGAAACTAGCTGAGAAACATAGAGAGTATCCTCCTAACATCATGGAATTATTGCATAAGCACCAAAAGGTTTTTGGAGATATACCACTAGGTTGATCACTAGATAGGGGGTTCGAGCACATCATTGAACTAAAGGAAGGGGTCGAAGTTGTCATCACTACCCCTTATTGATATCCCAAAGAATATAGTGATGAGATAAAGAAGGCCTTCTAGGATTTGTTTGCATTAGGATTGATCCGACCTAGCTCAATTCCTTTTTCCTCATTAGTAATATTGGTCAAAAAGAAGGATGGGTGCTTAAGGATATGTATATACTATCAAGAATTAAACAAAAATACCATCAAAAAAGGATATCCTATCCCAAGGATCGATGAGTTGGACAATGAGTTGAAAGGGACCAAGTAATTATAAAATATTCACCTCCACTCATGATATCACCATATAAGAGTTTGGGAATAGGACATCCCTAAGAAAACTATGAGATAACACTATAAACACTACAAAATATTTTTTATTCCTTTTGGGTTGACCAATGCCTCTGCTACATTTTAATATTGTATGAACCATGTGTTGAAAAAGAAGCTATGTATATTTTTGTTTGTATTATTCGATGACATCCTGATTTATAGTTGCATGTGGGAGAAGAATCAACAACATTTGGGTGAGGTATTGGTAATTCTTGAGGCACAACAATTCTATGCTAAAATATCCAAATGTGAGTTTGGCCTAACAAATATGTTGTATCTAGGACACATGATTGGGAACTAGGGGGTAAAGGTTCACTAGGAGAAAATTGAGCCTCATTCTTAATTGTACCACTCCAAATAATGTAACAAAATTGAGGGGCTTATTGGGAGTATGCACTTATTACATCATATTTCTCAAAGGGTATTCATATCTAGCAGCATCTCTTACCAGTCTCACTAAGAAAGGGGCCTTAGTATGGTCAAATACAACATAGGATGCATCCAAGCAACTTATGTTATGTAACCAATTCACAAAAACATAAGAAAAGATAGATAAATGACTTGGAAATAAGCCACTTCTAGGGGGGAGCCTTCTTTTACATCAAATAAATGAAAAGTTCCTAGATGATTGAAATGACAAGGCCTCCTTGGTATATATAGGAGTCTAAGGGGTAAAAATATAATTAGGGCCTATATAACAATAATAATGTAAGCACAAAAAAATAACAATAGTGGGCTTCTATGGGGCACAACAATAACAATATGGGGGATACACTAGTACTATAGGGACCTGACATGCCCCTCTCGTTCAAAAAATTGTTGTCCTCAATGCTTGAGTAGTTTTGGATGCTTCTGAATAAAATACTCATCCTCCAATGTGGATTCCTCAACAAGTAAGTTCTCCCACTTAAGGAGATACTCTGAAATTGATCTATTCCACAACTGTTGGATTCATTTTTCTCTGATTTCTTTAGGCTCCAATATGATTTTTCCTTCCTCGAAAAGTTCTGGAAAAAAAGTTTGAACTGGAAGCTTGTCACCTGTAACCTTCTTTCAGCATGGAACATGGAAAAATAGGTGCACTCATGAAGATGCAGGAAACTCCAATTTGTATGCTATAGTACCAATATTTTGCAACACCTTTTAAGGTCCATAGTAATTGGGTGATAATTTAGTATCCTTCTTAGCTTGATTGAGGGATATTTTTTTGTATCATTTTAGTCATAAAAATACCTAGTCACCCACATCAAAACTTCTTTCACTACGATGTTGATCTTCCTATAGAATTATTAGAATAATTTTTCTAAATAAATGAATCACATGCACTGGGATATTGCTGCAACCTTTGAATGTGTGTCCATACCTCTTCATCATTCTTCCATCCATCTCTTGCTTTAGTTATCCAATGAGTTTGGATAATAGAATTGGCATAGAGAAATGTTTCCACATCTTCATCCCTTCTTGAGAGTCCATGTGCAACAACATTTTGCTTCCCTTTCTTGTAGTTGATTTCAAAATCATAACCCAACATCTTTGTGACCAATTTTTGCCACTCTTATGAAGATAATATTTGTTCCAAGAAGCAGTTAAGAATATCATGATCTATTTTTACCTTGAAATGTCTAACCATTAGGTAAGGAAACCATTTCTCGAGTTCATGTAGTATTTCCCACATTTCATTCTCCTAATTAGGTTTATGTAAATACTTTCCCTTGATTAGATGACTTTAAAAAGCAATGGGTCTTCCTTCTTGCAGTGAAGCAAAACCAATTCCATTATATGAGGCATCACATTTCATAATAAAGGTTCTTGTGAAGTCTCGTGTAGCTAATACATAAACTCATCACATTTCCCATTTAATATGTTCAAAGTCCTTAGTTTCTTATGGATTCCAAAATGATGCATCTTTCTTCAATGATTTTGTTAGAGGTACTAGTATCTTCGAATAATTATTAACAAACATGTGATAATACCCTGCCAACTCAAGAAATCCTTGAATATGCCTTAAGGTTGTAGGGATTTTCCATTCCTTGATGGCTTTAATTTTTTTAGGGTCTGCCTTAACACCCTCATGGGATACAATATGACCCAAATAATCCACTTCCTATACCCTAAAGAAACATTTTGAGGTTTTTTTCATACAATTGTTTCTCCACGAATAGTTTGAGCACCCTGTCAACATGTTGAACATGATATTTCCAAGACTTTCTAAATATTAGTATATCATCAAAAAATGCTAACACAAATTTTCTAAGGTGTTGAAAGTGGAATTCATAAAACCTTGAAATGTGGAAGGTGCATTAGTAAGGACAAAAGGGAATACCAAAAATTCATAATGACCTTCATGGGTTTTAAATGTTGTTTTCGGAATGCCTTTTATCTTCACTCTAATTTGATGATATCTTCAACAAAGATCCAAATTTCTGAAGTAATTTTATCCATGTAGTTCAGCCAAAAATTCATCAATGAAAGGAATGGGAAAATTATCTTTAATATTGAGCTAGTTAAAATCTTTATAATCACACCATGATCCATCGTTTTTGTGCACCAATACAAATAGAGAAGAGAAATAACTATGGCTAGGTTGAATTGTACATTCTTCTATCATTTCTGCAACCATACATTTAATTTCACTCTTTTGGTAATAAGGATATCTATAAGATCTAATGTTTGGAGAAACAGTTCTTGGAATCAAGTGAATAACATGATCATGATTTCGAATAGGTGGGATACCTTTGGGAGTCTCAAATACTTTGGAATGATTGTCCAGGACTCTTTGGGGATCTTGAGAAATGGATAACTTTGATGTTTTAGCATCTAGTGAACATAGTTGTGCAATTACCCATTATTGTTCCTTCTTGAAAATATTTTTCATGCAATTAGAGTTGATTATCTTCCCAACTGTCCCTATCATACCCCTTAATTCAATTTCCTTTCCTCCTAAGAAAAATTTCATGAAAAGTTCTTGAAAATTCAAAGGTAGCATCCCCAAAGATTGTAAACATTGGACTCCTAGTACAAAATCCACACTACCCATTGGAATGGAAAGAATTTGACTTTTAAATACATATTCCCCATGGTTTGATTGATATTATGGCACTTCCCTGAGAAAATTATAGTTCCTCCATTTGCAGCCATCACTTGAAACTCTTGTGCTAGATATAGAAAGAAATTAAAATCCTTGAATAACTTACAACAAATAAAATTATGAGTACTACCTAAATCAATAGACACTTTTACCTTTTTCTTATTGATATATCCTTATATCTTAATAGTTTTAGGAGTAGTAATTCTTTCCAATGCATTACAAGATATTACCAGATTAATTTCATCTTTATCAGACCCTGGGGTTGGTTCCATGTGTATATATTCATCTTTTGACATTTCTTGTTCGTTTTCTTCCTCCTCTTCGCAATCTATGTAAACAATTTATTCTCGGCATGGTTATGACCTTGAATTTCATTTCTATCACAACTGTAACAAATCCCTTTTGATATTTTTTCCTCAATTTTGTGGTGTCACCCTTATAGGTTATGGGAAGCTAGGAGTAGCAATACTTCCATCTTCATATTTGTGGGTTATAGACCTCATTTTTGTCATAATTTTTCTTTCAACTTTGTTGCCATCTTGAATGAATTCTCCAACAAATTCTCCAAGTAAAACCTCATAATGGATGTTATCCTTTAAAGTCCATATGAAGAAATCAATCAGATGCTCCTATGGAATATGAATTACCTTAATATTCAATCTTTGCAATTCCTCAATGTTGTCCCAAACTAGAACCTTTTGTTTGAGATTTATCATTTGGATAAATACGACATTTCTCTTTATATCCTCATAATGTACTATTAATTCCTTCGTAAAAATTGTCCAAGTGATGAGTGATTTACGAGAAAAAAGCCATTGATGCCATATAAATTGATTGGGTTCTAAAAATAAAGATGTAATGCGTGCCTTTTTTGTGTGTTACACATAGTGTAGATCCCCATCTATAGTATCCATGTTACTAGATCCTTGCCATCAAATTTCCTCTTACTTGATATTTGGAATGTTGTTTCTCTTCAACCTAAAGTTAGAGTCTCTAAAATCACGATTCAAATTCTTTTTTTTTTTTCTGATCATGAGTTTCATGGAATACCTTGTCTCCATTAGGAAGCATTTCTTATAACATATTTGTCGAACCTTCCTTCAAGCTTTCCATTTCTTATTTTAAACCATCATTCAAATCTTCCATGTCCATTTTTATTTTTTATTCTAAACCATTCATGTCCCCTTTGAAACCATCCATCTAAACATTCATAATAGCTTCCAATTCATTTTTGGTTACTCTTTGCTAGAGTGAAATTTGTTGCACTTGGTATCATAATTTTGGTATATTATGTTGTGCATTTCTTTCTCTTCTTCATGTGTCATATTAGAGATTTTTATTGTCTTACTAGGTGTATCCATTGTTTTGTTTTGAGACATTTTAGAACCAAATAATAATATATATGCTTCAGTATTCCCTTTGAATCACCTCAAACTATTTTTTCAAACAAAAGCTATGCAAATTGAAAAGATTACACATTTTTCTTGCTTTTAGGACCTCGATCTTGAAATTGTTGTGTCTCTATAATTTTGGCCTCCAAAAGTCTAAAAATTCTTCCTGATGTAGCTTTCTATGTTTTCTTTCCAACCCCCCAAATTAGACATAAATTGGATTCTTCAAGATAAATTTATACCAAATCTCTCATGCTACCCTGATTATATATTTGTTTAGTATATCAAACTTGTACGAACTGAAATGTGTCACTATTTCAACCTTCAGCCCTAAAACTCATACTCAAGAAAATATTTGAGACTGAATTATGGAGCATGAAAAAATCATAAATTCCTTGGACCATATTTATGAAAATATAGTGAAAAAAGATCTAAAGTTTTTACATGAATTTCAACAATATTTCCACTGCACGTGGTAAAATTTTCGACTTCTAAAGCCTTGCAGGAAAAAAAAAAAAAAAAAGTTATTGAAAAAAAATACCATGATGACCTGTTTGAAGTAGCAAAACCCTAGGATCCAAAGCTTTAATACCAAATGTTACGTAACCAGTTCAAAAAACAAAAGAGAAAATGGATCAACGACTTAAAAATAAGCCACTTCAATGGGGGAAAATCCCATCACATAAAATAAATGAACAATTCATGGATGATTCAAATTACAATACCTCCTTGGTATATATAGGAGTGTACATAACAATAATAATTTAAGTTCACAACAATAACAATAATGAGATGCAATGCGGCATAAAAATAACAATAGTGGGATTTTATCAGGCACACCAATAATAATATGGGGCCCTGCACTCGTATTATAGGGACTTAAAAACTTAAGAGAGTGATGAGTTCTTGCCTAGTTCTATCCTTACGAGACTTCTATCAATCATTTGTGTTGGAGTGTGATGATTTTGAGGAAGGCATGAGGTTCATTTAGATATATAATCATCATCTGATTTATTTTGAGTATGAAGCTCAAAGATTGTGAGCATGCTTATTCTATTTCTGATAAGGAGATGTTGAAAATTATGCTTGCAATGGCCAAGTTTCGACCATACTTGGTGGGAAACAAATTTAAGGTAAAAATAGATCATAACAATCTTAGGTACTTCTTGAATTAGAAGGGGTTGAATGATAGGTAGCAAAAATGGGTAAGAAAGATCCATGCCTATGACTTCGAGATTGAATATGTCAAAGGAAAAAGCAACATAGTAGCAGATTCCTTATCGAGGAGACCAACAACATTTTCTCTCATAGACATTGTAGCAGACTGAAAGTCCCATATTTAGGTGGAATACTCGAAAAACAAAATTTCTTATGATATCCTTCATGGACAGTCTCAGGATGGCCTCTATTGAGTTGTCAATGACATTATCTATTATAAAGACTAGATCTATTTAGTACCATAATCCTAGCTGAAAGTGAAGATCATGTAGACAACACACAACTCTCCCCTAGCAGGACACTCAGGGTTATTGAATATTTATAGGACTATCATGGGGGGGTTCACATGGAAGGGCCTCAAGGAGGATGCTTTAATATATGTTCAGGTGTGTAGTACCTTCCAATAGAGTAAGGAAGAACACACACAACCAACAGTTTTCCTACAAATATTGCCCATTCTAGAGCGGAAATAGGAATGCGTTTCCATGGATTTATCACAAGGATACCCTTACAACATGTTAAATATTTTATTTTTGTGGCGGTAGTTCGATTGAATAATTATGCTCACTTCTTTTCCATTTCCTCCAAAATATGTGTATTGCAGATAGAAGAATTAATATTTCAAGGGAGTGTTCTAGCTGCATAGTTTACACAAAACCATCATCAATGATCATGATAGCAGATTCATAGGAGTGTTTTGGAAGGATTTATTCATATTGGTGGTTATGGAGCTCACTCATAGAACTAATTACCACCCATATACATATGGATAGACAAAATCAATAAATAAATGGTTGGAAGGGTACTTGCGAAACTATGTCATGAGGGAGCAGAGGGCATGGTTGAAGTGGTTGTATTTGGGGGAATACTGCTATAAAATTACTCACCACATTTCCACACATTAGGGGAATTTTGAGGTCTAAAATGGGCCTCCTAAGGAAATTATAAAATAATAGTGGAAAAAATCAAATAAGATTTGATGACATCATCAAATTTTAGAGGGAAAAATGAAAAAACTACTTTTTCAACTCGTATTTTCAACTTATCTCCCCAAATTTTTACTCAAATTTCGAGTGGGAGTACTCGTTGGATGCAAAATTTAATTCCTCATCCAAGGAGTACCCATGTTGCATACTTTCAATGAACCCTGCTACATGAAAAATGGGAAATACATAAAAAAACATGATTACAATCACGTTTTTTTATGTATTTCTCATTTTTCCTGTAGTAGGACCCATCGAAAGCATGCAACATGGGTATTCCTTGGATGAGGAATAAATTCCGCATCAGCAAATATAAAAGCCCATTAGTCAGTACAGGAGAATAAGTTAAAATACGAGTTGAAAAAAGTAGTTTTATTATTTTATTATTTTTTAATATTTTTACTTTTTTACTCCAAAAATGGTGAATCATCCATTATGGATGACATCATCATCTTGAATCCTATTGGTTCTTATAAAGTTTATTTTGGTTGTACATTTTTCTTAGGAGGCCCATTTTAGACCTCAAAATTCCCCTAATGTTAATTTCACCCTTCCGAGTGTTCTACGTGTTGAAAAGTGTAACTAGGATCGATCTTCATATTGACTATGTAATTATTTATGTAACAAAAAAGATAAAGATAATAAAATGTATTTTTGTTATGCTTGCTTCATGGGTTTCATGAGAAATATTTTATTATAGGTCAATAGAATTCTTCTTGATGTCTATTATGATTTTTCTTTTGATTATAAATGTATTCAAGAGTCTTGTATATGAAGTATGTAGTCAAAAGGATATGCTCCAAGACCTTGTCATTTAATTGTGAAGGAATGGCTCAACACAGCTCTCATGTCAACCCCCCTAACACTAGAATATAAGCCCTCCAAGATGGCCTATGGACAGAGGTAAAATTCGGCCTATAAAGAAGCTTGTAGGGTTAGCCTAAATCTGGAGTAGTGCGCTATATGTAGTGATGGATCTGTAGCTCATTTGGAGATAAGGCTTGCTAATAGCTCTGAAGCAGAATGTAAGGGTCTGTGTGAATAAGTTTTGGATAATTCTGAAATGGATAACATGGATAAATATGAAGAAGAGTGAAGTCAAATATGAAGTAAGTTCATTGGTATACACTTGCAATGAATGTGGAATAATGTCTGTGATCTTTGCGCAACAAGGACTCTGGCTAGTCCGAAGTAAGGAGCATTTGAGAGGGTCTGAAATCTTCGTACTAGATTACAGGAAGCATTCAGATAAGGTACTATGACGTAATGAGAAAATAAAATATTAAGTATATGGTTATACTTTGATGCAAAGTCTAAGGGTTGTGGTAAGTGAACAATATCTGAAGTACAACTTGAGAAAATGAGGAAGGTAAATCTGTGATTTGCCTTTCTGAATTACAATAAGTAAAAGGAAAGTAATACATCTCAAGACAAGAGGCTTCAGGGATATGCGAAGTGAAGGATAGGGTCTGAAGTGACCCTATCTACAATGCATGGATAAGCGAGAGGAAGTGTGTCTGGAACCAATACTAGATAAAGAAAGGTAAACTTAGAGACCCAGTTCTCTAGTGTTGGTGCAGGACAGTGCAGGTTTGTGCCGAAAAGAAGGATTAGGTTTAAAGGGCTAGAAATATGCAGTGACAAGGTCTTGGAGACATACATAGGTCAAGGGTATAATTCTTGGTCATGGTACTTGTCATTTGAAATTCTATTAGAAGAATTCCTTGTGGGTTTTCCTCTCCAAGAGGGAGAGGTTTTGGCCCTGGCTTAAAGAGCCTATATTTGTCTCTCTTTTGTTTTGGTAATTTATTTGATGAAAGATGTAATACGATAAGAAGAGAATACACAAGTAAGTAAAGTAAGATCACAAGTAATTATCAGGGAGAGAATTTGAATTAATCTATGCCCTACCAAATTCTCAACAGTACGAGTATGGGACATTGTATTTTGCAGATACAAAATTTGAAGATAGTCAAGCTCCAGTGGCTAAATATTGGATCCAAGAGTGCCAGGATATTATGAGGGCACACAAGAATAAGTTGCAGATAACCCAGAATCACCATAAATTATATGCATATCGACAGAGAGTGGAGAGAAGTTTTGAAGTGGGAGATATAGTATATCGTTGTCTGCAACCTTACTCACAGTCCACATTTAAGTAGAAGGGGACAGAAAAATTGAAACGATGATTTCATGGAACTTATCAATTACCCAAAGAATAGGAGAATTGGAATATGAATTACAGATTCCTGTAGAGGGCAGGACACATAACATATTTCAAGTCTCTTTCTTGAAGAAGGCCATTGGGAAACATATTGTTTCATCATTCGATTTGCCTCAATTGGTTGAAGAGGGCCACCTTGAGCTCATTCCAAAGGAGATGTTGGAAGTACGAGAAAAAAATTTGAAACTTAGGACCATTAGGAAATATCTAGGACCATTAGGAAATATTTAGGACCATTAGGAAACTTAGGACCATTAGGAAATATTTACCTTTTGAGGATGCCACTAGGGAGGGAGAACAAATATTGCAGCATGCAACACTTAAATTTATTAAGGGAAATAATTTTGGGTGGGGAGGACTGTAATATCCCTAACGAACTGACTATTGGAAGAAAACACCCTTGTTGACCCTTAGTTCCATTAGACTAGAAACAAGCGGAATTTTGGAAGAAGGGGACCCTTGATTTATACTAAAATAGGGGAAAAGAGGGGAATTTTAATAAATAATTAAGGAGAATGTGGTATTTTCCCAATGCATTTGTCGATGGTATTATAGTAAATTCTAGAAACTTGGAAAAAGGCCCAATTGAAGGCTATAAAGGAAGAAGGAATGCAGATTTAGGGAAGGAATGGATTTGCTTTTTCTCTTTTGGTATTTGATTTGGAGGTTGAAGTGAGTTCACTGCAAGTGAGGATTTCATTCGAAATCCTCAAGCTAGCTTCAGTGGGATCCAATTTCACCCTAGCCGACAACCTAACTTTGTTGATATTAGATATCACCCTAGCTCGCTTTGTTACCAGAAATAGGATGATAGCCACCGTTTTTTGAAAAAAACGCACTAGAAACAAGACAACCCCAAAAACATCGTTTTGTACGGACGTTCTCATTTTATTGGTGAGAAACTTGTTTTTTAATAAATGGTGGTGAGAAACACATTTTTAAGAAACGAGTTTTCCTCTAGTTAATTCCCAACTCATCTAATTAACTCCCGTTCCAAGAATGTGTTGCACGCAAAATGCATTGCACGCAAACTAATTTCCTTGCTAGTTGTGATTCATGACACCCCATAAAGTAAATTTTGAAGCATAGTTACCAAATTCGGCCGTACTGCCGGAAAAAATTCGAAAAATCGACAGTTCGATTCGGTTCGAGGATTAATACGTGGATTCCAAGTTCTGTACGGTGCAGGGATAGGAGGTTCATGACGGAGTGAACAATGCGGTTTTCTGATCATAATTTTAAATTCGATTGTTGCATTAACTTTTCAAAAACCCTTTCTGAATCGAGGAAATGGTATATTGCTATTAATAAATGAATGATAATGTTGTTTTATTTATTTTTAATGCAATAACACTTTGTAAATGAATGCTAACATTGTTTTTTTTTTTTTCAATGCAATAAAACTTTGTAAATGAGTAATAACGTTGTTTTATTTCCTTCTAGTGTAATAAGTCTTTGTATTTCTAAGCATATTTTTGATGAAACAACTTGATTTTTATGCAATAAGATTTTGTAAATTAAATTTCTAACCATGTTTGTAATGAGACATGAAATTTTTAGACTGGTTTTTTATAAGATATTTAGAAATTTAAGTAAATATATATATATATATATATATATATATATATATATATATATATATATATATATATATATATATATAAAATATAAAAAAATAAAAGTGTTCAATGTAATTTATAAATTTGTAATTTGTAAGTTGATTAAATTTAATAAAATATATTTTAGTAAAGAGAAAAAATTCATGAATTATTTTTGTAAATGAAAAGATTTCATATTTTTTTTCATGCTAGATTTTGATGATAGGGATTTTGAATAATGATAAAACTACAAAGCTTAACATTTTATATTATACAAAATAATCGATGTTCTTACTATATGTTATAAATTAGAGTTTTGTTTGGGTTGCTTAATGAGAGATTAGCAATTGAGAATACAAGTGTATATTTTGAAATAATATTTGTACATAATATATGACTTCATTCCAAATATAAAATGCTTGATAATGTTAAATTTATATAGTCATTCTAATGTGGAATTTGAATGGAAATTTACTTTATGTTGAGTATTATATAATTTATAATGTTGTTGGGTTCTTAAAACCAGCTATCTTACTTGCTATTCTAGATTTAAAAATAAGTGATTTGATTGAATATATAATTTAATTTGTAACATTTATGACAAAAAATACTTTAAAAGATTTTTTGAGGTTTTCAAAGTTTTTTTTGTGTAAGTTTAGCAGGGCCTTTCTATTTTCTATTATAAATAAAGAGAGCAGGTTCTACATATCAAAACTTGATGGCCTCAACCTGCCCGAAGGAAACCAGGTCTATTGGCCACCTTAAAGAGTTAAAAGCCATCCAGTATTAAAACAACTTGAGTCTTCTGCTATCAACTATATCTAGTTTACTATCTCTAACATACTCTAACTGCAAATAGTAAATGCTATCCACAAAATACATATAACAAAACAAAAGGAAATATTGTGTCAATCATCCGAAGATTCTATTGGAGCCGGATCCTTTACTCTTGAGTCGGGTATATCCACCTACTACATGGATTCCAACTAAAAATCTATATGTCCAAGATGAATTGTTCCATGTTGCTGGGATACATGGATTTTGTGAATCTCCCTTTTAATGTCTTGCAGAGCAGAAGCTACTTTTGGGTCACCTCCAATTTCCTGTATACTCATAAGCACCTTAGCCAGAAAAATTTTTATCGTCCAGTAAGTGTGAATTGACTGGTGAAAGAGAGACAGTCTTCCTCTAGTATTGCTATGGTCTTTAGTGAAATCCAATGATTCATCTTGGATTTCACCTTCCTCTTTGGTGTTGCAGTCTCTTTCCCAACCGGAAATCAGATTCTTAACCTATGGAGGATTACCTACAGAGTATGCATCAAAGAGGTTTTTTATGACCTCTTTCTTTGATTTTTTTACTCTCTTACTAGGTTCCATAGTAGACTTAGTTTTATTATGTTTCCCCTTTCTCTTGTCCTCTTTTTTAGCCGCTTTAACCATATTTGTATGTAAGAGAACCCAACACTGTATCCTATGATAGTGTTGTAGCAGTTTCTTTGCCAGTAATTGAGAAACGCCCGTATATACTTTATAGAGGCCTGTGTGCCATAAAAAGGAATTAATAACTGTTTTGTCCAAGAAACAATGAAAAGGACCCATAGAAGCATGCATTACCTCTTGCCAATAAAGAAAGTAAAAACCATACATGTTCTCCCTTCTGAGGGTAGGCTGTAAGTGCATGGAAAGACATAGACACTTAAGACTCTGACAGGGAAAGAGAAAAGTTGATAGAATTTGACACCCAGATACTATGCAAAAAATAATGTGACCTAGACTGGAAAATACCCCAATGAACCTCCCTGCTAAGTCTATTATCAGAGTTTGAATTATTAGAAATATAATGCAACCTTAGGTTAGAAATATTTACCCCTAGCCCCAACAGGAAACCAGCTTTATGACTGAGATATTGAGGGAGAATAGAGAATGAAACAGGGTAGCATTGAGCACCATTAGCAGGGTAGTCATTGTTATTCATACAAGCTAATTCATACTTTTGTAAGTTCATGGTCTGCAGCCTATCATTGTATACAAAATTCAAGGTGGAGGAGGATAGGTAAGGAAAAAGCTAAGAGGTTGAAAAGGAAGGGTAACCACAAATACCTGAGAGCCAAGAGTGACAGAAGCCATATACAAACTCAGAGATGATAAATAAATTAAACTTATAGCCCCAGTCAAAGTTATGTATACAGTATAACCACAATTCGAGCAAGAGCTATCACTATAAACATCATTGGAGCTATGATTGTAAAATTGAAAGCTATGCAATCCCATAGAGATTTGTAAACCTCCATAAAAAACTTGGTAAGGTACTACATAATTCAATTCACATTGGATTGGAGACAACACTTCACAGAAAAATGTTGCATAATAGACCTTAACATCCATTGTAAGGAGATATATCACATACCAGGTGTGTAGTTGATGGCACAGAGATCCGAGTTTCTTCTGCACTACCCCTACACCAGTCGCCTCAACATTCAATCGGGAAACAATGTCACCTTTCCTTACCTCTGCATTTGTAAACTCTTTCACCCGATGGCATTGTTTCCAATTTTTTTTTGACAATGTTAGTTGGCCACCACCTAATTCATTAGCAGTCATAAAAACTAGCGTGGGTTTGTACTGCCTCTCTGAGCTGCTGCCGGCTTTATTCTCTAGTGACCGTGTGGTGCATGTCGGTGCATGCCACCTCACGACACCCTTCTCCCACGTGGCCCCTAGATCGAGGAAGCTTTTAAAATTTATAACTAGCCATTTCAATGATTTAAAATATTGGAAAAATAATATGTTTAAAAATTTGTAAGAGACATCCTTCCGAATTTTTCCTGTATTGAATTTTAAGTGATAGAATTTTTTTCGTACCGAATCAAATTTGAATTTCAATTTGAATTCAAACTTGGTAACTATGGTTTGAAGCAAATTTGAGTTGCAGAGGAGAGAAGATTCAGAAGATGGTGCAGATCATATCCGAGTAGAGGAAAGGAGGAAAATCGGATTTGAGAAGAGGAGAAGAAGAAGTAAGTCTAGGATTCCACTATATGGGACAGCATAATTCATGAACATAGAATCACCAAGGGTATGATTACTCACAAAATCACACCTTCCCATCGTATATATGCTAATAATATTCCATCTACATGTGCTTTTCTGTGTTTTTCCTATTATTACTCGATTACCTTGTTTGATCTTTTTTTTGTGGAGAACATTGTGTTAATGCACATTCCTTCTATGTGTAGTGCCTTATATGAATATACAGTTCTTTGTGCCCTCTCTCGTTACTACGTTTTCCAAAGAAAAAGAGAGACAAAAAGAAAAGTATAACTCTCTCAACTTGTATGATTGCAAATGAACTTGTCGAATATTAAACCACTATAATATACCTTATTTCTCACTACATTTCTGAGGTTAAATTGTCATTTGTCCTCTACTTTGATTATGATTTAGTTCTTCTTCTTCACTATTTATCTCAACATTTTTTGGATTTATTAGATCATAGTAAAATGTATAACCATCTATTAATTTATTTTATATGAGTGGAACATAAGCTTGTCCACAATAACACCATTGTACTCTGAAATATCCCATTTTGGCATCATATTTATAGGCTTGAGTTAAAATTTATTATTCTTTAATTATTTTTATTATAATTTCACCTATGTAAATAATGAATGTTTATGAATGATTTGTTTCATATTTTTCTAATATTTTCTCTCCCTAGTTTTAGAACCTCCCAACTTCGTTTTGGTGTTTCATGTTTCTCGTAACATAGCTAGCTGGTTAAGTCTTCCTCCTTATTCATGGAGGTTGTCTTGTCAGGTCATTCTCTAGGGGTTACTTATGGCACATTTCATTTATGTCAGATATTTTATCCTTTCTCAGCCAAGGTGGTGAACTTATCGAATTTCTGAAGATCAAATCAATGATGCCTAGTCTCTGTTGGAGGGCCGAAGGGTTTTGTACATTATAGGGGCTCAAGATTGTTGGAAATACTCCTAAGCCATGAATAAAAGTGGCAGAAGCCCACACTTGATTGAATTTTTTATGCAGGGAAGGACGAAGCCCAGGTTTCAAATCTGGAGGCGTTTCACACAAAATAAAAATAGAGTACCCGAGCCCATACTCTGCATTTAATTTCCTTTCCACCATTGACTTACCTTTTTGCCCACAGCTTTGTAGCCTGCAAGTTTTTTGGTTTACCTCTTAATATGTTCGACCAAAACTAAGTTTTCGTCAATGTGATATCGGTGGGACCCATATACATTACCGCATTTGAAAACCGCATACAAACCTTTGTATTTTGTTTTATTCCTTACCTTTCACATTTCACACTTACGGTTGTTTATCGCATCGCCGCCCGCACTTCAAAATTTTTATGTTTTAACTTTAAGCCTCACACTAAAAACCTGCAATGTTACAATGTGACATTTTCATCAAACATTGCACAACTTACCATTTACCTTTTAGTGCATCGCATTTCGCACTTTGCGCATTTTATCTTTTACCTTTTTGACCACCCGCAAGTTCGTACTTCGCATGTTTTACAAATTAACTTTAAGCGCCCGCAAGTTATTCTATTTATGTTGCGATGCGATCACAATCGCATGTGGCAAGCTCAAGAGGATAGCACCCACAAACAAAATGATTTAAGTTGAGATTCGATAAGTGCCATCGCACATCGCAATCACAAAAAACATAAGTTTTTCTGTATTGCACCAATTAAAAGTTATAATCATTGATTTGCGATTTATGGTGGAGGTGTGAATGCAATGTGGTCTCAAAGACGAAACCTATAATATTTCAAGTCTGGGTTTATGTGTTTTTTTTACACCGTTTCATGTAGAAAACAACAGAATATGGAGAAGGACGATTTTGTTGTTATACATCCAATCCAACATTAACTGCATTAAATTTTCAGGCTTCGGCCATTTTGTACTAAATCAATGTATTTCTCATATGGTCAGAGAGAGAGATGAATGAATAGAAAATATTTGAATAAATTAAAAAGAGTTCCTCTCCCGTGTTCATTGTCTATCTGTGTGTAACTGTTATTTTTCTATAATATTTGCATTCTCTGTGTTGTGGGGGAACACATCCCAATGTTTTTTGTTTTATTTCCGATTTCCAACATGGTATCAGAGAAGTTCTAGGCTCTCAGTGAAAGAAAGTGTTATTTACTGAAGATGTTGAAAGATTGTTAGAGAAGCATATTCTCTAGCAGTGAGAAGGCTTTGTTTATACAGTCAAGAAGGCAGCAGCAGGTACAAGCTTGACTAATGCTCAACTACCACAATTCAAAGGGAAGAATTATGTTTATTGGGTCATTACAATGAAGGCCTTGTTTTCTTCACAATATATTTGGGAGCTGGTGGAATATGGTTTCCAAGAACCAGCATTTTCATCAACATATAATGCTTTAACACAAGCAGAAAGAGACTTGTTGAGACATAATAAGAAGAAGGACTCCAAAGCCCTCTTCTATATTTTCCAAGCATTACATGAGAGTATCTTCCCAAGGGTTGCAGTAGAAAAAAAGTCTAAGGATGCATGGGATACTCTCCAGACATCCTATCAAGGCCTGGCAAAGGTGAAGACAACAAAACTTCAATTGTTGAGAAGAGATTTTGAAACTCTTTTTATGAAAGAGTCTGATAATATAGACTCATTCTTTACACATGTGATTGGGTTGGTTACCCAAATAAGGTCTCCTGGAGAGACACTTGAAGAAAGGAGAATAGTTGAGAAAGTATTAAGAATTCTACATCAAGGTTTGATGCCATAGTTGTGGCCATAGAAGAGACAAATGCTCTCTCACAGTTTTCAGTGGATGAGCTTCATGCACCACTTATGTCTCATGAGCATAGAATGAAAATAGCAACAAACTCCTCATTAGAGCATGAATTTGAGACACAAATGTCTTTTTGTCAAGGTAGAGGTCGAGGAAGTTAAAACTACCGAGGAAGAGGAAGAAGCCCACATAGAGGTGGAAAAATCAGCCCTGCAAGCAAAAGTGGAAGGGGAAAAAATCAGAATCCAAGCCATGGCTCAAGCCAGAATCAAGCACAAGGACATAGGTATGATAAATCTCATGTCCAATGTCATTATTGCAAAAAGTTTGGTCATTATACAAATGAATTTAGAAAGAAGCAAAATGACATGGGTAGTAAACCTAGTGTAAATTTAACAAAAGAAAATCAGAACCATGGGAATGTGCTTTTAGCTTGTAATGTAGCACAAGAAAAACAAGAAGATGTATGGTTCTTAGATTCAGGGTGTAGCAACCACATGACTGGAAACATAGCAATGTTTTCGTATCTAGATGAAAGTGTAAAATCTGAAGTGACAACAGGGATTGATAGTAAGGTCTCTGTCATGGGGAAAGGAGGAGTAAACACACTGACAAATAATGGAGAGAAGAAGTTTGTGCCAGATGTATATTATGTCACTGGCCTGAAATGTAACCTTCTAAGAATTAGACAGCTTGTGCAAAAGGGCTACAATGTGTTCTTTAAAAATAATGTGTGCACAATCATGGATATACCTCCAAGTAGAGAAATCATTGAAAAAGTGCATATGACAAGAAATATAATGTTTCCTCTCAAGATTAGATCAGACTTGAAGGAAGGAGGTGTTGTAGCAGCTGTCACACAAGAAATATTTCAAGAAGAAGTGAAATATGAGAACTGGTTATGGCATTTGAGATTTGGACATCTCAATTTCGAAGGTTTGAATAGGTTGCATAGAAAAAGAATGGTAAAGGGATTACCACTCATAGAGAAACCATATAGCCTATGTGAAGTTTGCATCTTGGGAAAGCAACACAAAGAATCATTTCCAATAGGAAAGATTAAAAGGGCAAATGCACCTTTGGAGATTGTCCATTTAGATTTATGTGGAACAATGCAAACACCATAATTAGCTGGAAATCACTATATGTTGACATTTATATATGATTACACAAGGAAGACATGGTTTAAACAATTCTACCACTACAAAGCTCTTATTGAGAAGAAAAGTGGACGCTACATAAAAGTGTTGAGAACTGATAGAGGTGGAGAATATATCTCCAAAGACTTCCTACATTTCTGCAGGGAGCATGGAATACACAAGAAATTTATCACAAGGTATAAACCTCAACAAAACGATGTTGTAGAAAGAAAGAATAGGTCCATCATGGACATGGTAAGAAGTATGTTGAAGGAAAGCATTTGCCAAATGAGTATTAGGCAGAAGCTATCTCTTGTGCAACTTATATATTAAATAGATGTCCAACCAAAAGTGTTATGAACAGAGTTCCAGAAGAAGCATGGAGTGGAACAAAGAAATTTGTCACTCACATGAGAGTGTTTGGAAGTGTGGCATATGCACATGTCCCAGATCAGTTAAGGAAGAAGTTGGACAACAAGGGGGAGAAATGTATATATATTGGATACAGTGATGAATCCAAGGCTTACAATCTCTATAATCCATCAACCAAGAAAGTAATAATCAATAGAGATGTTAATTTCATAGAATAAGAAGCTTGGGATGGAAGTTTAGAGAAGATAGTTAATGTGAAGACATGTATTTCTCATGAAGAGAAATAGGAATGGACTACAGCAAGCAGCTCCTCAACCATGGCTCCTCCTCCACCTACACAAGCTCAACAAAGCACACCATAAGCAAGCAATAGAACCACATTGATAAACCAAGAAAGTGCTTCTCTAGGCACACCACATGGATTAGAAACTCCCTTGAGTTCAAGTGAAACTCCAAGCACATCTTTAGAAAATACAAGAAGACTAAGATTCAGAAATTTAAGTGAAATTTATTTGCAAGAATAAGTTGATAATAACACTGGTATGAATTCTTTATTTGCATTATTTTTTCATGTCGATGACCCAATCCATTTTGAAGATGCAGTCAAAGATAATAAGTGGATTGAAGCAATGAATGAAGAGATAGGAGCAATAGAAAATAATGACAGATGGGAGTTAGTGGACCTCCCACAACGAAAAGAATTTATTTGAGTGAAATGGGTCTATAAAACCAAAAGCAACATTGAAGGCAAGATAGAAAGGCACAAAGCAAGGCTAGTTGTCAAATGCTACAAGCAGTAGCAAGGAAGAGACAATGAGGAAAATGTTGCACCAATTGCAAGGATGCAGACAGCGCAAACAATGTTGTATATAGAAGCACAAAAAAAGTGGAAATTTTATCAAATGGATGTGAAGTCAACATTCTTGAATGAAGTGTTGAAAAAGGAGGTGTATGTTGATCAACCTCCTGGCTATGAAAAATAAGGCCAAGAACACAAGGTGTGTAAGCTGTGGAAATCTCTTTATGGGCTGAAGCAAGCACCATGAGCATGGTATAACAGGATTGATGCTTACTTGATAGGCAATGAGTTTGAAAAGTGTGATGGTGAACCCACACTCTACATCAAAGAAAAGACAGTAAAATTATTATTGTTGTTTTGTATGTAGATGATTTAATTTTTACAGGAAATGATGTTTCTCTCATTGCTCATTTCAAAGCAATCACGAAAAGAGTGTTTGAAATGACTGACTTGGGTTTGTTAAGATATTGTTTTGGCATAGAGTAAAGAAAGCAAAAAATGGGATTTTTATCTCCCAAGAAAAGTATGTTGCAAAAGTTTTAAAAAGGTTCAATAAGTAGAACAACAAGCCATCATCAACTCCAACTGTCATGGGGTTGAAGTTGATCAAGGAAGATTGTAGCAAAAATTTCAATCCAACATTTTACAAAAGCATGGTTGGCAGTCTAATGTATTTGGCTGCAAATATGTAGTAAGTTTGAAATCCATGTTCATGGAGACACCCAAGGATACATAATGGCAAGAAGCCAAAAGAATTTTAAGGCATGCAAATTGAACAAAGGAGTATGGTGTTCTATACTCCAAAAATGATGATTATAAGCTGATTGGTTACACTAACAGTGATTTGGATAGAAGTGTTGATGACAGAAAGAGAACATTAGGATATGTTTTTCATTTGGGATCGGGACCCATTTCATGGGCTTCCAAGAAGCAGCCAATAGTTTCATTATCAACAAAAAAAGTGGAATATGTAGCAGCAACAACAGCAGCATGGCAAGCAATTTGGATGAGAAGGATGTTGAGAGATTTATGTCATGAATAAGACAAAGGAACCACAATTTTCTGTTATAATAACTCAGCAATTTCATTGTCAAAGAATTATGTTTTCCACAAGAGAACAAAGCATACTGATGCCAAATATCATTTCATAAGGGAATTAGTTACCAATGGTGAAATTTTGTTGCAGCATTGTAAGTTAGAGGAATAGCTTGTAGATATCCTCATAAAGCCATTGGGACATAAGAGTTTTGTTTATCTCATAAAGTGTATGGGAATGATTGATGGCGGCAGTTGTGATTAAGGGGGAGTGTTGGAAATACTCCCAACCACCACCATGAATAAAAGTGGCAGCAACCCACACTTCATTGAATTTTTTGTGCAGGGAAGGATGAAGGCTAGGTTTCAAATCTGGAGGTGTTTCATGAAAAATCAAAACAGAGTACCAAAGAAAACACTCTGCATTTAATTTCCTTTCTGCCATTGACTTACCTTTTTTCCCACAGCTTTGCAGCCCCCAAGTTTTTTGGTTTACCTCTTAAGATTTTCGACCGAAACTAAGTTTCCGTTGATGTGATATTGGTGGGGCCCATATAACTTACCGCATTTTCAAACAACATACAAACCTTTGTATTTATTTTTATTCCTTATCTTTCACAGTTTGCACTTACCGTTGTTTACCGCATCGCCACCCACACTTTGCAAATTTTATGTTTTAACTTTAAGCCCTGCACCGAAACCCTGTGATGTTGCGATGCGACATCGTCATCGTACGTCGCTCAACTTACCATTTAATTTTTAGCGCGCCCATAGCCCACACTTTGCACATTTTATGTTTTACCTTTTTGGTTTCCCGCAAGTTCGCACTTCGCATGTTTTACGACTTAACTTTAAGTAGCCTGCAAGTTATTATATTTATGTTGTGATGCGATCACAATCGCACGTGGCAAACTCAGGAGGATAGCGCACAAAAGTGCTCGCAAGCTAAGGAGGATAGCGCCCACAAACTAAATGATTTAAGTTGTGATGCGATAAGTGCCATCGCACATCACAATCACAAAAAACATAAGTTTTCCCGTATCACGGAAGTGAAAAGTTATAATCTCCGATTTGCGATTTATGGTGGAGGCGTGGATGCGATGTGATCTCAAACCCGAAACCCATAATATTTCAAGTCCGGGTTTATTTATTTTTGTACGCTGTGCCGTGTAGAAAACAACAGAAGAGGCAGAAGGATGATTTTGTTGTTATACGTCCGATCTAACATTAAACTGCATTAAATTTTCAGGCTTCAACCATTTTGTATTAAAGCAATGTATTTCTCATATGTTCAGAGAGAGATGAATGAATAGAGAAGAGTTGAATAAATTAAGAAGTTTTCCTCTCTTGTGTTCGATGTTTGTCTGTGTGCAGCTGTTATTTTTCCGCAATATTTACATTCTCTATGTTGTGAGGGAAACACACCACTCTATTGTTTGTTTTATTTCCAATTTCCAACAAAGATCTACATACGCATTGATGACTCAGATATTTGTGATCATAAATATTGATGGGTAAAGGGTTGCCGTGAGCATCAAAATAGGAAGGAAAATTTTCTCTCCAGGGATCAGTCAACATCCATTGTTGCATGCTATTGTTTAAGCTGAGAAGCCATACACAAAAAACGCAGGTGACTGCCACGTAGGAAATCAAGACCAAGAATCCATACATCCATTGCACAAGAGTTTCCAAGGTCGAGACCAAACATCCATCACATTACTGTTTGAGGGCTGGTGCATAGAAGTTCCAAGCCGTGGGGGTTGTATTCCATCGCATAGGTATTTGAGGGCTGAGAGGCTAATCACGTTGGATTCCTAGGCTAATAGGTAGAGTTATTGCATCAGCCAACCCTTGATTGGCGTGGGATGCATGAATATCCAAGTCTACGTGTGCCAGGATCAGTTGAGTAAGGGATCTCGCATAGGACTCACTATGATTTAGATTGTCAAAATCAGCTTCACACTGCTATGCCTTATCAACCCACCTTGTTTCTTATAATATTATTAGATTTTGGTTATAATATTAAAGGCGTTCTCGTATATTTAATTTGTTCCAATAATTGATAAGTATAATTGACAAGTGAATGCAAAAAATGTTGGGTGTTAAAGAGATTTTGGAAGATTTTCTTTCTATCTTGCAATATTTTTCGTCAGAGGAATATTACATACCATGACCTCGTGAAACACGATGGAAGAAAAGGCTAAAATATGTTAACTTTAAGGAGCAAAGTCTAACAAACATTACCTTCACGAAAATGTCAAATGAATAAAGTTGCCCACAAAAAACACTGCGATCTCAAGAAATTCAAGGGAAGCAATCTCTAAATAATTTCACCTTCGTCGAAATGGGGGATCGAAAGAAATGTCCTTGCAAAATGCTACTATCCCATACAATTGATGGTGGGCAATTCCTATCCAACATATAATTTATGGTGAGCAATATCTATCCAACTTCGACTTTGAGGAAATGAAAGAATGATAGAAATGTCCATCCAAAACGACAATCTTATGTGATTCATGGGGATCAATGTATAACAAACGTTGCCTTTGAGTATCAGAGTCTAACCAACATCACCTTGCATGAAATGACATAGGCATAAATATAAAATGGATAAGATTACCATTCTAATTGTTAATGACATAAGAATAAATATAAATGGATAAAATTACCCTTCTAATTGCTTTATGTTTCTTTTAAAAATAATTTACTCATTACATTTTTTTTATAAGAGTGGATTTTGTAATATACAAATGAATTTAGCATATTAGAAAATATATTGAGGGAATTTTGTTTAAGTATTAAATCCAACAGCAGACAGGAATGCCAAAGGACAACAACAAATTTTTTTTTTGCTTACACGGCACCTCACATTTAAAAACTCTACAACTTCGAACTCTAGTTCATGGCCATAGCCATACTTAGAATTTAAATGCCATGGTTCTTCAAACCATGCAAAACAGCAATCAAAGCTCTCCATGCTGCCATCAAAGCTCTCCAGAAACCGGAAATTAAACTCTGCAACCACTACTCGTTTTTTATTTTTAAATGGGCCACGTCACCTACGTGGAACCTACCTCTACCAAGTCAACAACCATGGGCCAATCGTGAGGCTATCGCATAGCCTTGGAGTATAGTCATCATAGCCTCAAAACGGACCTGATAAGCCCTTATCAAATGTAGCTAAACTTTGTTTGAATTCCAGGTGGGCTCCACCTCTGACCAATAGGAGAACGATCGCGTAAGTCCGCGAGCCTACGTCATCAAAGCCAGTTGGTATGTGAAATTTTTTTGCAATAGGATTAAATTTCGGTTTTGAAGTCCGTGACAAAGGGTTTATAACTTAGGTTAAAAAGGATTATGTTTTTTTTACTTTTAAATGTAGCAACGCATGTCTTGATAAGTCTTTTGACTTTTGTTTAAAAAAAACTTTATGGCATATGTTTTTTTTGGATATATGTATAAGTCCTAATATATATATTATAAAATTAGAAAGTTTATAATATATATAAAAATAGTTTTTTGTTTTAATTTTTTTTAGAAGGAGTTTGTATTGAAAAAAAGGCTGAAGGCAGTGTGAGCCACTGTGTATTAAAAAAAAGCAGTGAGCATTTTTTTTTTAAAAGACAGAGTGTCTTAAAAACATAGAACAAGGTGTGAGCACTGCGTGTGCATTTTGTAAGAGATAGAGAGAGCTTGATTTACACTGTGTGTGTAGCAATTGAAGAATTTTGTAAATTACAGAAGATCAGTTCTGTGGCATCTTTTGTAATAGATTTTTACAGTTTAATGGAATAGAAGTTTTAAAGCATCTCTGTCCATAATTTTAAATTGATTTCTCTGTGTTAAAGAAGAGGAATTTTTATTCCTCTATTGTTTTGGAATCATTCAGAAATTCTAACATGACATCAAAGCTAGTCTAGGCCCTTTGAAGTTGTCAAAGAAGCTGAAGAAGAAGGTGTTGTTGCAGCTTTTGACCAACAGTGTGAAGGCTCAGCAAAGACGAGGTATTTACAAAACACAGTGTTTTGTTCTGTGTTTAAAAAGTGCAGTCCAGAGAAATATTCTAAAAGACAGAGTTTAAATCTCAAGCAGTGAGAAGGTTTATTTAAAAAATCGTAGTCAAGTTTATAGCATAGTTTAGTGAGTTAGTCATGGCAGGAGCCAACACCAGCATGAGTATAGGAAATACTCAACTCCCACAGTTTAATGGGAAGAATTATGACTAGTTGGCAATCACAATGAGAGCCCTGTTTGCCTCTTAGGATTTATGGGAGCTAGTTGAAGATGGTCTAGAAGAACCAATAGATGAAAATGATTTTAATGCCTTAACACAGGTAGAGAAGGATTTGTTGAACAGCAATAGGAAGAAGGACTCAAAAGCCCTCTTCTATCTCTATCAAGCAGTGCATGAAAGTGTATTTCCAAGGATTGTAGCAGCCAAGAGGTCCAAGGATTCATGGGATACCCTCCAAACAACCTACCAAGGTATGGAGAAGGTAAAGACTGCAAAAATTCAATTAATGAGAAGGGATTTTGAAGTTATTTGCATGAAGGAGTCTGATACAATAGACTCATTCTTTACTCTATTGAATGGGTTGGTTACCCAAAAGAGATTTCATGGAGAGACAATAGAAGAAATAAGAATAGTGGAGAAAGTGTTGAGGAGCTTACCCTCAAGGTTTGATGTGATAGTCACAACCATTGAAGAGAAAATGTCTCTCAAATTTTACTATTGATGAGGTTCATGCATCATTGATGACTCATGAACAAAGATTGGGTAGAACAACAAACTTATCTTTGGAGCATGCCCTCAAGACCCAAATGTCCTTTGAAAGAGGAAGAGGTCAAGGCAAAGGAAAGTAATAAGGAAAAGGAAGAGGCAGAAGCCAAAACGAAGGAGGAAGAAGTAGCCCTGCAAATACTCATGGAAGGGGCAGCAATCAAAATCAGAACTAAGGCCAAGGCAGCAGCCATCAAGGTGGACAAAATCAAGCACATGGACAAAGGTATGATAAATTCCAAGTCCAATGTCATTACTGTAAGAAGTATGGCCATTATGCCAATGAATGTAGGAAGAAACAAAGTGACATGGGTAATAGACCAATTGCTAATTTTACTAAATAAAATATCAGTCAAGAGAAGTTGTTTTTAGCATGTAATATGGCTAAAGAAAGAATGAAGATATATGGTTTCTAGATTCAAGATGTAGCAACCATATGACTAGAAACATTTCCATTTTTTCCATATTAGATGAAAATGTAAAGTCTCAAGTAACATTAGGGATAGACAGT
Source organism: Pinus albicaulis (assembly GCA_034641835.2). Classification (NCBI taxonomy): domain Eukaryota; kingdom Viridiplantae; phylum Streptophyta; class Pinopsida; order Pinales; family Pinaceae; genus Pinus; species Pinus albicaulis. The sequence continues at coordinate 98,770,974 of CM076580.1, read as the reverse complement.
AAGGTCTCTGTTACGGGAAAAGACAGAGTATGTGTTTTGACAAAGAAGGGAGAATGCAGATCCATATTAGATGTATACTATGTGCCTAGTATGAAGTGTAACCTCTTGAGCATTGGACAATTCATTCAAATGGGGTACAATGTTTTCTTTGAAGATGATGTATGCACCATCATGGATAAACCACCATGCAAGCAATGTATTGCACAAGTAAAGATGACAAGGAACAGAATGCTCCCTCTCAAGATGAGAGAAAATTTGAAGAAAGGAGTTGAAATGGCAGCAGTGACACAAAAGACATTCCAAAGAGAAGCAAAAGATGAAAACTGGTTATGGCATTTAAGATTTGGACATCTCAACTTTGGAGGTATTAATTTGTGGCATAGGAAAGGAATGGTAAAAGGATTACCATTGATTGAGAAACCGGATAGCCTATGTGAAGGCCGCATCTTGGGCAAACAACACAGAGAAATCTTTCCATGAGGAAAGAGCATAAGGGCAAAGGCACCCTTAGAAATTGTTCATTCAGATTTGTGTGGACCAAGGCAAACACCATCACTAGCAAGCAACCACTATATGCTAACTTTTATTGATGATTACACAAGAAAAACTTGGGTTTATTTCTTGAAATATAAGAGTGAAGTGTTTGAGAAATTCTGCCACTTTAAGTCTCTTGTAGAGAAATAGAGTGGGCAACATATTAAGGTCTTAAGGAAAAATAGAGGAGGAGAGTATATCTCAAAATAATTTCTGCGTTTTTGCAGAGAAAATGAGATACACAAGCAATTTACAGCAAGGTACACAGCGCAGCAATATAGAGTTGTTGAATGGAAAAATAGAACCATCATGGACATGGTAACAAGTATGCTGAAGGAAAAACATTTTCCAAATGAATATTGGGTTGAAGCTATACATTGTGCAACATACATCTTGAATAGATGCCCAACCAAAGCTATAATGAACATAGTTCCAGAAGAAGCCTGGAGTGGCATAAAACAAGGTGTCACCCACATGAGAGTTTTTGGTTGTGTGGCTTATGCACACATTTCAGATCAGCTAAGGAAGAAGTTGGACAGTAAGGGGGAGAAGTGCATATTTATTGGATATAGTGAAGAATCCAAGGTATAAAGATTGTATAAACCATCCACCGAGAAGTTTTTTATAAGCAGAGATGTACAGTTCATTGAGGAAGAAGCTTGGGATGGAAGCATTGAGAAAACACTGAATCCGAAGAGTTGTTTGTCTCATGATTATAATGAGGAAGAGATGGCTGAAATACCTCCCTCATTAGCAGCACCACCTCCACCAACAAAAGGACAGCAAGGGACACCACAAGATGGAATGAGAACACCCTTGAGAAGTGATGACAGTGCTTCCCCAAGTATATGACAAGGAGCATATTTGAGTGCTTCTACAAGAACAGGTACACAAAGTGAAAGAGGAACCAGATTCAGAAGTTTGAATGAGATTTATGAGAAAGAGGTAGCAAATGAAGGTATGAACTCTTTATTTTCATTGTATTGTCATGTAGAAGATCCTATTCATTTTGAAGAAGCTTTAAAAGATAAGAAATGGATAGATGCAATGGATGAAGAAATCAATGCCATAGAGAAAAATAAGACATGGGAATTGGTTGATCTCCCAAAGGCAAAGAAGTAATTGGAGTGAAATGGGTCTACAAGACCAAAAGTAATGCTGAAGGTAAGATTGAAAGGCACAAGGCTAGACTTGTTGTCAAATGCTATAAGTAGCAACAAGGAAGAGATTATGAGGAAACTTTTGCACTGGTTGCAAGAATGGAAACAGTAAGAGCAGTGTTGTCCATAGCAGTATAACACAAGTGGAAATCTTACCAAATGGATGTGAAATTAAAATTCCTAAATGGAGTATTGATGGAAGAGGTTTATGTTGAACAACCTTTGGGCTATGAGAAGGAAGTCCAAGAGCACAAAGTCTGCAGATTGAAGAAAGCACTTTATGGGTTGAAACAAGCACCAAGAGCATGGTATAGTAGGATAGATGCCTATCTACTGGAAAATGGGTTTGAGAAATGTGAAGGAGAACCCACATTATACATCAAGGAGAAATATGGTAAGATGCTAATTGTTGTTTTGTATGTTGATGATGTGATCTTTATAGGTAATGATGATTACCTCATTGAGAATTTTAAAAAAGTCATGAAGGATGAATTTGAGATGACTAATATGGGATTGCTGAAATACTTCTTAGGAATAGAATTAGAGAAAAATGAAAATAATTCTTTATCTCTCAAGCTAAATATGTAAATGAAGTTTTGGAAAGATTTAATATGTAGGATTACAAGGCAACAATTACTCCTATAGTGATGGGATTGAAGTTAAGCAAAGATGACAACAGCAAGGATTTTGATCCTAGTTTGTATAAGAGCATAGTTGGAAGCCTCATGTATTTCACTGCAACTAGGCCAGATATTACGCATGCTCTAAATTTAATTTCCAGATTTATGGAAAGGCCAAAGGAGGCACATTGGCAAGCAGCAAAAATAATTTTGAGGTATGTGAAAGGAATAAATATGTATGGAATTTTATATACCAATTTAGAAAATTCTGAATTTATTGGATATACTAACAGTGATTGGGCTGGAAGTATAGATGACAGGAAAAACACCTTTGTTTATGTTTTTCATATGGGTTTAGGAGCCATTTCATGGGCTTCTAAGAAACAACGAATTGTGGCTTTATCTACAACAGAGGCAGAGTATGTGGCAGCTACAACAATAGCATGTAAGGCAGTTTGCATGAGGAGAATGTTGAGGAGTTTGTGTCATGAATAGGAAAAAGGCACAACAATCTATTGTGATAATAGCTCAACAATAGCATTGTCAAAGGATTCATTGTTTCATAAAATAACGAAACACATTGATGCCAAGTATGACTACATCAGAGAGCTAGTGAACAATGGTGAAATTGTTCTGAAGCATTGCAGAACAGAGGAGAAGTTTGCTAAAATTTTGACAAAACCATTGGGGTAGGAAAGTTTTAATTATTTGAGAAAGTGTTTGGGTATGGAAGAGAACCCGATAGTTGAATTTAAGGGGGAGTGTTGAAGAATTAAATCCAACAGCAGACAGGAATGCCGAACGAGAGCAACAATTTTTTTTTGTTTGCTTACATGCCACAGCACATTTAAAAACTCTATAAGTTCAAAGTTTGGTTCATGGCTGTAGCCATACTTGTCATTTAAATTCTGTGGTTCTTCACACCACGTAAACCAACAATCAAAGCTCTCCATGCCGCCATTAAAGCTCTCCAGAATCCAAAAATTAGACTCTACAACTACCACTCATTTTTTTATTTTTGAAATGGGCCACGCCACCTGCATGGAACCCACCTCTGCCAATCTAACAACCGCGGGCCAATTGCGAGGTTATCGCATAGCCTTGGAGTACATTCAGTATAGCCTCAAACCAGACTCGATAAGCCCTTATCAAATGTAGCTAAACCTTGTTTGAATTCCAGGTAGGCTCCACCTCTAACCAATAGGAGAATGATCGCGTAAGTTCGCGAGCCTACGTCATCAAAGCCAATTGGTATGCGAAAACATTTTGCAATATGATTAAATTTTGGTTTTGAAGTCCACGACAAAAGGTTTATAACTTAGGTTAAAAAGGTTTATGTGTTTTTTTAATTTTAAATGCAGCAACGCATGTCTTCATAAGTCTTTTGACTTTTGTTTTAAAAAAAACTTTACGGCATATGTTTCTTTCGGATATATGTATAAGTCCTAATATATATATTATAAACGTAGAATGTTTATAATATATATAAAAATAGTTTTTTGTTTAATTTTTTTAAAAGGATTTTATATTGAAAAAAAATCCCAAATGCAGTGTCATCCACTGTGTATTAAAAAAAAACAGTGAGCATTTTAAAAAAAAAGGACAGAGTGTCTTAAAAACACAAAATAGAGTGTGAACACTATGTGTACATTTTGTAAGAGATAGAAAGAGCTTGATTTGCATTGTGTGTGCAGCAGTAGAAGAATTTTGTAAATGCCATAATAACAGTTTTGCGACATCTTTCATAATAGCTTTTTACTATTGAATTCTAGGTAGGCTCCACATTACCTTCGATCGAGTGAAAGATTGGTAAAACTACCCTTCAGAACGGTAGAACGTTACACAATTCAAAGGGAGCACAGTGTAACAAACTTTACCTTCGAGGAAACAAAATATTGATAGAAATGCCCATCCAAAACACCTCTGATAGGACTTGGATAGGATGGCAGTGAATTGTAGATTTTAGAAATATTTAGAAATTTTATGTTTAAAAGAAAGATTAAACAATTAAACCATTCATCGTCGGTCTGAATTTTAACTGTCAAATGAAACATATTTTTGAAATCTACAATCACCGTAAAGATACGCGGCATTAATGAGTTAGTGAATGTTAATTTTTCAATGCCTCTGAACCTAATCTATAGAAATGACATAAGCATGCTGGCTTTGGGTGAAACGTTTTAGTCGAAAGCTATAGTTACTGAAACACAGCTGGTTCCATGACTACGTGGAAAAAAATGTGCGAATGTCTCCTCTGTTACGTCTACACCTCTTACATTTATGAGATGTTTGACCAAACAAATTCTAGGTATTTTCTTGGTTCGTGGATCGTCTTAAAATCAAACCAAAGCATTCATACTGGTGCCCAGTGCCCTATTGATTATTTACTTGAGAAAACTTTTGAATCAAGGACTCTGGTGATGAGATCAATAGTGCGTATCTACATGATTTGCAGGTTCAACAAGTTTTGTATTTATTAGAACTTGACTCTTTTTCAAGAGGTCCATTAGATTGAGGATCATTTTCTCCAACTCTGTCACCAATTAACGGGCACAGTGTTCAATGCCAATCCACATCATATCGTAATGTTCAGTGTTGAATGTAAAGCTCTTCTAGCTGATATGTACATTATGCCTTGGAAAAGACAATAAGTGAAACACAAACTAGGATGAGATTACATGTGACAATAAGTGAAACACAAACTAGGATGAGGTTACATGTTTGAGCGAAAAGAGCTGAAATTAGTGGAAAAGAGCGGAAAAGATAAAACAACTTATTGCCATCATCAAATCTGATCTTTCCATCCTTTGACTATTTCATAAATGAAAACCTGAGTACACCAAAAAAAAAAAGCACAGCTACGGTTGTTAAGTTAAACCAAAACTAGACACATACCATTGAAATGTCAAATCAGCTACAACTGCGTTTCAACATTGGCCGTGTATATCGCTTTCACCTCTGATCACCTATATTTATGCATAAAAATTATCGGTAATTTCCCCTTCAGATTGATAGAGTTATGGCAATGATGCCCCTTCTACCTTGAACAGGTTAAGGCGGTGTGCAATGGTGAGGCGGTTTAGGAGGTGGAGGCTATGTTTTGTGAGGCAGTTGTAATTATCTTCAATAATCTCCTTAATTACTACTACATTTCTCTTAATTACTATGTGTAATGGGAAAAACAAATTTCAAATTAATGAGAAAATAATGAAATTTGATTATTATTTTTATTATAAAAACAATGGTGAAGTTAGATTTGTTGAAAAAGCTGTAAAAATAGTATATATTTTTTATTCAATGAAAAAAAATTGTTGTACAAATATGATTGCATATTCATAAAAGGCTAGGGATAGTGGAAAAGATCTACTAAATTCTAAAAAGTCAATGCATAATTTATTCAAGGAAATATAGCTTGATACCTACTTTGATACCACATTAGATTGGGTAAAAATACAATTACATAGAGAAGCAAACTTGACTACTCTAATCCCTTATTAAAAGCATTAGATAAATGAATAAAATTTAGTCCCTTACTCTGTCATATCCATTGAAATCATCAATGAAACCCTCTCCTAATAAGGAAACATTTTAAAGAATCATTTTCTTATATCGAGTTTCCCTATATCCCATGCAATTTAACCTATTTTGCATCAATTAGACATGTGTATCCACAAATATGCATAAAAATTATTAACATCATTAAGTATAAATACTCATATAAGATATTCCGACATCAAAACATAAAATTATACACACATTAAGCACTTGAACATGGTATTCAAATACTTATCTTTTGTATATCGACCAAGAAGTTGCAAACCTCTCATGATCTACCCATCCATGGACTATGATATTCATAATCTATGAGTAATGTGTCATCATTGAGTTGGGGCCATAAGTATGCAAGGGTAAAGGTTCACCTAGAGTCATCTGTAGTCATGAAAATAGTACAAAATAATTACAATTATCCAACCAATTCTCCCTTTAAGTTCTAGCCATTCTCAAGTTGGGAAAAGAGAAATGGACAATAATAAACTAAGCATGCAAACCCCACCAATTCCCCCTACAAGCTTGAGTATCACTTGATATGAGTCTGAAAAAATGATCATATAATTCATTAGATATACTTTCCCAACCAATTCCCCATTCAACATTAATTGTAGCCTAATATGAACAAGGAGAAATGGGAATACAATTGACTAGGCACACTAGCCCCAAAAAACCCCCCTCCAAGGTCCAACCTCACCTAAGATAAGTAAGGATAATTGGCCATATTGATCAATGATCTTATTGACAGAACCATTTCTATTGAAATTTGCAACAAGAAACAATGAAATTTGCATCTAGAAACAACATGAAAACACACACACTAGTGTGGGACACAGTGATGGGTCTTAGCGATACATTAGTGTGCAAGCCAATTTATTAAATAAATTATAAACGTGTCTAATTTAATTTTCCCTTAATTAAAGTGGACAATAAATTGTAATCTTATCTCATAATCACTTGTAACAGTTAATTGAGTGTGATAGGCTGAGTTAGCTCATGATTTTCGAGTTGAGGGTGGTTGATGAGGCATGCAGAGTGATTCTATTAATTTTTGAGTACAAGTTGTAGTTAGTGTATTAGTTTAATGCATGAGAAATCAGTTAACTCAATTGAGTTAAAATCAGTTTAACTAGTTGTAATTGATTGTTGCACTAGTGAGAGTTTAAGTGAATTAAATCAAATTTAATTTACATGTAGTGATCTATCAAGTGACTCATGATTTATTATTCATAGTTGCATGCATGTCAGTTCTGATGAAGACCCAGTTGAGACAGAGGTTAAAGGGAATTTAATTATAAGTTGTATTTTTAGCAAACTGCCCAGATGCAGTTAAAACACCATAGGATTTCCCATGATGTTTTCGTGGTCAAGGAAGGATAATTATTCTAATTAATAGGGATTAATTGCCTAGGGATTGCGTGAGCAAGGTAGGCTGAGCAGAGGCTGAGAAATGGCTAAGTACTAGCCCAATTTTCTTCAGATCAGTGTGAGACGGTCAGGACAGTGCAACAGACTCTTGTGAGAAGAGTGCATTGTAATTGTTTCATGATTCCTTGGTTTATTATAGAATATAGATAGAGGGGCTTTTAGCAGCAAGCTTTCCCCAGGAAAAATATCTGTGTTGTGGATTTATTTTCCTATTTCTCTTACTTGGTGTGATTGTGGGATCATGTTTAATTTCCATAGAATTAATTGTAGAAGGATTTAGTATCTTGCTTTAGTAAATTGCATGATCATATTGAATCCATTGAAACACATATTTTTTGCATAATTTCCACATGGTATCCGAGTGCCAGAAACCACAATAGTGTAGAAGAAATTGAGCTTGTGTTGAACAATATTCAAACTTGCAGATACTTTCGTTGGTGCAACAAGCAGATCAAGATGGATTTCAATGGATTAATATTGGAATATTCACTCAAGGGAAGTTATAATTATATTTCATGGAAAGACAGAATGGATGTAGTGTTGGAGGACAAGAAGTTGAAAGAATTTATTGATAATGATATTCCCAAGCCTGTAGCAACAAACATCGCTCTTCTTGATGCTTGGCAAAAGAAGGTAGGAAGGGCGAGGAGGATCTTACTAGAGGGAGTTTGAGATCACATTTTCTTGAGTCTCCATGGCAAGGTGACTCCACATGCAATGTGGAAGGCCTTGAAAAATCTATTTCAGAACAACAACAAGCGAAGGAAGTTGGTGTTGTAAGAAAAGCTCAGGAAAATCAAGGAGGAGGGCAAGACAGTACCAACACACTTGGAAAAGTTCACTCAATGTTGAGATGAGCTTGGAAGTGTTGGTGTGACCATAGCAGATGATGAATTGGTGAGCCTAGTACTTCTATGCCTTCCCAAGATTTGGCATATTTATTAGGACTCTTTAAATGGGAGGGAGAAGTTACCAGATTGGGAGCGACTTTGGCCAGATTTGGTACAAGAAGAATTCAGGTGGAATACCGAGGATGGTTCCTCATCCAAGACTAATGACAAGGAAGATTGTGCCTTTGCCATTAAGGTAAAGAAGGCCAAGGGAAAGAAATCCCAAGGAGAAGAAGGAAAGAGAGTCTTGTCCAAGATTATATGTTTTCACTGTCATGAGCATGGGCACTATGCTACAAATTGTCCATAGAAGAAGGAAAGCAAGAAGAAGCCTGTAGTTGCAACAGGTGAAGCATTGGCTTCATAGTTCGATCTTGATTTTACTCTCATTTCATGCATGGCCATCACTGTAATGGGATGTATGTGGTATTTAGATAGTGGTGCCTTGTTCCATATGATGGGGGATATACATCTCTTCAATGACTTGGAGGATAAGGACCTCCAACAGAGCATAGAGTTTGGAGATGACGAGAGGTATAATGCTACCGACATATGTACAATTACCTTTAACATGGATAATGGCTCTCATCTCATAATAGTAGATGTTTTTTATGTTCCAGGCCTGAGCAATAATTTTGTCTCTATAGCGGTATTGGAAGACCCTGGTTATGAGGTGATGTTTAGAAAAGGAAAATGTTTCCTTAAACACATAGCCATGGGATAGGTGAAGCAGATCAGTTCAAGATTGAAGAACCTGTATGCTCTCAAGTTTGAGGGCGCATGTAAGGCTTTGAGGAGAAAAGCAGTGGTTAATGACATGGTGGTTGAGAGGGAGCAATTATCTCCAAACATGTAGCCTCAGAAGCAGTCTAAGAAGTTTGTGGAGCAGCCACAATTGGATAAGCAGAGAGGAGACCGAGTGGAAGAGTCCACTCAAGCAGAGACCTCCAGGAGGGGGGAATTTTGAGCCAGAAGGGTAGAGGGAGTACATGAAGCTATACCTCCAAATGTGAGGTGGGTTAAAGTGAAGAATTAATCCCAAGAAGGAATTGGGCAGGGTCCATTGAGATGGTGTGTCTCATGGATCGATCTTCACTATGAGGAGCCCACAATACAATAGTAGCAGGAAGGACCCATTATATTGATGTAGTCAGATGTCAGGAAGACAAAAATCATAGTGATAGGTGTCATATATTGGAGCACAGATCAGAGTTGGTAGTAGTGCAGAGTGCATGGATGCAGATGTCAACAGCGCAGAGGGTCCAGTAAACATGTGCAATAGGTACCAGCAGTCAGAATACTAATGATATATGCATTATACTGATTCATTTATTTGGAGGCTATTCAGTTTCATAAGTGTTGCATGCAAGATTTCGATGTGTGAACAACACTAGAGAAGTGTTGCATGCAAGAGTTGCATGTGCGAACAACACTAGAGAAGTGTCGCATGCAAGAACATTCCAAAGGTACTGGATCGAGACAAATTGATTCCTTTCTTGTTGAGAGGGAGTGTTGAAATTTGCAACAAGAAAAAGTGAAATTTGCATCCAGAAATACCATGATAGCACACATACTAGTGTGGGATCATAGGTCACATAGTGATGGGTCCTAGCGATACATTAGTTTGCAAGCCAATTTATTAAATAAATTGGAAATGTGTCTAATTTAATTTTCCCTGAATTAAATTGGACAATAAATTGTAATCTTATCTCATAATCACTTGTAACAGTTAACTGAGTGTGATATTCTTATTTAGCTCATGAATTTCGAGTTGAGGGTGGTTGGTGAGTCACGCATAGTGATTCTATTAGTTTCTGAGTCCAAGTCTCAATTAGTGTATTAGTTTAATGCATGAGAAATCAATTAACTCAATTAATTGAGTTAAAATAGGTTAATTAGTTGTAACTGATTGTTGCACTAGTGAGAGGTCAAGTAAATTAAATCAAATTTAATTCACATGGAGTGATTTGTCAAGTGACTAATGATTTACTATTAATAGTTGCATGCATGTCAGTTTTGATGAAGACCGAGTTAAGACAAAGGTTAAAGGGAATTTAACTATCAGTTGTATTTTTAGTAAACTGCCCAAATGTAGTTAAAACACCATAGGATTGTCCTAGATGTTTTTACAGTCAAGGAAGGCTAATTATCCTAATTAATAGGGATTAATTTCCTAGGGATTGTGTGAGCAAGTCAGGCTGAGCAAAGGCTGAGAATTGACTAAGTACTAGCCCAATTTTGTCCAAATTAGTGTGAGATAGTTAGGATAGTGCAACATAATCTTATGAGAAGAGTGCATTGTAATTTTTTCATGATTCCTTGGTTCATTATACAATATAGATATAGGGGTTTTGAGCAGCAAGCTTTCCCCATGAAAAATATCTGTGTTGTGGATTGATTTGCTTATTTCTCTTACCTGGTGTGATTGTGCGATCGTGTTTAATTTCCAGAAAAATAATTGTAGAAGGATTTAGTATATTGCTTTAGTACATTGCATGATTGGATTAAATCCATTTAAATACATATTGTTTGTATAATTTCTACAATTTCCCACTCCATTTTCTAGCCTCAACCGAAAAGCAGACAAACAATTAGTCATGAAATTCCACCATGGAGTTTGTTAATACTTTGCTACGTCATGTGGTTTAATGATTTTATAAGCTTGTAGCTCAACTTGTCTTAGAATATATAATAGGGAACCAATAATAAAAAAATAGGGGGAAAATATTAGGGTACTCCAAAAATGGTGCTTGAATATTATTAACCTCCTCTAGCATCATGTGAAAGCTCAGTTAGATGTGCATGTCGTATCTTTTCCAAGTGTCACATGAGGAACTCACACCACTTTACATTGGACATTCAAAATAATATCCCTTCATGACTTTAGGTTTTTATTCGTAAAGAAACTTTATGAATGTTTTTTTATATGCCTAATTTTGGAACCATATCATGGTTTGACCCTCTCATTTTTCCCTCTTGTGGAGTTAAATAACCTCCATACTCTTATTTTATACTATTTTATAGTTGTGGTGTATTTTATTATTGTGGATATGGTTACAAATTTCAATAGTATGCTTGCTAGCTACTAACCCATAAATCTACTTTGGGCTCAACGTAATGTTCCCTGTCTAATTTCTTATTAGCCTAATAGGATTGTTTCTATTAGCATCCTATCAAGTTGTTAATTTTTTCCTTAAACACATAGCCATGGGATGGGTGAAGTAGATCAGTTCAAGAGTCCAGAACCTGTATGCTCTCAAGGTTGAGGATACATGCAAGGCTTTTAGGAGAAAAGAAGTGGTTAATGACATGTGGTTGAGAGGGAGCAATGATCTCAAAACATGTAGCCTTCCATCTTTGTGCATTACGAGGATTGATTAATCAACTCTCCCGATCTAGAAATGTGCCAAAAATAATTACACACTTTATGATTCAAATCGATCTCAACCTATAAATCTAAAACCTAGCGAGATGATCAAACAATGATAACTCAACTTTGAGCTTCCGCAATGGAATTAGCTATCAATGAGGGCCAGTAACTTATCCCTAATGAAAAAAAATAGCCTCAATTTCTACATTCATGTTTCCTATCAACATGGGCCTATTCCCTACTTGTAAGTGTGATGACAAGCATTCCTACACCTTTAATTAATATAGGTAATTCACACAGAGTATGAATACAAGGATCAAAATGCACAAAATAGGTACAAGCATAAATTTAGAATCATTCCATTACTCAAAAGAGTCTATATTTACAAATGATTACATAGTTTGGGCCCACAAATCACAGAGACTCACCTCGTTACTTCTACGACTCCCTCAATGTTCCATATATACTTAACTATATGGGTTCCTACTAACTAGAATATATAATAACAGAATCAAGACTATTTGGACATCTATACTAACTCATAAGAACTTCCTATAGATTTATCTTGACATATTTTTATCTTTAGAAAGGCCAAATTGACCATAATGCTAACAATTTAAGCATCCAAATTCTCTCTTGAATCATAACACATGTATTTACAAAAAAAAAATTACTATTTTTTAATTTACATACATAGTTTATTTGGGAGAATCTCTCCTCTCTAAGAAGAATTTCATTACCCTTTCAGGTCTAGGAAAAGTGGTTACCCAAGGGTTGATGCTATTACATTAGAATCCCCAGCTAAGAGATTTCATGACCTCCTATTCATGTGTCTTTAATCAATTGAAATCCTCCAAGATCCCAAATTTTGTGTTGTAGATGCTTAGTCATCCATAGATGTTGTTGTTCTATCATTATCCTCATTTTTCTAGGCTTCTAGACTTTATATTGTAGTGCTCCACTTTCCTTGTTGATGTAAACTTGTGCAATCAACTGTATGTTAGGACTGACTACCTTATTCACTTTGATATTCCTCTTCTTAGGCACCTTCCTCATTAGAATTTTTACCTTATCAATATAATTATTTAAATTATTCCTTGATTGAAAATTTTTGATGTCGTCTTCTTCTAGTTCCAATTTTTCATATTGAATATGCACCGTTTTATTTACTAATCTCTCCTCCAAGGATGTAATTCCATCAAAAAATTTATGTTTTCATCACAATTCATGGGCATTTCATGTAAGTGTTTCTCTTCATCTTCATTAACCTTCACATGATTATTTTCACAAGCCAATTTTGTAACAACCCTAGTTAGAATCCATGTAAAATATATAAGACCAAGGTCATGGGACAGATATTCGAAGTTGAATATTGGGAAAAACATCCAAGTGGGTGTTCATTTCGGTTATTATGGCTAAGGAAATTGGAAAATGGAAAAAGATTTCGAAAGGAAAAATGAAAATTGTGGCAATTTATTTATGAAAATAATGGAAATTAGGATAAAAGGAAGGTGAAAGGTCACAATTTGCATGCGAGGAGGAAAATGAAGGAAAATAATGGAAAATGAAGAAAATATATTCCTCATGAATAAAAAGGATTATTAGGATCAATTCCCAGACTTTTTTTGGTTCAGTTTTGGATCTCTCTATCTCTCTCTTTTCTATCTCTCAAAATCTTGGACAATTAGAATTTTCTTGGAGCACTTCAGCATTGGATCAATAAAAGAAAAGAATGAAAGAGGAAGAAAATATCAAGAAAGGAAGAGAAAGATCAAGTAGCTACCACATGTTTACTTGCAGGTATCGATTTGCATGTGTGATTTCCTTGTTAGATTGGGAATGCATGGTTATGCATGTGTATTCTTGGTTCTCTTTTTTTCATTGGCATGGGTTTTTCTAGGTGTCACAGTGTTCTTCAACCTTTCCTTTCCATTTTTGGATAACCCTCATCTGATGGGGTTCTCATGTTTTGGTTGAGCTAGATTGTTACATGGATTCGAAACTAAGTTAGGTGGATCTCTGAATGAAAGAACACTTGGCCTAGTGAGCCCTGAACCACACTATGGATTATGGTAAAACCACTCACCTAGTAACCAATGAATCTGACTATGGGTTGCAGTAAATACATATGTTGTGTTCCTCTGGTGGGCCTAGGAATCCTTGAATATTGAATATCAAGATATATGGTAAAGCCTATAGGTGGTTCCCCTTGATCAGGCCTAGGAATCCTTGTTGGTGGATGACGGGATATATGATAAAGCCTGGAGGGTGGGATATTGATTATGGCCTAGTGATCCCTGGATTGGAATGTGGATTTTGGTAAATCCTAAAGACTAGGATATAGGAAAATTAATTACGGTTTAGGTGAAGAAATTTTGTGGAATCCATTCGTGTTTATGTCCTAGTGATCCAGTGAGGATTGCGGTAAAGCTTGGTTCTATTGATGAGGGTGAGGTGGTTTAGCCTAGGGAAGCCCTGCTTGATTCTTTTGGTTTTGAGTACCACATTCATGCTTGGAATATGGCATGGGGGTGATTGGATGAAGACAGATTTGGATCAGCCAATCTACGCTCGGGTGGAATGTGGTAGTTCCATACTGGGTTTGGTTTTGCATTCATTAATAAGAGTTTATTTCCTTGGTATTTCATTTCTAAATGTATTGGTTCATATTTGGTATTTATGGTTCTTGTATCCTTATTATATTTGTTGGCTATATGCTAGTTATGATCATGTTTTCTGACAGTGAAAATGTATGGCTTTCATCATCCTTTAGTTTGTAAATGAATGAACAATAAATATATGACCTAATAAATGATAATAAAGCCAACGCGATAAGGCATCAATTCTTCTTTATGAATCTTAGGTAATTATGAGACCTCTACGCTCAAATATGTTATTATGACATGTATATTACATGGTCATGATGTGTTCGATGAAATGTTTTCCACTGTTAGACTTGGTCAGGTAAATTAATTGATAAAGTTTTATGTTAGAGGATTTGTCTTGGTGTCATTTATTGTATTGGAAAGTATTATCAAGATTTAGGAAATGGTTTGGAGACTAGCCCTGAAAAAGTGGCTTAAATCTCGCAATATCTAGCATAAAATTGGATGAAAACGTTGCAGTCTCTCCCTTATAGGAATTGTGGGAGTGACTATAGGGTTCCAGTTTAATGCATGCCTTTTTATGGGAGCGACCGGGGATTTAACTCATTAAAATGCTAGGTTAGATCAGGGGTTGGGAATGTAGAGTGGTCGATTATCTCCTGGGGGTCTTCTAGCACCTTGAGGAGGTCTATGAAGTGTTGGTTCATTGGTTACACTTCCTTAACTACACTTAGGGAGTTGAATCATATCATAGTAACTCTTCCTCACATGTTTACCCTGGTGGAGTGTTTAGCTTGGGTAAATGTGGGAGGAGGGTGTTAGAGAGTTGTATCAGAGCATGGTTCAACACTTAGACTATATGGGAAAAATGTGTTTGTCATGCATACATGTCAGGTGCATATGTGTTCTTTATTTTTGTGGATTATGTGGTTGTTGTGTATGCATGGTGGTGATCATCGTTGTTATTTTTTTTCCATGTATGATCTAGGTAGATCTTGGTAGCCACCCACCTATTCCATTTGGACCCCCACCATAGGTTCTTTAAGTTTTTCAGTTTCAGCACAACTTACTATTTTTAGCATTTTTTGGTTCCTAAACTTCCAGAGACATTTTGAGGCCCTAAACGAAGTTTTGGGGGAAACTGGGAGCAACATGCAAGTTCCTTCCATGTTTCTCACGTCAAAATTGGTAGTCCTCGGATAGGTCTTTCTAACTAGGTATTGAGCGTGTCAAACAAAGTTCATATGCCAAAGTTACAACCCTGAGAAGTTTATGTACCAATTTACCCAAACGGGACCCATAGTTTTGGCGCTTCATCTCCTAGGGTTATGTTTTTGGATGTTTAGCATTTTCCATTTTTTCTCAACAATAAATAGGCCTTCTAGCCTCATTGTAACACAGTTTAGAGGCTTGTAGCTACCAAATCTATTCTTAGAGATAAGCTACTAGCGCCATAGCTAATTTATTTTCATTATGTTTGTAAGCATATTTCTGTTATTTGATTTTAATGAAATGAAGTATTATTTCCGTTGTATCTCTTTTTTCTTGTTTATTTATGTATATTATTGCATTCCTGCATAAATCCATATCAGTGGTATCAAAGCGGTCTGCTCTTTGTCTGTATTTCTTTGCATGTCCCAAACGAGGTTAGGGTATAAGAAGTTAGGGCTCGATCTAGTTGAATGCTTGCAAGATCAGCCTCGCAAAACCCGACGACCTCCCATGTCGGAAGAAAAGAAAGATGAGGGAGAAGGAGACCCTATCAAATTATTGCTCGAGGAGGCCCTAGAGAAAGAAAGGAACATGATGATGGATAAAATTTCCCATATCCTTGAACAGTTTCCCACCGACATCGCATCTACATCCATCAACCATTCTGTAGGTGCCTCTCCTTTCAAGGTATAGGTCAACTTTGACATTCATATATTTGAAGGCCAGAGAGATGCAAGCACCATAGATAAATGGTTGAATTTGCTGGGAGGGTAATTTTTGGTGCATGATTTCTTTTACTGAGAAAATATTACTTTTTCACTCCTCAAAGCTTTCCCCCATGTCAAACACTAGTGGGAAACCTACTGTGAGTAGAATGACGGGAGGGAACCCTCTATGTTCTTGGCTACACCCACTTGGAATTCATTTTGAGAAGGCATCAAGGAACAATATTACCCTGTAGGGAGCTATGAGGACAAGTACATCCAATGGACCATGCTACGGAAGCAGAGGGATCAAGATGTGCACAAATTGACGAATTTGTTCCATAGCCTGCACACAAAGTTGGGTATTAAAGATTCAAAGAAACATTTGGTGCTCAAGTACTGCAGCCATTTGCATATATCCATTTAGGAGGAAATAGATTTCCTTGAAATTGCCTCGCTTGGCACGGCATATCGCTATGCCGCGAAGATCGAGCATAAATTTAAGCAAAAGAAGTGAGACTTTGGATCCGCAAATTTGAAGCTATGGAAAGGTGCCCTCGAACCACAGAAAAAGGGGCAAAGCCAAAGCGGGGTGACTCAGAACAACACCACAAATACAAATAAGGACACGGGGAAGTGGTGTGAATTTATTGACAACCCCACTCACAACACAAATGAGTGTTGAGCCAAACAGTCGCTAGTAGCCAAATTGAAGGCACTCATATCGAATACATGTTCTGATTTTGAGTCAGAACCAGACAAGGGTGATGACAAAGGTAAGAAGATCATTGATGCGGATCCCATTGCCATTTTTCCCACCACCAAGCTCCATAGGGAGGATCTCGAGGATCTAGAGGAGGAGGACTGCCTCGTCCATTCACAGATGTGGGTGAGGGGTTCTTCACTGCAATTCCTTATCGCTAGTGGAAGCCAAAATAACCTCATTTCAGCAGAGGTCATGAAGTGGCTCAACCTACCAACCATAGCACACTCGCAGCCATATACCATTGAGTGGCTTCACTAAGAAATATATCTTCACGTCCACTAGCAGTTCCACCTTTCATACAACATCGAGACATTCACGAATGAGGTACTCTGTGATGTTGCTCCTCTTGATGTGTCATATGTCTTATTGGTCCTGTTAGCCACCTATATTTTTCAATTATATCAGCTGGTGGCTAAATATTCTTTGCAGCCTTCAAGAAACAAATTCAGTCCTGAAATTGTTGGTGCTTAAAGTCTGTTGGTAAGATCATGAACTGCTGATTGGTTCTTCATACTTTTCCTTCTCTCAGCCTCTGATATTCCATGAAAATCCAAAACAAATATTGCTGCATCCTCCTCCTTTTTCCCTCCCCTGCCTCCATCTTACCTTCACTTCTTCAGTTTCCTTTCATCCATAAAAGCCCCATTAAACCCTATGTTATTTTTTATCCCCTCATTAATCTCATTTTTCGAGGTTAAAAACCCACTTTTTAGCCTAATCGAAACCTTTTTCCTTTTTCAAAAATCATTGAAAATCATATAAAAACGCCTATTTTCTGTGCGCTGGTTTTTAGCCCCCTGAGCTAAGCCTCTGCCTTTTCTACCTCCATGTGCCCGAGCGCCGCGACCGGCCGCTCAAGTCCAGAGACGCTAAATCAAAGCGTGGTCCCCACTCCGCCCTTTTCCTTTAAAAACCTTCAAAAAACCCTCTTTTATAAGATTCAGGTGTGAAATATGGAGCCACGTATTTTATTTGCCCCGAGCCTTCCCAGCCGTCGATCTGCTCCCCAGATCCGACGGAGTGGAGTATCTCACACCTGGTGGACCCCCCTTCCCCCGGCGATCGTTTCCAAAAACCATGGTATATACCCCGCACTGCCTTTCGTCAAATGGCAGTTTTATCTTGTCGGCCAGCGATTCCATACGCTGGCCGACGCGTGTCCTCCACTTCATCTCCAAAACCGCCGTCCTTCCACCGTGCCCGCGCGTTATTTGTCGTCCCATCACCCCGCAGCAGAATTCATCTCGGCCGTCGGATCTGGGTCCTGCCATCCGACGGTTGCTAATCGTCATTCTTACGTGCCCGTTAATCCATCCATCGCGCGGCCAAGATTCGATCTCCGTCGTCGATCTCTGTAGATCGACGGCTTGCAATCATTCTCCTGATTCCGTTGTACAAATTCCTTTTT
This sequence comes from Pinus albicaulis, assembly GCA_034641835.2. Lineage (NCBI taxonomy): Eukaryota > Viridiplantae > Streptophyta > Pinopsida > Pinales > Pinaceae > Pinus > Pinus albicaulis. The sequence goes on along the minus strand of CM076580.1, from coordinate 98,752,727 downwards.
TTCTCCGTTGACTCGTCAAAGCGCCCCCGACCGTTGATCGCAGTACGATCAACGGCTCAGATTGCTCCATTTTCCCGCACGCCCTCCGATGCAGTCTATCCATATAACGCAGGATTTTCTCATTTTTCTTGTATTTTGCAGGTTTTAAGGTTCTTTTGTCGTGTTTTAATGAAAATATGAAGAATGAGGGTGACGACTCCCATCCTTCTGATTAATCCAGAGAATCGACCGCAGGGTGAAGAATAAAGACATCAACAAGGTTTCATGAGCCTTGGTTGCTACGTGTCCCTGTAAAGCCTGAAGAATGCCGTTAGACATCGACGCAGAGAAGAGTATTGGATTATGAAGACAGAGGGAACCAGAGCAGCAGTTTTATGGATGGATTGGCGGGGATTACGGCTAAGATGGTTATCAAAAGCCTAATCCCCGGCTCGGAACACCGATTAAGCAAAAAAAAACCCTAAAAGTGTTCATTAGACATATTGCCTCCACCGCTATACTTTGAGGCAAATTGATTCCTCAACCACCGCAGTGCCACCTATTGCCTCAGAATGCTCAATCAGAGGATGAATTTATTGAACAAGATCAAATATTATGCCTCGGAACAACCAAAGAAGGTACTATCCAAGAAGAAGACCGGATTTAAGAATGAATAGCTTGGAGAGTAACCTAACGATACGTGGGAGGCACTCCAAATGTCAGCAAAAGCTCCTTCCGAGCTTACTTCATAAGTGTAAACACATTAACGCCGTGGAACACCTGTATAAATTCTTCATCGAGCATCCCAGGGCCAGGAAGACATTAATTATGCATTAATTGTATTTGAGATCTTTTATTAGGTCTCACCTCCTCATCCTTCTATAAATACTCCGGAAGAAGAAGATTGAGGGGTTGGATTAGTTGGTTGTCAATGTAATTGCTGAAGTGTTGTAGCTGTTTCTGAGTGGAAAACTCTTGACTGTAAATAGTGGTTTCATGGGCTCTTGGCGCTCTGCTTGTAACAGATAGGTTAGATTGTGAAAAGCGATGTATTAAAACATTGGATATGAAGATTGTAACCGGTTTGAAGCATCAATACAAGCTGATTTATGGGATCCTGGTCTATGCTGATGGTGATGTTAAATGATCACTTCCTTGACATCCATTTCATTTGGTTTTCGTTGTTTCATTTTCCACTATAAAAAACGATTTAGCAGTGTTAGGGCTTCTTGTATATGATACTTACTATGCAGGCCCCGAAAACAGCATTTCCTTTTTCTTCTAACTGTGTTATTTAGAAATGATTTAATTTAGTCTAAGTACAGAGATGCTGGCGTTCCCTCATCTTTTCGTCACAGCTGAATGTTATTTTTAGATGTTACTTTCAATATATGTTGTGTAAGGAATGAATTGAGGAAATCAAAGGTTAGCCCTGAGTCCCTTTCTTGTTTGCTCAACTATTCGATTGTTTCCCTTAGGATGTGTTAAAAGCTGACTAGTTTCGAAGTACTTATTAGATCTTAGGCCATTCTGTGTTATCTTTGTGATTGTCTTGGATGTAACTAAGTAAAGGAGAGCTAGGAGAGGATTAGGGTGAGCCCAGCCCACTAGTTTCTACTCCAAAGGTTGCCTTCAAGTTTCCCTTCGTTTTTATTTGTATTCTATTAGAAGTGTATCAAAGGTTGGATAGTTTCAAAGTACTTACCAGATCCTAGTTTGCTTCTATGTTTTTCTTAAGTGCTTGGTCAAAGGCTGGATAGTTTCAAAGTACTTACCAGATCCTGGGCTGCTCTTTGTTCTGCATCTGTCATTTCCCTTTCTTATTGTATCATTCCATTCCATAAATCAAACTTTAAAGAGATCCTTAGGCATAGATGACTTGCCCCATATATCACTCTTGAACCTGAATGTTTCAATTAAATTCTCTTATGACTCCATAGCCCAATGGATTGAAAATTTGCCATCATCTTTCTTTATGATCAAAGCTTACTCTTTTGCTTGCAACTTCTCACCTTTGAACCTATTTGCATATAGATCTTTCCGCCTCAGACAGAAACTATGTTCAACCATCCGAGAAAACCAAACAAAACCCTTGGCCTTCATAACTAGCCTAATATCATCACCCCAAACTTCAAATACAATATCCATCTTTGTACATATTTGAGAGATCCCTCTCCGGATTCAGGAGGGCTAGATCCTAGAATCCCAAAGTTGGTTGAAATGATGTTAACTCTGTGATCGGACTTTGCCAATCTTGCTTGTTACAGAGACCTAACATTTCTGGCGACTCCGCTGGGGACTCGAACCCATAATTTCTATAAGACCTTGAGAGTCAAAAGCAGCCTTTTCAAGCACTACCAAGGAATGGTAATTAAGATAAAGCTCAATTGAATCAGTGACAAACTAGGTCAATCCTAGGATTCTTTTAAGTTTTTATCTAACCTTGGAAAATCAGCTAGCTTAGCCATTAGGATAGACTGTCTTTGTTTCATAACCGTAGCTAAGTTTTGAGGCAAAGTTAGGATATTCTTCTAAACCACAAGCAATTCAGAAAATACCAAAAACATTTCAGATTGGTAGTAAAACACTAGTTTTGATATCTTGTATACGTCTTTGATGTGTTTTACCCTATACTCTTAGACAGGGTTTGGAAAGGGCCAGGTAGCCTCCGAGTCTCATCCTCTTTAGGGGTGACATATCTGGTGAATGCCCTCCCAGTCAATCTCTGGTTAAAGTTTGTTGTGTTTTGACATATCCTTGAAAAGGAATGTTTCACAAACACTGTGGTGGACAGTGTACTCCTTTGAAAACACTTTGAACTTTCCACCTGGCAACTCCACAATCCTGAACAGACCTTAAGACTCCACTGGGAAGAACCTTTATCATTATAAAATCATTCAAACTCAGTTAAGAGGACTGTGGGATTTAAAAAATTAAAAAAAAAGAAGATTGGTTAACCTCCTAAAGATTGTCATATCTGGTTGAACTTTTCCTGTTTAGTTGGATCTAAACCTATAAACATTGTGGCTCCTGAAAAGATTCACACTAGAGCCCATCCTGACCCAGATCCTCCTGAGATAGTTGACAACCCGGAAAGAATTCTTAGGAAGTCTCCTAAGATACAATATTCAACTGTTTTCAGATCATCCCTAAGAGCTAATTCGGTCCCTGAAAACCTTTCATCTCTCCATGAATCACAAATTGACTTATTGAACCCATTCAGAACTAGGTAATTTGGTGATTTAGATCAGTTAGATTCTGAGCCTCCACTTTCATCTCCCGAAACAAGTAAAACCCTTGGGAATAGAGAATCAACACCTCCTGATTTACATTTCTTACATAATCTAGGTGTCTCTCATCCGAGATCAGCTCAGAGATCTACCGCCGTTCCATCCACTTCTGTTCATCTTTCATCCACTGTTCAAACCACTCCGCTTCAACCCACACCTCCTCTTGTAAATCCACCCCCGCCACATATCATGGCAGCATGGTATGCTCCCTTAGTCCTTCCTGTACCATTAGTCAATCTTCCACAGGACTATCAGTCCAAAATTCCATTATATGATGCTAGTAATACTATAACAGCGTCCCAACATGTGGACAAGATGAATGACTACTTTGACAGAAATGAAATTGATAATGAATTTGTCAAAATCAGACTGTTTGCTCAAAGTTTGGGGGGAGAAGTGAGAAAATGGTTTAAAGGTTTAACCCCCCATAGTATTAACGACCTCCAAGCCTTCCATCAAACATTCTTAAACAAATGGGAAGTAAGGAAGAATCCTCTCCAAGTCCTTGCTGATTACAACAATATCCATAGGAACCTAGGGGAAAGTGTACAAGCTTATTGTACCAGGTTCAACAGTGTGTATAATGCACTTTCCCCTGAACTAAAACCCCCTCAGGGCTCAGCTTTAAACAAATTTCCTGAAGGGTTTGATCCTGACATGACATATTCACTCAGAGAAAGAGTCTTTGCAACCCTCGAAGATATGCAAAGAGGTGCTCTTTCTGTGGAAGTTAACCTCATGGAAAAAAGAGCAAGGATGAAAGCTGAAAAGAGAGTATCCTTTAGAGAGGAATCCACCCCTTCCACTTCAAGCTCGAAGATGGAAAGAATGATGGAAGAAATGATGAATAAAATGAGCATTCTAGAGAGAGCGCAAGCAAGTCTAAATCAAAACGCTCCTCAAAACAGAAACCAAAACCAGAATCAAAATATGAGAAGAAATCAACCTCCAAACAGACTTAGGGAAGATGATCAACAGATCATTCCTCCCTTTCATCAAAACTTTTTAAGTGAGGTTGACGAAACAGATGAAACAACAGAAGATAATGATATAAACTTATTTGGGGTAGATGATGATGACTTTGAGGTTCATTATGATAAAAAACAAGGTCTTTATACACCTTACGATGACAGAAGAGACGATGATGAGAATTATTATCTAAACATGGAAAACGCTGTCATACAGCCTTCAAGGGAATATGAACTTAGAAGTAGATCTAATCAAACAACCCCCAACAATAAAACCTCTGACAAACCTTCTCAAGACAACACTGCAACCAAGTCTAAAATGATCAAACAAAAAGACAAAGCAGTGGCTAATAATTCTGGTAGTGGTAAAGAGAAAGACACTCAAAATATTGAAAAATAGAGTGCAAACATTAGTAGTACTAGCACCTCGGTTAGTACTCCTGGTAAATCAACTGTTTCAACTGTAGATAAATCAAATCAGCAAACTGTTATTGCTGATAAAGTGGCAGCAAACAAGGCTGAAATCAATGTTTTAAAGAGTCAAAACCTTTTTAGCCTAGAGCAGGAAATCTCAAAGATCAAAATTTCTGTTCCTTTAACTGAGTTAGCTGCCCAACATGTATATAGGTCCAAAATTTTGAAGGCTTTGAACTTAGAAAACAATGAAGACACACTCAATCTTAATGATGACCAACCAGAGCTCATTTTTGGTCCAAATATTGAAGGAAAATTCTAAGAGGGTCCTGTCCCTCCCTTTTACGTAAGCTTAAACATTCATGACAAAATTCTGCACAATGCTATGCATGACTCAGGCGCTTCCCATAATTTAATGCCAAAAGCTGTAATGGAAAGCCTGGGTCTTGAGATTACCAGACCTTACAAAGACTTGTACTCTTTTGACTCAAGCAGAGTTAAATGTCTAGGATTGATTAAAGATCTCTGTGTTAACTTAGCCCAGATTCCAGCCAAATGTTTAGTCATGGATGTTGTTGTGGCTGATGTTCCCCCAAAGTATGGAATGCTTTTATCAAGATCTTGGGGTGCTAAGTTACAGGGGACCATGCAAATGGATATGACCTACGCAACTATCCCTGTCTTTAATCAGACTAGAAGACTTTACACGGAGTCCCACATGCAGTACACAGTGACAAGTCAAGACCGGCCTCAAAACTCCCCTCTCTATGCTATAAATACGAGCCTTGATTCTTTTATCATGTTCAATGATGAAACACTTACAGGACACATCATTTCAACAGAATCAATGGCTGAAACAGAGGGAGAGGAACACAACGCTAAAATGCCAGAACAGTTTATTGTGTCTGAAGATCCTAACGAATTAGACACAGGTCTTGAACTGCAAGTTATCAATCCATTAAACTTAAAACTTGATAGTCAGCAGGACAATCCTCAACCCGATGAAAAACTTGAGGAATCAAATTATACACAGCCCATCCACCAAATTGAAAATGCTCCTCTCTGGACTATGTATTTTGATGGGTCATGCACCAAAACAAATGCAGGGGCAGGTGTCTGGATTACCAACACTAAAAACAATCATACAAAATGTATCTCATGTAAATTAATTTTTCAGTGTTCCAACAACATAGCAGAATATGAATCCCTTCTCTTAGGCTTGCATCTTTTGAGAAAGTTAGGTGCCAAAAGAATCAATGTATACGGGGATTCTGAATTAATCATTAGGCAAGTTAATGGGGAGTATAATGCTAATCACCCCAGACTTAGGGCCTATAGGAATGATGTCATGGATCTTTTGAAAACATTTGAGGAGTCCACATTGTCTTTTGTCCCAAGAAAAAGAAACATTACAGCCCACAATTTAGCCTTTGCAGCCAGGACCTGCTCGATGCTGTATGATGACACCTCTCAGATAAAATTCATCTTTCTTTCATAAACTGATATTATTTTGTCAAGGAAAAAGCATGGTAAATTTGACAATCTGTGGCTTGGCCCTTACTCCATTAATTCAGTTGCTGGAAACAATGCATTCTTCTTACAAGAGCTGAATGGAACAGAATTGTTTGGGGGTCCTGTCAATGGCAGGATGCTTAAGCATTACATTTCTTAAACCATTTTGTGTTTCAAAGCCTTTTATTTTTCTTTTTCCCCATTGTAAATATTCCATCCACCATTGCATTTAGAGTTATGAAAAATCAAAAAATACAAAAACAAAGAAAGAAAGAAAAGAGGGCAGAAGTGAAAACAAGAAAGGCAAGGCCCCATGCCAAAAAAGAGAAATGAATCTGAAAGTGTGCAAGCCTAAATGCCACTCCTGCAAAACACACTTCTAGTTGGTCAAACAGCCTAATCTTGACTAATTAGCTTTCAATTTTCTGCTGATAGGGTAGCAAATTCGATTTGCCAAACTGTTTAATCTTGGCTTATCAGTAGATAGATTAGGGTAGAAATTAAGGTTCAAACCAACTCAAAATCTGAACCAAAGTTTCCAAAAAGATGACTCAAAACTGTTTTATTTTTCTGAGTCATAAAAGAGAAGACCTGGTTCTAATTCGCTCAAAACTTGAATCAGAAGAGAAGCAAAGATAGCTCACAAAAAGGAAAGAACAGAGCTGTGAGGATAAGAGAAGGCCATAATGAGAAATTTTCAGATCTTAAGCCTTCTATTTTAATTTAAAATTTTCTGCAAATAATAATCTATGTGCAGCTTGTCTTTATGCCATAGATCATAGCAAGTCAAACAGCTCAATCTTGACTTGACTGTTTTTAAATTTCTGTTGTAGAATTTAGTAAATGAAAGTTTGTTGGACAGTTTAATCCCAACAGACAGTAGAATAGGTAGAGAAACATCTGAGCTCAACTGTTTAATCTGAGTTGAGGGAGAAATAAGGAGTAGAAATAGATTAGATTTCCTGTTTTCAAAAGAATAAAATGTTGAGAATAGAGTTTGCCAATCCAAGTGCACTCTGATGAAGAAAAAATGTTAGATCAGTAGGATTGGGGTAGGTAGAAGTTGTATCGATAAAATTCATCTTTCTTTCATAAACTGATATTATTTTGTCAAGGAAAAAGCAAGAGCAAGCAATGGGTCAAGCACCAGTCAGCATCCCAGAGAAATCAAGTCTGAATTCTTGATGCCTTCAAGAAGGCACCATCCCCAAGTGGAGCCACTGTTAGCCACCTATATTTTTCAATTATATCAGATGGTGGCTAAATATTCTTTGCAGCCTTCAAGAAACAAATTCAGTCCTGAAATTGTTGGTGCTTAAAGTCTGTTGGTAAGATCATGAACTGCTGATTGGTTCTTCATACTTTTCCTTCTCTCAGCCTCTGATATTCCATGAAAATCCAAAACAAATATTGCTGCATCCTCCTCCTTTTTCCCTCCCCTGCCTCCATCTTACCTTCACTTCTTCAGTTTCCTTTCATCCATAAAAGACCCATTAAACCCTATGTTATTTTTTATCCCCTCATTAATCTCATTTTCCGAGGTTAAAAACCCACTTTTTAGCCTAATCGGAACCTTTTTCCTTTTTCAAAAATCATTGAAAATCATATAAAAACGCCTATTTTCTGTGCGCTGGTTTTTAACCCCCTAAGCTAAGCCTCTGCCTTTTCTACCTCCATGTGCTCGAGCGCCGCGACCGGCCGCTCAAGTCCAGAGACGCTAAATCAAAGCGTGGTCCCCACTCCGCCCTTTTCCTTTAAAAACCTTCAAAAAACCCTCTTTTATAAGGTTCAGGTGTGAAATATGGAGCCACGTATTTTATTTTCCCCGAGCCTTCCCAGCCGTCGATCTGCTCCCCAGATCCGACGGAGCGGAGTATCTCACACCTGGTGGACCCCCCTTCCCCCCGCGCTCGTTTCCAGAAACCATGGTATATACCCCGCACCGCCTTTCGTCAAATGGCGGTTTTATCCCATCGGCCAGCGATTCCATACGCTGGCCGACGCGTGTCCTCCACTTCATCTCCAAAACCGCCGTCCTTCCACCGTGCCCGCGCGTTATTTGTCATCCCATCACCCCGCAGCGGAATTCATCTCAGCCGTCGGATCTGGGTCCTCCCATCCGACGGTTGCTAATCGTCATTCTTATGTGCCCGTTAATCCATCCATCGCGCGGCCAAGATTCGATCTCCGCCGTCGATCTCTGTAGATCGACGGCTTGCAATCATTCTCCTAATTCCGTTGTACAAATTCCTTTTTTTCTCCGTTGACTCGTCAAAGCGCCCCTGACCGTTGATCGCAGTACGATCAACGGCTCAGATTGCTCCATTTTCCCGCACGCCCTCCGATGCAGTCTATCCATATAACGCAGGATTTTCTCATTTTTCTTGTATTTTGCAGGTTTTAAGGTTCTTTCGTCGTGTTTTAATGAAAATCTGAAGAATGAGGGTGACGACTCCCGTCCTTCTGATTAATCCAGAGAATCGACCGCAGGGTGAAGAATAAAGACATCAACAAGGTTTCATGAGCCTTGGTTGCTATGTGTCCCTGTAAAGCCTGAAGAATGCCGTTAGACATCGACGCAGAGAAGAGTATTGGATTATGAAGACAGAGGGAACCAGAGCAGCAGTTTTATGGATGGATTGGCGGGGATTACGGCTAAGACGGTTATCAAAAGCCTAATCCCCAGCTCGGAACACCGATTAAGAAAAAAAAAACCCTAAAAGTGTTCATCAGACATATTGCCTCCACCGCTATACTTTGAGGCAAATTGATTCCTCAACCACCGCAGTGCCACCTATTGCCTCAGAATGCTCAATCAGAGGATGAATTTATTGAACAAGATCAGATATTATGCCTCGGAACAACCAAAGAAGTTATTACTGCACCAGATTTAATGACAGAATGTTTGCAGAGTAACCCTAACAGTACGTAGAGCCTCAAAGGTCAACAAAAGCTCCCTTCGAGCTTACTTCATCAGTGTAAACACATAAATGCAGTGGAACACCTGTACAAATTCCTCATCAAGCCTCCCAGGCTAGGAAGACATTAATTCTGCATTAATTGTATTTGAGATCTTTTTATTAGATCTCACCTCCTCATCCTTCTATAAATACTCCAGAAGAAGATGAGTGAGGGGTTGGATTAGTTGGTTGTCAATGTAATTGCTGAAGTGTTGTAGCTATTTCTGAGTGGAAAACTCTTGACTGTAAATAGTGGTTTCATAGGCTCTTGGAGCTCTGCTTGTAACAGATAGGTTAGATTGTGAGGAGAGGTGAATTAAAACATTGGATCTGAAGATTGTAACCGGTTTGAAGCAATCAATACAAGCTGATTTATGGGATCCTGGTCTATGCTGATGGTGATGTTATTCTCACTGTAACTTGTCATTTCATTTTAGTTTTCAATTTGTTTCATTTTCCACTATAAAGAACAGTTTAAACAGTGTTAGGGCTTGCTGTATATCAGTAACCTTCTCTGGCTGAGAAACCTTTATTTCACTGTTTTCTTCTAATTGTGTTATTTAGAAATGATTTAATTTAGTCTAAGTACAGAGATGTTGGCGTTCCCTCATCTTTTCGTCACTGCTGAATGTTATTTTTAAATGTTACTTTCATATATGTTGTGTAAGGAACGAATTGAGGAAATCAAAGGTTAGCCCTGAGTCCCTTTCTTTTTTGCTCAACTATTTGTCTGTTTCCCTTAGGATGTGTCAAAAGCTGACTAGTTTCAAAGTACTTATTAGATCTTAGGCCATTCTGTGTTATCTTGGTGATTGTCTTGGAAGTATCTAAGTAAAGAAGAACTAGGAGAGGATCAGGGTAAGTCCCAGCCCAATAGCTTCTGCTCCAAAGGTTGCCTTCAAGTCTCCCTTTGTTTTTAATCTGTATTCTATCAGAAGTGTATCAAAGGCTGGATAGTTTCAAAGCACTTACCAGATCCTAGTTTGCTTCTATGTTTTTCTTAAGTGCCTGGTCAAAGGCTGGCTAGTTTCAAAGTACTTACCAGATCCTGGGCTGCTCTTTGTTCTGCATCTGTTATTTCCCTTTCTTATTGTATCACCCCATTCCATAAATCAAACTTTAAAGAGATCCTTAGGCATATATGACTTGCCCCACAGATTCCTCTTGAACCTGAATGTTTCAATTAAATCCTCTTATGACTCCATAGCCCAATGGATTGAAAATTTGCCATCATCTTTCTTCATGATCAAAGCTTATTCTGTTTGCTTGCAACTTCTCACCTTTGAACCTATTTGCATATAGATCTTTCCGCCTCAGACAGCGGCTATGTTCAACCATCTGAGAAAACCAAACAAAACCCTTGGCCTTCATAACTAGCCTAATATCATCACCTCAAACTTCAAAGACAATATCCATATTTGTACATATTGGAGAGATCCCTCTCCGGATTCAGGAGGGCTAGATCCTAGAATCCCAAAGTTGGTTGAAATGATGTTAACTCTGTGATCGGACTTTGCCAATATTGCTTGTTACAGAGACCTAACAGGTCCAACCATACTTGTGGAAGAGACATGTTGTGTATGAGTCTAGGCCTCTTTATGTTTTTATTACTTTTAGAAATAAATTGTACAGGATACCAGAGCTAGTACCGCCTTCTGCCATCTCTTTGACTACTACAAAACAACACAATACGATTGTTTCCCAAACTAGGAAATTTATTTTCATTACAATTTTCCCAAAGTGAAAGAAGAATATTGTGGCCAAAACCTCAAAATAGGGCTCCCCTACACGACAATATCAGATGGAAAATGTCATGGATGAATACGAGGACATTTTTTCCTCACCCATAGAGGTTCCTCTACACTGTCAAGTTAAGCACTCCATTGATATAACCCTAGGCGCGTCGCCGCCTGATGTTTCCATACCTCATCCGACCACAAAAAATGAATCCACACATGTATTGTTTGAAGCTGATAAAACAACCAAATTTATTAAACGCATCTAGCAGGTCCACAACATCTTCGACAATTCCAATACCAAGTTCAACAGAATTTCCCTCATCTCATGGAGGAACTCAATGCAATGGGGACCATTGCTTCCTAAGGGGGAGGAATGATCTAGGTGGATATTTTTAGCCACCTACCTATTCCATTTGAAACCCCACCATCGGTTCTTTCAGTTTTTCAGTTTCAACAAAACTTACTATTTTTAGCATTTTTTTGGGTCTTGAACTTCCAGAGCCATTTTGAGGCCATAAACGACTTTTTTTGGGAAAAATGAGAGCAACATGGAATTTCCTTTGATTTTTTTCACATGAAAAGTTGTAGTCCTCAGATATATCCTTCTAATTATTTATTTATCGCATCAAATAGAGATCATATGCCAAAGTTACGTCCCTAGGAAGTTGATGTACCAATTTAACCAAACGGGGCCCATAGTTTTGGTGCTTCATCTCCTAGGGTTAGGTTTTTGGATTTTTAGGGTCTTTCATTGTTTCTCAACAATAATTAGGCCTTCAATCCTCATTGTAACACAGTTTAGAGTCCTGTAGCTTCCACATATCTTCTCAGAGATAAGCTACCCATGCCCTAACTAGTTTATTTCCATTATGTCTGTAAGAAAATTTTTGTTATTTGATATTAATGAAATGAAGTTTTATTTCCACTGCATCTATGTGCTTATGTTTATTTTTGTATATTATTGTGTTCCTTCATAAATTTGGATCAATGTATGAGTTAAATATGTTTTTGTTGGGAAGTGTTAGTCATGAATGCATGTCGGATGTATATGCATTTGTTATGCATGTCAGTGTCTATATGTTGTTATTCATGCATTATTATGGGAATGGTTTTCATGCATGAGGCCATTATATGTAGTTTATTTCATCATGTTGTTGTTGGTTGTTATGATTCTAATGTGTTGGCTGAGATAGAACAAGAGATACAAAACATCGAAGTGAAATTTCATCATTGGACCTCAGGATAAGTGCATATATTCATACATGTTTGTATGGTGGGAATGTAGGTATGTGGTTAATGGTTTTTACAAGAGTTAGGGTTACGTATATATTTTTCATTTTATTTTTTTATTATGGTTACATGTATGATAAATTTTGGTTGATTAGTGTAGTCATATGCACATGTGTCAGATATTCATGAAGGATAGTAACTTATTGTTATATGCATTGCGGTCATATGCATGATGGTTATGGTCATTACCTTTAAGTTCTGGATGTTATATGCATCGTACTAACATATATGGGCCTATGAATATGGTTATGGTTATGATAATCAGGTATGATTCGACAAATTTGTGATATTGTGTTGCACCAATCTAGACTGACTATGCATATGTGATTGTTATGCATGAATGCAAATTGTTTATGAGCTTATGATGTGAACATGTTAGCTAGTTACTATTATGGATATCATGACCTTATTTATGTATGAGTTGATATGTAGTGAATTTATATCATGCTAATCTAGATTGATTGTGCTTAAAATATAACCTCCTGTGAGATACATTAATGTATGAGTTTCATATGGCATATTCTTGGTGCTTGACTGTTTGAATATGTCGTCTATTTGACATTTCAGATTTTGGTGTTTATTATGTCGTCTAGTTGATTTATCTAACATGGTATGTTTATAGTTTGTTTGAATGTTTTATTAATTTCATGATATGAGTATGTGTTTGTAAGATTGCATGAAGAAATGATCATGTTTCTAGATGGTTGTACTAACACACCATGTGTTGAGACAACTGATATCCACTTGCATGAAAGTGGGTGATAGTTGTAGAATTATGTCTAATTATTGTGAGTTGATTGTTGATTATGCCATATTTTTTAGTCTTGATAAATGTTTATTTCAAATAAATGCGATGTTTTGATCCTTGTAACATGTGGTTGACATGTGTGAACAATTGCAAGGTAACATTCTTGGTATTAGCATGACAAGGTAATAGTTGGTTTGTAAATAATAGTTGGGTGATGTGAAAGTACATAGTAAGACTCAATTACAACAAGGTAAAGAGGTAAAATAAATAAATTGGGTGAGAATTACTTTGGCTATGTCTGGAAACTACAATTCCAAATGGATGGGTGCTTTTCATGAATACATGAGGTCTTCTTAACCTTGATTTCGTTTGACATTATGTGGATTTGTTATATTCATGAACATGTATTTGACATGTGTATTAGCTAGTTTCTAGTTATAGCTAGATCCGTCGAGGGATTTGGAGTCCCATGAGAGATGGCATGGATGTGGTCAATTACAGGTCATCATGCTTGACACAACAAGGTAAGATAACTAATATATGGTTATATTTATTTATGCATTGATGGTTATATTTGTTATGGAAGTACGATGCAATGGATTAAATGGAAAATGATACTGCCATGAAATCTTGAAGAAGGCTCAAGGTGAATTTCACTTAGAGGGATTGGGAACCCATGGGATTGGGTCATGGGTTTTGTTGTTAGTGTTGTGCTTTTAGTCTTTTTTTATTTATTTATGCTTGATTTTCGGTCTTGATTGCATCTACTGCATGATCATGCCACTTTGTTTATGGTGTCATATTTCTATTGGTTTTCATGGTTTTATTCTTGTTTGATTTTTTCCTTGCCTTTTATGTTTTGAGGTTCTTGGGAATTGGTTGGGAAGGAGGAAAGCGAGCTTGGGGATAGTTGAATGAAACCAAAAAGGTGATGCAAGGCTCAGACGAAGCTCGATGAACAAGTAAGAGAAGTTGAAGGAAAGAGTGTTATAGTGAATTGGATTGGTTGGGTCCATTGGTGTAAATGGATGGTGGCAGAGTAGTCAATAGAAAGGTAATAAGGTAAGGTAAAGTAAATGTTTTTAAGGCATTATATGCCTTATCCATGTTGGGAACTATTTTTCTCGATGTTGTCCATGTTTTGCACAGATAAAGAGAGTTCTCTTAACGATGACCTTATGCTATTTGGTAATTATGTTATGATCATGATTGTGTTGATGTGTATATATGTATACATGTATATACGTATGTCTTTCATTGACTAACAAGGTCATTAGGATTGTTTTGTGCTAGTGTTCACATGTATATATGTATGCATGTATGCAGTTGTCTGACAGGGTCATCAGGGATAATGATTTTTATATATATGCAGTTGTTTTCTTGGGTGGTTAGGGACTATGATTGTTTCATGCTATGTTTTATATGTATATATATGTATGTATATAAGTAGTTGTGTGACAAGCTCATCAGGAATCATTATTGTGTAGGAATGATTGTTGATGCAGGTGAATGATATGAAGAGGTTCCTGATTTATGAGGAATCAATTTGGAAGAGTAGTCTTGACATATCTACAAGGTCGGTATCATGTGGATCTGAATTGATAGTGTATGTTGGTACTATGAATATGTTATAAACAAGCTATGTTGAGGGATACATCAGCGGAATGTAAGCATTGTAATTTTTGGCATGTTGGGACAAGCATTGATGGTGCAAAGACACTAAAGGCAAGGTTGCTTGGTAGAATAAGTGTGTGGTCTATGGATATGCAATACCACTATTTTTTATATGTTGTAAATGTTGTACTTTTGATGTAGTGTAAAAAAATTTCTCTGTATATATGATACTTTTTACATGTTTTTTATGCAATGCTATGTACATATGGTGTTGCGTACATGCAATTCTATGTACAGATGGAATTTTGTACATGTTTTTTATGCAATGCTGTGCATATATGGTGTTGTGTAAATGTTTTTTATGCATTGTTAGGTATAGATGGTGCTATGTACATGTTGGATATGCGGTGTTGTGTACATATCATATTGTGAACATGATGGATATGCGGTGTTGTGTGCATATGGGGCTATTTACATGTTGGATATGCTGTGCTGTGTACATATGTTTCTTTTTTCATGTTGCATATGTTTTGTTGTGTACATATGTCATGGTGTGCATATTGTACATATGGGGGTATGTACATGTGGTTTTGTGTGTATGATTGTACATGTGTTCATAGGCATTTGGTGTCGTGTAAATGTTGTACATGGGCTATTGTGTGTAGGTGGTGCTATGTGCATGTCGTGCATGTGGTGGTGTGTACATTGGTGATGTGTACACATAATGCATATGGTGTTTTGTACATGTGGTGTTGTGTACATGTTGTGAAAGTGGTGTTGTGTACATGTTGTGCAGGTGCTGTTGTGTACAGATGGTATTGTGTATATGTTGTACATGTCGTATTGTGTGCATGTTTTACATGCTTTTTTTTGCATATGTAGCATTGTGTGCTTATTGTACATGTTGTTTTGTGTACGTTTGGTATTGCGAATGTGCATCGTGTAATTGTGGTATCATGACATGTGTATTCATTTTGTTTTACCTTGTGTAAGTATATGTATTGTTTTGTGCATGGGTGTAGTTGCATGTATTATGTTGTGTCGTACACTGGGTGTAGGTGCATGTGTTGCATCATACACTGAATGCATGGGTATTTGTTGTGTTGTACGCTAGGTGTAGGTGTATGTGTTGTATGTTAGGTGTAGGTGCATTTATTGTATGGTGTTGTATCTTGTTTGTGCTTGTATGTGTGTGATACACTCTATGTGTATGTGTACATGGTTGAAGAGAAGAGAAGCAATGTGTGCTTTCTAGCTTTGGAAACTGATCCAGTGTGCATACATGAAGGACAAAGAATAAAGGTTGAAGCTAAGGATAAAATAAAGGATAATTATTAGTATTTTATTTCAGTTTTATTATGCATGTGATTTGTGCTTCTGAATCAAGATGATTACGTGTGATTTATGACTGATTAATGATGGTTACATGTGATCTATGATTTTGGTTTATGATGTTACATGTGATCTATGATTTTTATCATTATGGTTGTGTTTTTATCTAACTAGATGTGATATTCTTATACGCAATGATTTGGTCAAACAACTAGTTTTACTTGTTGTGACAAGAAGTAAACATAATTGCAAGTGTACCTTATTGACGAGCTACAAATGAGGTATGAATTCAGTTTATTTCAATTCATTTTGAGTCTAATGGAAATTATTTTCTTGCTATAGGGAAGCATGAAAATTCCCAGTTGGGTGGTTGAAACTGACTATAAGCATTAGCAGCAACAAAAAAAGGAATTGGAACAAGCAACAATATGTTGGTAAAGAATTTCAGGAGCAGGGCCATTGTGGGACAGAAGTACCCAATAGTGTCTATTGATTTCCATGAGCATGATATGACCGGTATGATGGTTTATAGGTAGGGGTATCCTTGGTCTTTGAACCTTCTGATGTGAGGAAACCTTGTCAAGGGATGGATCGCCCGGGATAGGGGATGCTAAGGAACTTGGAAGGTGAATGATTGCACGAAAGGGGTTGACTATATTTCTTGAGGGAATGTGTAACAGAGAAGGGAGGGTCGGGGATGGATTTTTTTTGGTCATTATCATTGCTATATGGAACCAGATGCACATCAGGAATGTGCCATAGAATAATGAGTTAGTAACTATTCACTAAGAGGACAAGTGGCACAATATTGTAGTGGTGGAAGTTGGATCCACAATTTGGATTTGGAAGTGGATTCTAGACTTCCTGGGAAGGATGTGAATCATGTTTTTACTTTTGAGGGTGGAGGTGTGAGCCTTTGGATTCCATTTTTGCTGATGTAGGCATCATATCCTTTTATTTTTTGGTTGAGAAAATTTGCATATGTATATATGTGTATGTTATTGCAAATATTATATTGAGATGGATTTATGAAGATCCATAGACAGTATTATTATTTGATGCTTGAAGAAAATGTGCATAAGTATATGGCTTTGTAATTGTAAATACCGTAATGAGTTGTCTTATAAAGCTCCAGTAATCAGTATGTTGTCATGTTTTCAATAGGTGGTCATTGTAAATACTGCAAAAAGCTTTGCTATAAATCTCCACGAGTAGTATGTTTTCCTTTTCAGCAGTTTTGTTAGTTGTAGGTTTCAATGAACATCGAGGACGGTGTTCCCCCAAGGGGGAGGGTTCTGTAACAGGCCTGGTTAAGAATAAATGTAAAAATTATAAGACCAAGGTCATGGGACACGTATTCCAAGCTGAATGGTGGGAAAAACATCCTAGTGGCTGTTCATTTAGATTATTATGGCTAAAGAAATTGGCAAAGGAAATGACAAAGGCTTTCGAAAGGAAAAATGGAAATTTTGGCAATTTATTTATGAAAATAATGGAAATTAGGAGAAAATGAAGGTGAAAGGTCATAGGTTGCACGTGAGGAGGAAAATGAAGCAAAATAATAGAAAATTAAGAAACTAGAGGCCTCATTAATAAAAAGGATTTTGCGAATCAGTTCACATACTTTTGTTAGTTCAGTTTTGGAGCTCTCTCTCTATTATCTCTCTCACACTCTTGGAACCTTAAATTTTTCTTAGAGAACTTCAAAATTGGATTAAGAAAAGAAAATATCAAGCAAGGAAGAGTAGGATCAAGAATCTAATACGATTTTACTTCGAGGTTTGCATGTGTGATTTCCTTTCTAGATTGGGCATACATGGTTATGCATGTGTATTCTTAGTTCTCTTGTTTTCATTGGAATATTTTTTTCTAGGTCTGACAATGTTCTTCAGCCTTGCCTTGCCATTTCTAGATATCCATGGTGTAATGGGGTTCTCATTTTTTGGTAAAGTTGGATTTTCAGATGGATTCAAAACTAGGTGAGATGGATCTCTAAATGAAATAACACATGTCCTAGTGATCCCTGAACCAGAGTGTGGATTGCGGTAAATCCACTGGCCTAGTAACTCCTGAACTACACTATGGGTTTTGGTAAATCCAGGTATTGTGTACCTTGGTGGGCCTAGGAATCATCGACCATTAAATGTTGGGATATATAATAAATCCTAGAGGTGGTTTCCCTTGATCAGGCCCAAGATTCCTTTCCGGTGAATGGAAGGATATATGGTAAAGCCTGGAGGGTAATGTCTTGGTTATGGCCTAGTGATACCTGGCTTGGACTGTGGATTGCGGTAAAGCATAGAAAATAGGAGACAGGAAAATTCCTCATGTTGTAGGTGGAGAAATCCAGTGGCATCCATTCTTTTTTATGGCCAAGTGATCCAGTGTGGATTGGGGTATGTTGATATTCAACAAGATGATGAGCTTAGTGAAAAGAGTCACCTTCACTAAGTGGGCCTGCAGGCTATTTTTGGCGCAAAGTCTATTTTTAGACTATGTCTATTTTTAGACATGTCGATCATATTCTATGAGTTGTAGGATGCTATTTGTGGATGGTTGGTCAAGTTGGAAAAATAGATGGACTTCTATTTTTATAAATATTGGGTGGAGTCTATTTTTAGATTGTCAGTCTAAAAATAGAAATGTCGAATATTATTAGCTCTTAATAATATTTGGACTCTAAACATTATCTTATTCTCTTGGAGCACTTAAGTTAAGTGCACAGATGTGGCACAGTAACTGACAGAAGGAATTACGCTATTCATGAGGGTTTACTGGAGCTATTGCATGGAGGAATTCAGTTAGGACTCATGTGACAGAGTTTGGTGGAGTTGGAGAAGTAGTTGGTGGAGTTGTATTTAGTTTAACTCAGTTAGACTTAGTTGAGCTAGTTGTATCTAGTCTAACTAATTGATACACTAGTGAGAGTGGAGTGAATTAATTAGTTAATTAATTCAAAAAAAATAAATCATAAATCAACTAAAGAATACATCAGTTAACTACAGTGCATGGCAGTTTTAGTGGAGACCAGTGGAGAGATAGGTGAAAGAGCAAGTGTGACTATCAGTTGTGACTATAGTGATGCATTGATTGCATCCAACACTTAGTGGAGATGCCAATGAGGATTTCATGAGAAATGCTGGAGTAATTCAAACTCATTCTGAGCCATTCTTCAGCAGGGATTGCATAGTAGAGGCAGGCTAGTAGGTGGCAAATATCGGTGCATGGATTTTCAAGATCGGGCTTGATTAGTGTGTAGCGAGTTTATTTTACTGAGAGCTTGATATGATCAGCTTTGTATGAGGATTGTTACATGATCTCTATGACATATATTATATAAAGATAGTTGGGGTTTTCAGCTTCATGCTTTCCCGTTAAACAATTGTGTTAATGCGTGTGAATTTTTATTGTTTCATGTGTGCATTGCAATCTTGACTTAATTTCCGCAAATGATCAATGGTGGAATAGATTTTTTATTTTGCATGAAGTTAAAATAGTGTGAGATCAGGAGAATCTTGGACATATAACACATAAGTTATATAATTTCTACATGGCATCAGAGGATTTGATCATTGGAGGAGATCGCAATTATTGAAGCGGTTGAGTTTTGTGTTGGTGGAATTCGAATTTGTTGCAGTGTTTTCTTGGTGTCGAAGTTGAGCATTCATTGAAATGTCTTTCAATGGATTGTGATTGGAGTATGCCCTCGATGGGAGCTTGAATTACATAGCATGGAAGGACAGGATGGAGGCGGTGCTGGATGATAATGGGTTGAAGGAGTTCATAGATGTTGATATTCCAAAGCCTGCTTCTAGCGATGCAACCGCACTTGACGCATGGCAAAAGAAGGTAGAAAAGTGTCGAAGGATTCTGTTGGAAGGTGTGAAGGACCAAATTTTATCCAGCCTTCATGGTAAATCCACTCCATTCTTAATGTGGAAGGCTTTGACAGACTTTTTCCAAAACAGAAGTGACCAGAGGAAGTTGGCGCTTAAAGACAAGCTCAGAAAAATAAAAATGGAGAAAGGCGACAGTATACCAAAATACCTCACGGGGGATTTTGTCCACTGCAAGGATGAGTTGGGAAGTGTGGGGGTTACTGTTGATGAAGAAGAATTGGTGAGCTTGGCTCTCCTTAGGCTTCTGAAGAGTTGGCATAGCTACGAAGACTCTGTCAATGGACGGGAGAAATTTCCAGGATGGGAGCGACTTTGGTCGGATCTTGTGCAGGAGGAGATAAGGCGAGGTACCCGGGATGGATCTTCATCGAAGAATGAAGAAAAATAAAATTGCGCTTTGGTTGCCAAAACAAGAAGGGAAGGGGAAGGAAAATCACTTCTCAATGCGGTGCGAAAGGAAAACGAGGAATTGTCGAGGTGAAGTTTTTTCACTATCGGCGGCACGGGCATTTCGCCACTATTCGCCCACGAGAAAAAGAAGAATAAGCGGGATGCTAGATACGAAGGGCGGAGAGGCCTTAGCCTCGTAGTTTGAAACTGTATTTTTCTTTCATCGCATGCTTGGTTTCAAGTGTGATGGGATCGGTGTGGTTTCTTGATAGTGGTGCGTCTTTCCATATGACCCGAGACAAATATTTTTTTAGTGATATGGATGAAAAGGATCTTGGAGTGCACATTAAGATGGGCGATGATGGTAGATATAGTGTGACTGGTATCAGGACCATTTCCTTTGAGAGGGAGTCCGATAACCCTTTCATCTTGAAGGATGTCATGCGTGTTCCGGGATTGAAGAAGAATCTAATCTCTGTAGCGATGTTGGAAGACAAGGGTTATGATGTTGTTTTTAGCAAGGGAAAAGCTTTCCTATGCAATAAAACAACTGGTCAAACCAGGAGGATAGGGATTCGAGTTAACAATATTTATCAATTGCAGGTAGATGGCTGCGCAGCAATGGCAGGCAAATCAGAATGAGTGGTGACCCGGGATGAGGGCGAATTGTGGCACAGGAGATTGGGCCATCTTCACCATGTCCTTTGAAAATTTTGCAGCAGATTTCTATCAGGCTTCCAAAAGGTACACTTGCGTAGTCAGATCAGTGTAAAGGATGTACTTTGGGAAAATTTGTGAAGACCACTTTTCATGACAAGGACAGTTACGCCACGATTATCCTTGAGAGAATTCACATAGACGTGTGTGGACATTTCTCAGTTGCTTCAATAGCGAAACACAGGTATTATGTGATTTTTGTTGATGAATTTCCTTGTAAGTTCTGGATCTTCTTCATGTAGTAAAAGAGCGATACATACTCAAAGTTCTGTGAGTTCAAGGCGCTGGTTGAGAAAGAGTGAGGGAAGCAGGTGAAAGATCTAAGGAGAAATAATGGTGGTGAATACATCTCTGGAAAATTCAAAGACTTCTGTAGCAAAGAAGGAATTCAAAGAGAACTCATAGCGCCTCATAACCCACAACAGAATGGGGTTGCGGAGAGAAAGAACAAAATGATTGTGGGTGCTGCACAGGCGATGTTGCATGATTAGTGCCTTCCCATACACTTGTGGTCTGAGGCATGCAACACTGCGGTTTATGTGAAAAACCATTGTCCTCATAGAGCACTTCATATGAGTACACTCGAAGAGGCGTTTTCGGGTAAGAAGCTTGATATTTCTCATTTGAAGATTTTTGGCTCACCTGTTTACATTCATGTGACGAAGGATGCCAGGAAGAAGCTAGTGCCAACCGCAAAGTTTGGGATATTTGTGGGGTACACAGAAACACCCCACAATTATCGTGTGTATTTTCCAGACAGTTGGATGACTATCTTGCGATGAGATATCAAATTTTGCGAGGAGAAATCCATGAAGTTGTCGCTTGAGAGGGAGCTACACTTGCATGCAGAGGAGGAGCTACTTGTTCCTAAAGATGAGCCCCAGGATATGGATCAGCCACAAGATGAGGTTCATGGAGTGGAAGAGACCACTCATCATGTAGTGCCAAACATCAGAGGGCAGAAGCGCACTACAGAAGCTGAGCCACTAAATCTTGATGCAGCGCAGAATGTATGAGCTCCTACATCACAACGCAGACAGAGACAGTTACCTAACTGATTTACTGGATACATGGCTTTCATGAGCAAGTGTATCGTGATGGAGCCATACTCTTTCGAGGAAGCCGTGGAGGATCCCGCATGGGTAGATGCCATGGTGGAAGAGTATGATTCGATTTTCAGAAACAGTGCATGGGAGATTGTCCCAAGACCGGAAGGGAAATTAGCGGTAGGTTCAAGATGGATCTACAAAGTGAAGCAAGCTGCTAACCGGAGCGTCGAGAAGTATAAGGCAAGATTTTTTTCCCGAGGCTTCTCACAGATCGAGGGGATCGACTATGAAGAAACCTTTACACTTGTCACAAGGTATTCTTCCATACGAACCATCCTTACTCTCTCAGCGCATATGGGTTGGCACGTTCATCAAATGGATGTGAAGACTATGTTCCTCAATGGAATCATTGAGGAGGAAGTTTACATTGAGCAGCCTAAAGGATTCGAAATCTTCAGCAGTGATTCGCATGTGTGCAGGCTCAAAAGAGCGTTGTATGGGCTCAAACAAGCACCTCATGCTTGGTACACATGGATAGACAATTATTTCACTAGACTTGGTTTCGCCAAGAGCGAGGCAGATCCTAACCTATACCAGATTGTGGTGGAGGTTAAGCTTTTGATCAGTGTGCTTTATGTAGATGATTTAATACTAACAAGTGATGAACTGTTGATACACTCATGCAAGGAAGATCTTGCAAAGGAGTTTGAGATGAAGGACTTGGGCCTCCTTCATTATTTCCTGGGATTGGAAATTTGGCAGCGGAAAGGTGAACTGTTTGTGTCTCAAGGCAAGTATGCCTGGGAGATACTTGATAAGTTTCACATGCAAGGCTGCAAGCCTATCGACACTCCTCTTCCTGGTGGTTGGAGGAAAGAGGATGCTACATCGACAGAGGTAGTGGATGCCACTGTTTATCGACAGTTGGTTGGTTCGCTCATGTATTTAGTCAATACACGATCGGACATATGCTATGTTGTGAACTAGCTTTCACAAGCGATGGTGAAGCCTACCAAGCTCTTTTGGAAGGCAGGCAAGCATGTCCTAAGGTATCTCAGGGGCAAATCTGGGTATGGATTGTGGTATAGATAGTCGGATGAGTTGAAGCTGCATGGATTCACGGATGCAGATTGGGCAGGAAGCCCAATGGATAGAAAGAGCACATCTGGAGGGATTTTTCAGTATCGGATCTACAACAATTTCTTGGTACAACATGAAACAAATATCCATGGCACTCAGTTCAGCAGATGCCGAGTACATGGCAGCAAGTTTGGCTACATGCAAGGCTATATGGATGAGGAAGATCCTGGTCAGTTTGTTCGGTTCTCACTTAGATCCTACTGTGATATATTGTGATAATCAGAGTTGCATTAAACTCTTGGTTAATCCAATATGTCATGATAGATCTAAACATATTGACATCCGGTACCATCATATCAGAGATTTTGTGCAGCAGAAGATCATGTTTCTTTCTTACATTCCTACGGAGGATCAGGATGCAGATATTCTGACAAAGGCGCTCACCAGGACAAATTTGAATACCATAGAGATAGGATCGGGGTGGCAGATAATCCCTATCTTGTTGAGAGGGAGTGTTGAGATTCAACAAGATGATGAGCTTAGTGAAAAGAGTCACCTTCACTAAGTAGGCCCGCAGGCTATTTTTGGCACAAAGTCTATTTTTAGACTATGTCTATTTTTAGACATATTGATCATATTCTATGAGTTGCAGGATGCTATTTGTGGATGGTTGGTCAAGTTGGAAAAATAGATGGGCTTCTATTTTTAGACATATTGGGCAGAGTCTATTTTTAGATTGCTAGTCTAAAAATAGATATGTCGAATATTATTAGCTCTTAATAATATTTGGACTCTAAAAATTATCTTATTCTCTTGGAGCACTTCAGTTAAGTGCACAGATGTGGCATAATAAATGACATAGGGAATTACGTTATTCCAAAGGGTTTACTGGAGATATTGCATGGAGGAATTTAGTTAGAACTCATGTGACGGAGTTTGGTGGAGTTGGAGAAGTAGTTGGTGGAGTTGTATTTAGTTTAACTCAGTTAGACTCAGTTGAGTTAGTTGTATCTAGTCTAACTGATTGATACACTAGTGAGAGTGGAGTGAATTAATTAGTTAATTAATTCACAAATAATAACCCATTAATCAACTGAAGAATACACCAGTTAACTACAGTGCATGGCAGTTTCAATGGAGACCAGTGGAGAGATAGGTGAAAGAGCAAGTGTGACTATCAGTTGTGACTATAGTGATGCAATATTGATTGCATCCAACACTCAGTGGAGATTCCAATGAGGATTGCGTAAGCAAGGCTAGAGTTGTTCGAACTCATTCTGAGCCATTATTCAGCAGGGATTGCGCAGTAGAGGTAGGCTAGCAGGTGGCAAATATCAGTGCATGGCTTTGCAAGATCGGGCCTGATTAGTGTGTAGCGATTGTATTGTACTGAGAGCTTGATATGATCAGATTTGTATGAGGATTGTTACATGATCTCTATGCCATATATTATATACATCTAGTTGGGGTTTTCAGCTTCAGGCTTTCCCATTAAACAATTGTGTTAATGTGTGTGAATTTTTATTGTTTCATGTGTGCATTGCAATCTTGATTTAATTTCCGCAAATGATCAATGGTGGAATAGATTCTGTATTTTTCATGAAGTTAAAATAGTGTGAGATCAGGAGAATCTTGGACTTATCACACATAAGTTATATAATTTCTATAGGGTAAAGCCTGCTTCTATTGATGAGGGTGAGATGGTTTAGCCTAGGAAATCCCTGGTTCATTCTTTTGGTTTTGAGTCCCACATTCATACTTGGAATATGGCATGGGGGTGATTGGCTGAAGAGAGGTTTGGATCAGCCAATATATGCTCAGGCGAAATGTGGTAGTCCCATACTGGGTTGGATTTTGTATTCATTAATAATATTTTGTTTCCTTGGTATTTCATGTGTATATTTATTGGTTCATATGTGGTATTTATGGTTGTTGTATCCTTATTATTTTTGTTTGTATGTTGGTTGTAAGCATGTTTTATGACAGTGAAAATTTGTGGCTCTCATCATGCTTTGGTTTGTAAATGAATGAAAAATGAATATATGACCTAATATATGATAATGCAGATAACATGATCAGGCATCAATGCTTCATTATGAATCTTAGATAAGTATGAGACCTCTACGCTCATATATGCTATTATGACCTATAGATTACATGTTCATGATGTGTTAGACGAAATGTATGTCTTGGTTAGACTTGGTTAGGTCAATTCATTGATCAAGTTTTGTGTTAGAGGATTTTTATCGGTGTCATTTATTGTCTTGTAAAGTCTCATCGAATTCTGGGCAGTGGTTTGGAGACTAACCCTGTAAGAGTGGCTTAAATCTCGCAGTATCTAACACATAATTTGATGAAAAATACTACAGTATCTCTTTTGCAGGGATTTTCGGAGAGACTCTAGGTTTCAATCCTATGCATGTCTTGTTATGGGAGAGACTAGGGGTTTAATTCATTAAAATTCTAGGTTATCTTAGGGGCTAGGTACCTGGAGTGGTGGATTAGCTTCCGGGGGTCTTGTAGAACATAAGGGAGGTATGGGAAGTGTTTGTTCACCAATTCCACTTCCTTAAATGCACTTAGGGAGTTGAATCATATCATAGTAATTCTTCCTCACATATTCACCCCATTTGATAGGTTAGCTTGGGTAAATGTGGGAGGAGGGTGTTACAAATTCTGTCATGTTAATTTTAGTAACAAGTTCTTACAAATTCTCTCTCAAAATTTCATTCATAAACTATGTATGGTCTTTGTTGATGGGACAAAAAGCACCACCAATTTTTGTAAGGGGATATCCCTAGTATGAATTCTTAGTTATACCTCATACCCTTTGGGATAGAAGGTTCATCTAGCATGTGGGTCTAGCTACCACCATGTTTGTTTGATAACTAGATTTTGGACGAGTTGATCACGAAGAAGGGTCATCCTAATGATACTCCAATGATATGCAAGTTATAAAAAATTATGGAAATACCTTAAGCAAGAGATACAAAGGATATTATTGAAAATGATTATATGAATATGAATCTCAAAGAAATATTGTTAGCAAAATTTCATTAAGATGCATGAATAAGGAAGAATTATACTTACCAATTTGAAAGTAGGTTGCAATTAAGAACCAGTATGAAGGCTTATATAAACCAATAAAAAATTCCAAGAAATATGTGAGTTTCCAATTAATGAATTAGTTCAACTATCTTCAAAAAATATACAACAATCACTTACCATTCAGAAACTATAAGAATATGCTTACAACTTCCAATAACATTTGAATGAAATGTTTTTTGTGCTCGAAAGAGATTTTCAATATTGATGCCAAAATATCCCATGCACTATAACAGAAGGTATCCAAGATATCCAATAGTGGAAATGCAAAACTATCACTTGATATTTGAAAGGAATGTACAAGCTTTCTCTTTCCAAAAGTGCCCTAAGGAATACAAATATTAAAGTCCTTTCTAACTAGCCATGAGAGTATATTTATACAAAGTTAGGTGACCATTCACCTTCCAGGACTTTTCAAATACCCTCGTGGCTTTTCAAATTACTCTATGACTTTTCAACTCCTTTTTTGACTTAATTTATATTTCACTTTTAATTATAATTCTACTTTATTTGCATAATTACATGGAATTTTAAAATGATAAAATAAACATCTTTCATGGCACTAATTCCGAAATAGACAAAGATATGGTTTGAACTTGCAATTCGTGAGTTAGGTAAGTCTTTCATCCTTTGTAATCGAAAATTATGGATATAAATTTGCTTGATATCAAGATCTCATAGGCAGTCGCACAATTTAATAATTAAGGAGTTATTGTCTTCACGTCTACTTCCACTTGGTGAAATAGCGCGAAGAGCATTGTATGCAAAATTTTTTGGCTCTACCACATATTCCACAACAGATTTTCTAGTGGGATTCAAATCATTTTGAGTGATGGCCATCCTATATGCATCTATGAATTCTTGAATTTCTCATTGAGTGTATTTTTTTGTTATTACTTCCCCACGTGCGTCGATGGAGACTGTTTTGTGAGACCTGATAAGAAATTCTAACAAACTATGACATTTCCAACAATCACTCATTATCCTAACCATATCTTTCACTAGATTCTCATGGGATTGGATGATCAATTTGGTTTTTTATTTTTCCCTTTCATCGTTTCTTCATAGGTCAACTAGTAATTGGGATATTTTGTGTCCCACGTGTACATTATGTCCATAGTGGATGAAGTATCCATTAACAATTTGTCTTTTTCATTGTGTGGATTTTGAATGGTCATGAGTGAGAAGGCTACCTTTTGAATCCTGATTAATTCATTGTATGACTGTTTCATGATGTCTTCTAGTACTTTGATTTCCTCTAGTGTTGTTGCTTAAAATTCATCTTCATTGGAACATGAGGATGTAAAATTTTGATTCTCTTTCTAAATCCTCTCATTTTTCATGTTGTGAAATTTTCAGATTCTTCTCCAATCCTTTAATCTTATTCAACAAATGTTCAATGTTTTTCTCTTCAGTAGAAAATAATGTAGATACAACATAATTTATTGCCATACGATTATTCATAGTGTCTTCTCCTATATCTCATTCATTGGTCACTGAGATCAATTTGGCCATTTCTCGGGCTAGGTACTTCTTCCTATCTTAAAAAATTCTATTTAAGCCACAGTCGAATATGAAGCTTGAAATATCTAGCATTTTATTTTCTTATTCATACTCGATTACCATCTCTTTGAGTGGTAGATGTCTCCCAATGAGTGATGTAAAAGAATCAATATACATAGGAGCCAATATGACTTGTGCTTCCTTTTGGTTTTTCTCCTTTTTCCTAATTTCTTCGTATTCTTTCTTTTTAGTCATTTCTTTTGCAAGCATTTCTTCTTCCCGTTTCATCCCTTTCACTTCCTCTTTTTTTCTTCTAGCTTCTTCCTTCTTCTTCTTTTCTTCTTCCCATCTATGCCTTTATTACTTTTGTTTTATGTTTTCTTCTTCTTTATCTTTCCTTTTCTCCTCCTCTTGTTTCTTCCTTTTCTCTTTTACTTTATTCCTTTTCTCCTCCTCTTTGTATTTTTGTTTCAATTTTAGATTTTTCTTTCTATCTTCATTTGCTTCATATTTCTCCCTTTCTCTCTTTCGGGAAAATTTCTTGTCCTAGGAATCATTACTTTTAGATGATATCCCATTTATAGGTTTGACATCATTCGTAGGCTGGGAACTGTTAATTCCCTAGTGTTCATGTAAGGATTTTGCTACTTACAATGATCTATAACGATGTCCCTGCAATGATATCTGTGAAAACTTATCTCACTAAACCTAAATCATTCCAAATCACTGGCCTCTTCTTCTTCTTCTTTTTAAATTCTAACACAATTCGTGCCTACAAATATCAGGAAAATGGAGGCATGGTTCCTTCTTTGTGTTGACTAGCATAACTCCAAGTCTTGTTGTTACCTGGTATGCTACTTCCTACAAGATTATTTTATTTGTGAAAAACAAAGGAAGTTGTTGAGTGGGCTTGTAAGCTTTGAATACTCTAATATACATTGCATCTGTTGGTGTAAATAAATCAACAATATCATGTAACGCTTCACTTATTCGGCTAGACACACAAGGTGATTCAACATCCGAAAAGAATGTTATACACTGGTGAAATGAATCCTTCAGCTATCTTGTGATACATTACCCTCTAACTAGTATCTTATAAGTGAAGAAAGTAGATATGTCCTAACAATATTTCCAAAGTCAAATTCCTTCTCCATCCTAATACTCCAAACTGACATCTTGAGCATATGGCATCTAGCAGATATGATGCCATGTAAAATTCCATTTTTCTTACTATAGGTGGATTCTAAGCTTGTTTTACATTTTTCTTGATGGAATCCACTAGAATATCCACACAATTGAATATGCTTCCCACTTGGGTACATGTGGATATCAATGGTACTCAATTCTCTTTGAACATTTCTGCATTTGTCTTTCCATACAACCAACAACATATAGAAACTACCATTTCATATGACTTTCTCAAAAAACTCTGTATTATATACCCCATGAGCTCATTGTTCAAACTTATTATGGTCTTTCTACCGTATTCGTAGCATACTTTCTAGATAAGTAAAATCAGTCAAACCACTTGGGTGTAAGGTCCACTTCATAGCCTGCTAATTTGTATTACTCAGTAATATGAGGATATATATATATATATATATATATATATATATATATATATATATATATATATATATATATATATATATACACTACTATAGATGCATCATTACTATCCTAGATGATCATGTCCCTTATGTTAATACATTTTATTATCCATTCCATTTTTTTTCACATGGGAGAACAAAAATATACGACTATACTTTATGCAACTGATAATTCCTCACATTTTGATATACTTCATTATCTTCATCATCTTCAGGAAATTATTTGTGAGAGAAAAAAGGATACATTCTATACCAAGTCATGGGTATTTAGTTATCAATAGAAAACTATGTCTGCAAGTAATGGAGTTCATAATATAGAACTTTCTTCTACCCCTTCTTCACCACCTTCAACAATCCCTTTTCCAAGCCTTCTTTCAGGTGGTTCCATTTCTTATGTTGAGAAGGAGATACTGAAGCACTACAAATCTACAGTACCTAACATCTAAAAAATATTCATGGTAATCGAAAATGTTAGGAAGACCAAATAATTGTAGTGCACTGTGAAAAGGGTTTCAGTCATTGTGCTATTGCGCAAGGGAAGGTCACAAATTGTTAATGGAAAATCCACTACATTGTAAGGGATAGGTAATTAGTGGTGCTGAGAAATGTATTAACAAATTAGGTTTGAGAATGTCATTTCTTAGGGGATGAGGCTAGTCAAATGAGTGAAAATGCACATTTATGCAAGGGAAGAGGTGAGGTTTCACACTGTAGCACTTGGACAGATGGGAGGACACGTCACAATGCAAGGATAAGGGCAATGACAATGATATTTTTAGCAGTAAAAAAAGTTTCAAGTGCCATTGTTGTGCAAGTACGTGGGATGGAAAACTAACAAAAGATGCATTATAGCGATTTGGTGAAGGAAATCCTATTGTTGCACAAGAATAAATGGAAGGATACTTTGTAGCATCATAGCACAAAAAGATGTTAAATATCACGCTATGAGATTGAGAAAAGGAACAAGGAAAATCAACTAAGTGAGATTGATTAGGTGAAAGGATATGGGAGGAATAGTTGTAAATTTCTGTATATAGGGATATATAAATTAAAGGGGGATAAGGGAAGGCCAATAGATAGGAAGTTGAATGTTTTCATAAGAAAATAAATGTCAGGGAAAAAAAAAAGGAAAAGTTAGGCACAATGACCTACCTAACATCTGGCATGACCTCCATCTCCCATAAGAGGTGAAATGATTAGAAATAATGAAAAAACTAATGAAATTATTTGTGTCGATAAGCTAAGGGATCTAGCGATAAGAGATCAGGGTAAAAATTACTTGGGTCTCTACCATTTTATAACTTCTTGCACATGTGAGAAGATTTTAATATGCAATAAATATTCTTCCATGTGGAATCCTACACATTGCTAAGAGCCAGTGTGCTAGGCCACTACTTTGTACTGCACCACACGAAGGAGTAGCATTGCATTGTGCTTAGAAGGTGCACTAAACAATTAGACATTGTTGCACCACACTAAGGAAGTATGGTGTGCTAAGATGGTTCTGCAAAATTTAACAAGTGCAACCATTTGTCTCTTAGATAACTTAGGGAAAACAAGGAGATTCATTAGTTGAAAAATCAAAGTAGGGGGCCTCCAAATTTTAGAAGACGTTGAAAATTTTTGGTTGTTGTATCTACTACAACAAGTCTTCACTTTGACCTTATAAATAAGTCAAATTTGTCTCTTTTATTCTTGTAAGAGAACTTTGATTATGTTCTTCCATATCCCTCACAAGTTTCAAACTTTTTCCTCCTCAAATGCCTTGAAAAGGAATTCCTTCATCTTCCTCTATACTTGTGACAACTTGAAATGATTGTCCATATTTAGTACCTATAAAATCTATGATTGTGCACCAATTATTAATTTTAATATTTTTAAAATCACCAGGTTGTATGGCCTCATTTAATGCCTTTGCCAGAAAATATTCATGTTGATATTCAGTCTCCAAACAATCTATGAGACTCTTAGAAATTATCTTATCAACATCATCATATTCCTCTCCAAGTAATGATCCTTGTTCTTGTTCATAGTAATGAACTACCATTTCACACTTGACTGCACTGAGTTCCTCTTGCTTCAACCAAGCACTTACCTTATGCTTAAACTTCTTCTTGGATTTCCTTTCATATAATTACACTATAGTCCATTTAACCCACTTCTTCATCCTCAGTCCACATCTTTGGTATTTTTCCATTCTCTCTTGTAGTAGTTTCACGATTGTACTTCGAATTTCCTTAATCTCATAAAAATCTCTGTCAAATTCCTCTCGAATCATTCTCCTCCTTGTTCCATTTACTTTGGCATATTCATTACTATGTTATGGCCTCCACCTAAACCCTTATCAGGACCATAGATGGTGTTGAGCTAATTTATGTTCCTAAACTAACACAATATTTATTATCAATCCGGGTTGTTTATGCTTTGAGGCAAGATCACTATATGTGAAGATCAGATATAATCAACCTTGAAAGATATGCTAAAAGTAATACATTTTACAACTCCAACTCAATTTGTTTAAAAGGAGGAATAATATTGAAATGGTTCTTGACTCAAGAAATTCATTTCAACCTCAATTACCACTTAATGAATCAGAGATTAAAAACCAAGAAATTTAAGATGGATAAATTATGAAATGAAAGAAGCTCTTAACTTAAGAGACATGTAAAGTGTTCCATTATAATTTATTCATCTTAATATAAAAAATCTCAACAAGAAATTGCTTGCACACAACAAAAGAAACCAACTTTAATTCATCATTTTCATAGAAGGGATGCTCAACTTGATACATCGGTTTTTACAACTTGATAAAGTGATGAATAAGTTATAAACTAATGACATCAATCACTATGCATAAATCATTAATCAATCTGAAATAAAGCTTTGAAAACCAGTTCTACAACAAGGAAATAAAACTAGTTACAAGAAAGTGTACTTAGCTTGGAATGGGGGCCCTTGCACCCTTGCCTTGCACACTTGATAAATGATCTCAGAAGCTTAACTTCAGTCACACATCCATAACATTGAACAGCAAATTGATAACAGCACAAGTCTTCAAATTAAATTCTCAATCCAAAATTGTCACAATATAAAAGTATATAAGTCAATAATAATCCTAATACCTAAGCCATCAAAGCTTTGGCTTTAAATAAGAAGTCTCATGAACAAACTGATCTATTTTTACTCAAACAAACCCATCTACTTCTCATCCACCTATCCAAGTCGAATTCATTATTCTTATCCCAAGAAATATGGTCAATCCCATAGAATCTCAAAACTGCCCTATTTCTATGGGATTTCTGAATGACTAGTCATGATTGACTAGAACTAAATGGCCTAATAAAGCTTGTTCTGTTCGAACTAAGCATATGTGGCTTAGTCCTAGTTGCCAAGCTGTCCATCCATGCATTTAACTCGTGCCCAAGTGTCCTGCAACCATATCAACCATATAGCTATTACGGGAATTTCTGAATTAGCCAATTTTGCACTAAAAATCAAACTTTCATAAAAACTTTAGAATTTGAAAAATTAAAATTAAATACCAGAATAGATATCAAATATATGTCAAAATGGAATAAATGAATGGAAAATGGATGGAAAATAGATGGATAAATAAGTTTCTTTGAGCAAAATAAGACCAAAACTAAGGCCCAACATCTCTCCCTTGCTTATCATCAAGCATGTCCCCATGCTTGCCTGTTCCTCTTTGACCTTCTTCTTTCTGAAGTAGATGTTGTTCCTGTTGATGCTTCCTGTTGTGCTGCCCTTGCCAAACAATCTAAACCTGTGTCATGTCGTTCTTTAAACAAAGTTGCTTTAACCTTCTGCTTCTCATACTTGGCCTGCCACATGTTCTTTTCCTTCAACCATTTAAATGCTTGTTTAGAAATTAGATCATTCTTCCTTTTCAATTTCCCCAAGTCTTCTTTCAACTTTTCATTTGTTTTGATCAATTTAGCATTTTCTTTCCTGTTTGCTTTGTTCTCCTCTTCTAACTGTTTTTCAAAAATTTTACTAATTTCTAATTGATCAGTTAAATCCTTGATTTTCCCATCTTTTTCAAAATCCTGAGTTGTTTTCATTATTGATGCAGCTGCTTCATCATCATAGGCAGAATCCCTATCAAATTCTTCTTGTGGAATGTTATTTTCTTCTTGTGGTCTTGGAAAATATGTTTCTTCTTCCCTATCTAAATTGATGGGATTTTTGTTTGTAAATCTTTTGGGAATAGACATCACAGATATTTCATAATCCATAGCCATATTATTTTGCTGTTTGGCTCTTGTTCTAGGATACATGGGTGAATTCATCACTCCCCTACTTTCCTACTCTGTTTTCTCTTGCACCTCTGTAATCTGTTCAGTAAAATGATTTTTAACCATGAATTCTCTCCACACTATGCCCTGCAATCTTACTTGATATTCAACTAGGATTTTAATCAATCCTTGATGATACATTTGTCCTGCCTTAAGCATGTTTTCATGTCTTGCTGTTTCAATCATTTTTAAGAGGCTTTTATATAGGAAATAAGGTAAATTAATCCTATCTTCCCCCTTGATGTGCTGTAGAAGTTTAACATGATATAAATGGGCAACACTATATCCTCGGTCACAAGTTAAAAAATTTTGAATAATCAAGACCAATTCTCTCCATGGCTCATTAAACCATTCCCTGGGTATACCTTTTGTCCTATCAAATGTTCCCTTCCGGTTTTTCTCAAGGAAGAAAGTCCATGCTTTCTCCTTGAAGTGTAGCCCTTTGTAATACTTCTCTCCTAACATTGGCAAATCTAAAGCTTTGGACAAGTATTCTTGGGTTACTGGAACAATGATTTCTCCTATTCGAGTTTGGTCCTGATTGAAATTCTTTATAAAATCTTTGGTTATCTCCTCAGAATGGCCATTAAATTTCTGTAGGAAGCCTATCATTCCTGCCTGATAGAGTTTTTCTATGGTCTCTTTTCCCCAGCTTTCTATTTGAAATTTTGGCTCTACCCTGTTTGCCATTGTTTCTGCAAACCAATCAATGTAGGCTTCTGCTGTTACTAACTTCATTTTAATAAAAATTATGACTATTTTTTTAAAAATGAAATTCAGTAAGCAAAGAAGCTTACCTTCCTCTTCTGACTCAACTCAACTCTGCACTTTTAACCTCTGATATATTCCCTTGCAATAACACTCTTCTGAATTCCCTGTTGAATACAAGCAACACCTGTATACTCTGTTAATACACTGATCTCTGTTTTTTTTTTATTAAATACACACAGTATCATAAACCACGCAATCATGATTTACTTGTGTATATATATAAAAAATAAGAAAAATCAAAGAGTGCTCTCGGCCTAATCCAAATTTTTCGCACTGTTTGGACTTAAGCAAAGGTGTTTGCAAACAAAAATTTCGTGCAGACTCATAAAAAAATGCAACCATGCAACAAGCTCTCGGCCTCAACACGTCTTCATCGAACCCGATTCTATTTTTCAACCACAATTCAATGTGACCATTAAGCATTCGATCCCTGACTGTCAAAACAAAACAAAACGCAATGGCAACAAAATGGTTTATGGCGTTTTTCTAGTTTTCATGCTAACTGTTTGTGAAAACATTGGTGCGCATAGATCACGGCTTAGTGCGCAATTCAACAACCCTCCACCATACTACTTCACTTAAAACTTGTTACTCATGCAACGGATTTTCCTCAAAATGCTGCGCTATTAGCAATCCTTAAGTTCTGTCGATCTGGAGATAATCCCGGGTTTGAAGTTACCTGACTGTCAACGAACGCGTGGAGTGTAACCGGCGCTCCAAATCCCTACTGTTTCGGTTAACTGAGCTGGTGTCAAAACACAGAATCCAAAAATTAATGTCAAACAATATTCCATAATCGCTGAACTTCACTGTTACCTGACTCAATCCTGGAAATCTGTGATCTCTGATCGTCGAATCCAGAGCAATTTCTTACCTTAAATCTGCCTTCTTGCTTTCCCCGGAGCGATTTTCACTATTCCGTTGTTTCACCCGCCTTCTCTTTTCTTCAGATTAATCAACCGCCTTCTCTATCTCTTCAGATCAATGTTTTGTTTCAGAACGCCTTACTTCTGAGCTCTGGCAATGAGGAATGAGGTTGAAAGTCATGAATGGGCCGAGTTCATGGTTGTACCGGCCTTACCGTGCCTGTTGGCGTTATAATTTGAGGTTGGTATGGCTGTCCTCTTTGACCAGTCGACAGACTGTATCATAAGGATACCACCGCCTTGTTTTATGTTTGAATTATAAACACGTACACCACCACCTGTGCATGCTATGTTTGAATGACATGGCTGTGTTATCACCCACCGTGCACGCTATGTTTGAATTACATGGCTGTGTTGATATGATATGCACGTTTCAACGCATTTCACTTTGAATGATACACCCGTATCATTCCACCTTCTGCATAAACTTATTACCATAGCGTGCGTTCATATGTGTAATGATACTCCTGTGCAATTATCATTATACTATACCCTGTCAAACCTGTCAACCATATCATAACCATTATGCTCGTCCTTTATTCTATATGCGCCATATACCTTTGCCTCTACCATATGCGCGTTAATTATATGCCATTAACCTTATCTCTTGTGTATATTGACCTTATATCCTTTGCGCTCAATTCGCATTCCTTACTTATGGTATATAATTTTCATATAGCGCATTTTTATGATTTTAAAATGACCATCTTAGGTCATGTTTAAAATCATCACCATACTAATGCTTGATTTATGTATGCAGGTGGAAAGAGTTGTCCTAGCTTGGTCTTTTGCTCAAGAAAAATATTTAGGATTATAGGGAATATGTATGAGAAATGTGTATATGAATGAAATGGAATATGTATAGGGTATTATGAAGATAGGATGTGTATAGGGAATTATGAATATAGGATATGTATAGGGAATATTGAATATCCTCAGGTACTAACTTTAACTCAACAAAAAACTAAAAATTCCTAAGAAAAATTTGAATTTCAAGTACAAAATGACTATATATATACTTCCCTGGATGATGTTTGTACAGGTGGAATGAAGTCAAATTTTGTCGATGAATCAAAAAGTGAATTTTATTGCTGCTCCTTGTTCTTCATGTTCTGGTTCTTGAATTGAAAATCAGGTCCCTTTGTAATGATTCTTTGTTTCAGGTCCCTCTGCACTGCTTACATAATATGCACATGTTGTTTTAACATTGGCAGGTCTCTCAGGTCCCTCTGTATTGATTTCTTTTTTTTTTTTTTTCAGGTCCCTCTGCTGACAATACAAGTTCGTTCTATACTTCAGCTTTTCAGCTAAAGATCTAATACAAGTCTCCCCCTTGTTTAAGATATGACTTGTCCTCAAGTCAATTGTTGATGGAGAGTACCTGTATTGAAATTATGTGAGAACAGTAGAACAAGAAAAGGAATTCATAGAGTCCAAGTTGCCTTGATTTTCCCCTATGAATTCGTGTTTGCATAGTGCCAGTTGCCTGGTTTTCACTAGCAAACAAATTATTATTTTTTATGTTTTTTTTTTTATATTTTTTTATGTTTTTTTTTTTTTATTTTTTTTTTTTATTATTTTTTATTTTTTTTATTATATTTTTTTTTATTTTTATTCAACTACAGGACTGGAAGATGGCTGAACTTGGTGTGCCATGACTTCCAGTTCTGTATCTTCTGTCAGTTGTTTCATAAATGCTTCTTTACTGATAGGCCTATTATAAACTTTGAGCCTATGTCCATTCACTATAAAAGAGGTGGAATCCTGGTCAATTGTCTTGATCTTTACTGCTCCATTGTCAAATATTTCATCAATTTCATATGGGCCTAGCCAGTGTGTTGTGAACTTTGCTTTGAAATCTTTGAACTTGGAGTCAAAAAGTAATGCCCAATCTCCCTTGCGAAATGTCTTTGTCTTGATATATCTGTCGTGCCACTTCATTCTTTGTTGTTGCACCAATGTAGTATGTTCTATGGCTTGTTGACGATGCTCATCTAACTGATTCAATTCCATGATCCGCTGCTGTTGTGCTTCTGTTAGGTCGAGTCCTAATTCAGCTGCTAGTCTGTATGTTTGTATCTGAAACTCTATAGGCAATAAGGCCTCTTTTCCATATACTAACTGGTATGGACTAAAACCAGTTGTATTCTTCCATGTAATTCTATAGGCCCATAGTGCATCTAGTAATTTTTCAGACCAATCTTTTCTGTTCAGCTTTACTGTTTTTGTCATGATATTCTCTAGGACTTTATTTGTTGATTCAACCTGCCCATTTGCTTGAGGATGATATGGTGTAGATGTTCTGTGTTTGATCTTGTACTTCTCTGTTAGATCTCGTACCACTTTTGATGTAAATTGTGTTCCTTGATCTGTTACAATTTGTCTAGGTACTCCATATCTGACAAAGATTTCTTTAAAAAGAAAGTTGACCACTATATCTTCTGTTGCTCTATGCACTGCTTTCGCCTCTGCCCACTTGGTTACATAATCTGTACATACTAAGATATACTTGTTTCCATTTGATGCTGGATTGATGGGTCCAACAAAGTCTAGCGCCCATTGCTCAAATGGTTCTATGAGGACCTGTGGCTTCAGCGGCATCTCATCTCTTGTTATTGGTCTCCCCGTTCTTTGGCAACTGTCACATTGCTTGACATATTTCTTAGAGTCTTGGAAGATGGATGGCCAGTAGTAGCCTAGTTGCAGCACCTTATATGCTGTTCGTTTATCTGCAAAATGGCCACCACATGGTTCATCGTGACATGCCTTTAGAATATCTAATATTTCATCTTCTCGCACACATTTTCTAATTATCAAATCTGGACCAATATAAAATAAATCACCATTTACCCAACTATACCTGGAACTTTCTTTAATAATTTTGTGTCTTTGCTTTTTAGTGAATTGGTTTGGTAACTTTCCAGAAGATAAATAGTTTGCCATGTCTGCAAACCATGGTGTTTTTACTGTGATAGCAAACAGATGTTCATCGGGAAAGTTATCTGCAACCGGATTTGGATCATTGGGTGAATGTATGCGGGACAAAAAGTCAGCCACTTGATTTTCCTTGCCTGGCCGGTCTTGTATTGTGATATTAAATTCTTGCAGTAACAGTAACCATCTTGTTACTCTTCCATTGGTTATAGGTTTATTCATCAAGTATTTGATTGCTGAATGATCTGTATGAATGAAAACTTGATATCCGATTATATAATGTCTGAATTTGTTTACTGCATGTATAACGGCTAACATTTCTTTCTCGGTGACTGTATAGTTCAATTCTGCAGGTGTTAGATTCTTGCTTATAAAGTATATTGCATAATTGAACAAGTTCTCTTTCTGTCCAAGGGAGGCACCTATTGCAGTATCAGATGCATCAGTTGATATATGAAATGGAAAAGACCAATTTGGTCCACGGAGAATGGGTGCAACTGATAATTTTTCTTTTAGAATTTGAAATGCATTTTGACAGTCATTTGTCCAGTGAAATTCAATATCTTTTGCTAATAATTTAAACAGAGGTTGGGCTATTTTATTGAAGTTTTCAATGAATCGTCTATAATAGCCTGCATAGCCTAAGAAACTTCTTACCTCTTTCTGTGTTGTAGGAGGCATTAAGGTTACTAAGACTTGGATTTTTGCTGGATCCACTTTAATTCCTGAAGAAGAAATATGGTGTCCCAGAACTATTCCTTCTGTCAACATTATATAGCATTTCTCATTGCTTAATGACAAATTTGTTTCAATGCATCGTTTCAACACTTTCTCAAGATTATTTAAGCAATAATTATATGTGTTTCCATAAACTGTAAAGTCATCCATGTAAACCTCTACACATTCATGGATTAGATCAGCAAAAATTGCAAGCACTGCTCGTTGAAAAGTTGCAGGTGCATTACATAAACCAAATGGCAAAACATTATATGCATAGGTTCCCCATGGGCAAGTGAATGTTGTCTTGTCTTGGTCTTCTGTTGCTATTCTAATTTGGTTGTACCCGCTAAACCCATCTAAGAAAGAGAAGAATTTCTTTCCAGCCAATGAGTCTAACACTTGATCAATAAATGGTAGAGGAAAATGATCTTTGAGTGTAGCTTTGTTTAGTTCTCGATAATCCACACATATCCTCCACTTTCCATTTTTCTTTGGAACAATAACCAGTGGAGAAACCCATTGACTATCTGAAATAGGATAGATAAATCCAACATTTAACAATTTTTGCAGTTCATCTTTCACTATTTCTTTCATCATAGGATTCATTCGTCTTTGTGGTTGTCTTACAAGTTTAATTTGTTCATCTGTATAGATGTGGTGGACACATGTGTTAGGATGGATTCCTTGCATGTCAGTATAATCCCAGGCAAAAGCTTTTGAATATTTCTGTAATAATGCAATTACCTCTTGTTCTTGTTCTGATTGCAACTCATTTCCAATGTTTAAATGTTTTCCAGGACTTACCTCAATTGTTTTTATTGTTGGATTGGAGATTGTGTTTACAGGAAAGATGTCTATAAAATAATTTCGCAAAGTTTGAATAGTACAAGTTTCCTGAAAACTTTGGTTCAAAAGGTTATTTGCAGCTTCATATTGCATTTCTCTAAGCTGCTCTGAAATACTTGGTTCTGAAATGAAAAGATCCATTAAGTCTTCATTCCCTTCTTCTTCTCTTAGATCAAAGAATTTATTTATACTTAAAACTGATTTAGTTTGCTGTTTTTCTTGAGCTTCAAGTACTGATTCTAAAGAAGTTGACTGTGTAGGTGAATAAAGAGCAATATGTTTCCTTTCTTCTCCATGTGCAATAATCATGCTTCCTGATCTGCATCCTATAAAGGCATCAGCGGTAGCTAACCATGGTCTGCCTAAAATTAGAGGATGTCCTCCCAAATTTGATTTTAGTTGCAGAATAAGGAAGTCAACAGGATACTCCCATGAATCCAAAGAGACTATAATATCTTCCAATATTCCTTCAAGAACAACTTTAGATCTGTCTGCCAATTCTAATATTGTAGAGGTTGATCTAATGTTGTTCAAATGTAAAGTTTTCATGGTCTCCATTGTCATTACATTTATAGCTGCTCCCAAGTCTATTAATGTGTTTGGTACTGAGAAATTATTTATTGATATAGTAACCATAGGGATACCAGGATCAATATATTTTTCTATTTTGGTTTCTGTAGACATGAGACTTGCTAGTTTACCAATGACTTGGATTGTAGTAGGATCCTTCTTCTTTCTCCGAGTTTTCTTAATGCACAATTCCTTTATTGTTTTAGCATATATTGGTATTTCTTTAATTGCCTTCAACAAAGGAATTTTTACATAAGCATTTTTTAACTCATCTAAAATATCAAATTCAGGAAGGGTTATTTCTTTTTGTTGTTCCACTAACCTTTCAGGATAAGGTGGTGTTTGAGTTGTAATGTTTGTTCCTTTCTGAATTTGTATCTTAGTTTGTGATGTTTCAGGTGATTCTCCTTGTTCGATTGGTTCTTCTATAATTGGAGGAGAATCCTTTTTAAGCACTTTTCCAGACCTTAGATGGACTTCATTAAGAGGAAGAATTGAATATGTGGGAAAACATGTTGCTTCCTCTGCAGTATATGCAGCTTTTTCCACCTTATTATTTGGATTTGCAATTGGTTGTGCTGGTAATTGAGTTGGTCTGGGTTGATTTGTGGGTAGCTGCAACTGTTGTGGTTGGGTCAACAACGGTGGAGGATTCT
This sequence comes from Pinus albicaulis, assembly GCA_034641835.2. Taxonomy (NCBI): domain Eukaryota; kingdom Viridiplantae; phylum Streptophyta; class Pinopsida; order Pinales; family Pinaceae; genus Pinus; species Pinus albicaulis. Next base: position 98,711,789 of record CM076580.1, on the reverse strand, counting down.
GCTGCGGATATGGCATGGATTGTGGATATGCAGAATTTTGTTGTTGAAATGGTATGGATTGAGGATATTGTGGATATGTAAATGGCTGTTGATATTGTTGCTGGTATTGTTGAGGTGGCTGGTTTCCATAACCATATCCCCTCCAACCTTGTGCAGGTTGTTGTGGATATTGTTGTGGAGGCCAAGCTTGCCATGGCATTGGAAGTGTCCAAGGATTTTGAGGTGGATAAAGGTAATTTTGTTGAGGGAATTGTTGCTGATTTTGTTGAGGTATTCTAGGTTGCCATGGTCTTCGTGGTGCTACATAATAAAAACCTTCCATTCCTGGCACTTCTTCCATTGAATTCATTTGTAATTCTTTCAATTTTAGATAATTTTCTGTGGAATGTTTTTCTGTACAAAGACCACAAACCTGAATACTCTTAACACTATCCAAAGGACATTCTCTTAATGGATGTTTGTTTCTACATTTGGGACAAAAGATTGCTAAAGCTTGGTCTTGTTATTCTTTCCTCTTATTTGTCTTTAGCACATCTACTTGTGTCCCTAATGTACTTAAAAGATCCGTTTTGAAATTTTCCAATAAACTTCCTATTTCAGCTCGTGTTATCCCTCCTGCAGCTGACTTTGCTGCTTTTGAACTTACTTCTCTTCTTCCTGTTTTTGCTCTTCCTCTAGAATATTTTTGACATAAGTCAACAATTTCTTCGAATGGTAGGTTTGAGATATCTCCTTTACCCATCACATTCAAAATGTCAAGATATTCATCCCTTATACCCTTGAGAAATATTGTTCGAATGGTTTCTTGATTTAGAGAATGTTGTTTAGATTTCTGTAGATTATACAAAAATCTTTCCAAATATTCTTCTAGACTTTCATCTTCTTGTTGTGTCATTCTAAAAATATCTTCCTTTGAATCTCTAGATCTGCAATAAGCTTGATATTTTTTAAGGAAGACTGATCTCATATCATCCCAAGAAGTTATTGTATGTTCTCCTAAACCCATAAACCATTTCAAGGCTGCTACTTTTAATGTTGCAGGGAAAAGACGAAGTTTATGGATGTCATCAGTATATCCATATGTTCTACATAGAATATCAAATTCAAACATAAATGAATCAGGATCTTCTGTTGACATTCCATAAAAATTTGGCAATACAGAAGGTGGAATATTTTTCATTTTCACTTCTTCTCCTAATATTGCACTTGTGTCAATTATTGGAAAGCCAAAGGTAGTTTCATCTTCTTGTCTTTTCTGATCATTTTCCATTTTTCTATCATTTTCCTGTTTTGCATCCTCTTCTCTTTTTCTTCTCCATTCTCCTTGTTGTCTTTCATATTGAGCTCGTTGTTCAGGAGTGAGAATAACAGATCCATGTCCTTCTTCTGCCATTGGTTGATTTGTTTCAATTTTAAGTGGAGTTTCAGGTTGGTCAAAGATAGGAGGATTTATGGATGGAAATAAAGTTTGTTTTCCTTTGATGATTTCTTTTTGTTTTCCAGAAGTTGAAGATTGTTTTTGCTTTGCTTCCCAAGCTAACAAAGTTTGTCTCTCAATCAAAGTCAATCTCTGTCCACTTCTTTGTTTTTCTGCTAATTCCTCAATGATTGGATTACCAGTAACTGGGGTGTTTGATGATCCTATCTCTATTTGTGGGGGGTTTTTAATAAATCTACCATGAGGATCTCTATGTCTAGGCATAAAGAAACATAACTAAAAAGTGTAACTACTGTTTTTTTTTTTTTTTCTCTCTATTGACTATGCCGATATTTGCCTCCCCGGCAACGGCGCCAAAATGTTGAGCTAATTTATGTTCCTAAACTAACACAATATTTATTATCAATCCGGGTTGTTTATGCTTTGAGGCAAGATCACTATATGTGAAGATCAGATATAATCAACCTTGAAAGATATGCTAAAAGTAATACATTTTACAACTCCAACTCAATTTGTTTAAAAGGAGGAATAATATTGAAATGGTTCTTGACTCAAGAAATTCATTTCAACCTCAATTACCACTTAATGAATCAGAGATTAAAAACCAAGAACTTTAAGATGGATAAATTATGAAATGAAAGAAGCTCTTAACTTAAGAGACATGTAAAGTGTTCCATTATAATTTATTCATCTTAATATAAAAAAATCTCAACAAGAAATTGCTTGCACACAACAAAAGAAACCAACTTTAATTCATCATTTTCATAGAAGGGATGCTCAACTTGATACATCGGTTTTTCCAACTTGATAAAGTGATGAATAAGTTATAAACTAATGACATCAATCACTATGCATAAATCATTAAACAATCTGAAATAAAGCTTTGAAAACCAGTTCTACAACAAGGAAATAAAACTAGTTACAAGAAAGTGTACTTAGCTTGGAATGGGGGCCCTTCCACCCTTGCCTTGCACACTTGATAAATGATCTCAGAAGCTTAACTTCAGTTACACATCCATAGCATTGAACAGCAAAATGATAACAACACAAGTCTTCAAATTAACTCCTCAATCCAAAGTTGTCACAATATAAAAGTATAATAAGTCAATAATAATAATACATAAGCCATCAAAGCTTTGGCTTTAAATAAGAAGTCTCATGAAACAAACTGATCTATTTTTACTCAAACCCATCTACTTCTCATCCACCTATCTAAGTCGAATTCATTATTCTTATCCCAAGAAATATGGCCAATTCCATAGAATCTCAAAACTGCCCTATTTCTATGGGATTTCTGAATGACTAGTCATGATTGACTAGAACTAAATGGGCCTAATAAAGCTTGTTCTGTTCGAACTAAGCATAGGTGGCTTAGTCCTAGTTGCCAAGCTGTCCATCCATGTATTCAATTCGTGCCCAAGTGTCCTGCAACCACATCAACCATATAGCTATTACTGGAATTTCTGAATCTGTCAATTTTGCACTAAAAATCAAACTTTCATAAAAACTTTAGAATTTGAAAAATTAAAATTAAATACCTGAATATATATCAAATATATGTCAAAATGGAATAAATGAATGGAAAATGGATGGAAAATAGATGGATAAATAAGTTTCTTTGAGCAAAATAAGACCAAAACTAAGGCCCAACAGATGGTCATCTCTTTGTCCTTCTATATGACGTTCTCCATGCTCACTTTGAGTTGCAAAGAAGCCACCAGAAAAACCTTACCAATATTCTATCCTCTGGGCTTGTCCTTTTGGTATCACAAATTCACCTTCTCTGGAACCTTTTGAGCTTCATCTCCTCCTTTGGCTATTGTAGTCTTCTAACCTCTCAAGAACTCCAATTTTTCACTTCATCTTCCTTGAAGACTTCCTTTATCCTTCTCTCTTTCCAACCTCAACTGGGACACATTTTCCCCTCTCTTACAACTTCTCTACTATCAGGCTTCTCTGCCACAAATCTTTTTTTTTCTTGTTTCTACCTACAGTTGTCGACTTATTCACTAGGTTAAAATAAAACCATAAGACCAAAGTTACTTGTTAAGTCTCCTCGACACTGAGATATTCTATCATCTAACAAAATCACAAGTTCCTTCTTAACTATCACAATTTTCACCATTTATTCTTCACACATTGCTCCAATATGCTTAGACTGGAATTTCTGTTAATATTCTTATTGCTTGGCTGGGAATCTCCTCAATCTAGCCTATCCCAATTCTAGTTTTTCTCCAATATCTTCTTGTAATTTTCTAATACTACCAACACCTCCTGATTTCCATAAACTCCCTTAGTTTGTGATTACAAAAAATCAAAATTCCTATAAATAATAACATAAATCATTTCTTGTTGGACTCTACTATAGTTTATCACACGAGTTTCATTTCCAAATTTTACTCATGAAATTATACTGTAGGCTCATCATCTTATTAGATGGTAGACTCTAACACAATTAGATGCATTCCATATATGAAAATTGACTTCATTAAAATAAGGAGTATGCTTATAGGATTTAACAACTTTTAACTAAATATCAGTACTCTTACCTTGAAGTATTGAGTTCGGCATAGAGGAAAC